>JASTWQ010000056.1:600000-944172 GCA_035220615.1 Leptothorax acervorum
ACATATAAACTTTGATTATAAAATAGGAACTACTGTGTGTATGATAATGCACACAAACAGAAAAAGAACAGAATATTGGTTAATATTGGTTTAGCTCTGCATGATGGTTGGATTAATTTGAATAGTTCGATATAGTTCATCTAAGTTGCTATTCGAATTGATCCAAGATCATCTTACAGTACCCTATATTAATATCTTTTACTGGAAGAGAATTGTTTATTTGGTCCTTTATCGAGATATTTCTTCGATCAGCTGATCAGATTCCTAAAAAGTTATAAAACAAAAAGAGGAGGTGTTAATATTCACATTAATTTGTGAGTCACTGTATATTCCTAGAAATTTGAAATAAAAAATATTATTACCTCTTTGGATACCATTAATTCAATTACTTCTCCAGATTAAAATTAGCCTCATCAATAGACTAGCATTTACTCAAGATCAGATGGAACTAATGGAGAATTGCAATGATGAGGCAGCGTAAAACTCACTTCCGAATAGATTTCTTCCTCGATATCAGCCAATCCCATTTCTATTAAATTGTCTCCAATGTTCTATGATTATAAAGAGCATTTATAAGACTTTTGAACAAACACGTAACACGTGTTCTAACTTTTCTTTTAGTGATTTGAAGACTTTGATCCAGTTTTCAAATGAAATATTATTATTGAATATTACAACTTTTTAAGATATTTCTAAGATATATCATTAAAATTAATTCCACGCAACAGTGTTAGCACAATTTCCAACATAAATGATACAACTATTTTCCTTTTATTTATCTACGCTTCGCATTTATTGACGACCTGCATCTTTTATTTGCGATAAAATTTAACAAAATTTCGATATTTATGACACAGCGCGGTTACTCATAATACAGAAATTCAATAAGTTATTATATACAAAATCTTTCATAGAAAAATAGATATTTAAATTATATTTTTTAAAATAGTCAATAAAAGAAAAACTATATAGATGTTAATACGTAAATTATTAAATTGTTATAAAATCTCAATAAAGTCGCACATTTTTGGCACAATAATTTTGCAGAACTAAGGCCAAAAAGTGTTTAAACGGCGAGGACACCGAGCATATATGGTTCAAAATTTAGGAGAAATCTTTTATTACTTTCTTACCTTATTGCTAGCCATGCTAGTCTCGTCGTACAGATCAATGCAAGGAATCACTGAACCTTTACGGTGAGGTTCTTCGCGTTCGACCAAACGCTCTTTGTAGCCTCTAACTTTAGCGACAAGCGGTACCCATTTCCCTAAATGAACAAATTCGGCGAATTTGTTACAGGCTTCGGAAGTCCACTTGTCTCCTCTAAAAATAACAATATATTTCATTGAAGGCGATCGATAACCGAAATGGAGTCATTGATCAGTGAGACATTGATTTACCGTGGCTTCACGTTTGCCAGCGAACACTCCACAGCCTGCTGCCGTAAGCTCAACATGTCTGTACGAAGTTCGAGTATATCATCTTCATCCACGATTTTCACATATCCATAATCCACTAAGAAGACTTCGTACGCAGGGGAATTTAAGACGGACATTATTTCTGCACGGTACCATTGTGCAGAATGTAGCATATGTCTGACTGCTACCATTTGGCCTTTTGTTATCTAGAATCAAAACAAACGGTTATAGATAATTGAACTATATTATTAATATAATAGTGTATGTACAATTCTATCCCTCGTTTATATTATTTTAAATATCTTGCTACAGCAATATTTTAAAGTTAACAAAGTCACGTCTCTCCGCTTACCTTTTTCAAAACATGGAGCTTGTGATTTTCCTTATTATTGTAATATTCCGTCATCTCGTATACTAATTGGTGTAACTCGACGTTTGCACGACTGATCACATGAATCCAGAACAGGTTTGGCGATTTCGACGCAGATACATATACACCCATTAAACTATCTATTAAAATTAAAATTTAACTATAATACAGTATCAAACACATTACTGAATTTTAATGGAATAATGTTATAAAAATCAAATGTTTCACGCGAATACAAGTTGTTTTGCTTTACCTTTTAATGCAGGATTTAAAACAATGTGAATGTGCTTAGACGTGCTAGAATTATTGTTAGATGATGATTCAGATGTTCTTTTTATTGCATTATCGCAATTTGAATCAATTTGAGATTCATGTGCCTCTCGAATTTTAGACTCTATCAGACTAGCGGCTAACTTTACTTGCTTATCAGTCCCCCTTATTGCTAGTTTTCTGTTTTTACCTATAAAAAAGAAATTATTACGATTATTGTAATAATTGCTATTATAGATTCTAGCAGAATTAACACAGAGAATAAAAAAAGAATTAATTGTATATCATAATATATATAGTTAACGATGAAACAAAAGATCATATTAATTAAGACAAATTCTAACAACATATTAAAATGATACGTACCTTCGTATTCAGCAATAGCTTCATCACCAATAATGATTTTTGCACCAGAGGACTTTTCTATTTCTTGCACAGCACACCCATCTTTTTCTATGATTTCTCTACAAGCTTCATATGGCAGTAAATAGTCATAAATATCACTATCAGGATTCTCTATCGTGTCTTCAGTATCAGAATCTCTATGGTATACAAGCGTTCTTCCAGACGGAAAATACATCTTTATTTGACCTTGAGCTTCGACTTCCTCCTGAATTCTGTCTTCTATTTCAATAACGGCTGGCGCTATTTGGTCAGCAGTTCCCTTTACTATAACCTTTCTCTTCAATCCAACTGCAAAGAATTAGTAATTATTGCAGTAACATGATAAGTAATACTATCGTTACTCAATATAAATTATGTACGTACTTTCAGTTTCATGAGCATTACGTTCAACTGTAACTTTTACGCCGTAGGTTTTTTGAATTTTTTGCACAAATCCATACGGACTTTGAAAAACTCTTCTAGAAGCGTCGAAAGGCAGGAACAATTCAAAGGTTTCGATGGAAGGTTGATGCTCTACTATATTTTGTATCATATTCTGTGCCGATTTAATGTTTTCCATGTTATCAGACCATATATGACAGACACGTTCTGTAGAATATACGATTCCCTTTTCCATTTTGATGTATGTGTTGGTTAATTCTTGGATATTTTTTATCACAGAACCACCTTTACCAATAACGGCAGGTGCATACTTCTCAGGTATTCTCAATTGTACACTGACTTCCTTGCATTTGGACTTTGCTATCCGATTATATTTCTTTCTATCATCATCATCATCATCATCCTGCAACACGATATTAATAGATAAACTTGTATTTAAGAAACAAATAAACCTTACTGAGCTTTATAGATGGATTTGTAATTAATTAAGAAAAAGCGGTATAAAGAAATTTTGTGGTAAGAATATAAACTTTACTTTTTCAAGCATATTAAACAACAAAATTGCCACTGACAATCCAAAAGTTGTTAGTGATATGCCGAATAATATCGGCAATATCGATTGTCTGTTCATACTTGATATCCACTTTTCTATGGTTTCAAACCAAGGTGATATATATTGATATATAATCTCTGGAATAAATACAAAAACATTGAAAACATACATGTATTATTTATAAAATTAATAATTTATAGAACTTATATTTATTTACATGCTAATTTATATAATTAATAAAATATATTATTTAATAAACTATAAAAAATCAAATCAGTATGAGCCTAAAATTATGGGTATTTATTTAGCCGATTTAGCGATTACATCAGCCACGTTCACCGCTCACGTGTTATAACCTCAATCGTGGATTCAAACAGATAAACTTCGCGCTCTCGTTGGAAGTGTGAAGATTGCTATTAACAAGCATTAATGAGAGAGACCAATAATGAGTCAGATGCTTTTCTCGTCCGATTATGCAATCGATAAAAAAAAAAGATATAGCCGCCTTCCTGCTTCCTGCATTTATGGAGAGACGCGGACCGAGGCGGACTAACCTCTCTGATTTTCATTCTTATGTTTCTCCTATATTGTTCCTATCTCTATTAAATGTAATTAATAAATACGCCCACGTGCCACACACAATCTATTTATATACAAATTGAATACATACCTCAGCTAGGTAAAATCTGACCATGCGGCGTAAGAAATACAAGAAATTACAGAGATAAAATCCTTGCGATAAAAACCGGCGATTCTCGGCGAAATACGTGTCTCTCAACGCATGCGTAAGAACACGTTATCGACCATAGATTTATTTTTCCGCGTCGCTTGAAATCCCTTTAAAAAGTTTACATACATCTTAAAACGAGATTAGATATCTTATCGAGATACATTCATCTGATAACTTTTAAAGATATTTCACGTGCCTTTCACACCGCTACCTGCAGTTAACTTCAATGAGAATCCCCGTAACTTGTTATGTAACTATGCATACGTTTCCTTGACAGTCCTCGATGGAATATCTTGTCGCGTTATCGCGTTATCTCTGTTTTGTTGTTATTAAACCGGTTTGTACTCACTGGTAATCTAATCGAGCTCGTCCATCAACGCTCCGTCGAGTGCTTGATAGATATGGGAAAGCAGTAGTAATACGTGAAAGGAAGCCTACATCGCTGCATTAGACAGCCGTCTGTCGAATCTCGGCCAACGATTGAAAGTCGGAGCGACGGTGAATCCTTGAAACTGAATTAAGTTGCTATAAAAGGACTTTCATCGCCGCGAGAAATATTTTAGAGATTACACGAGTAAGTACGCCCGTACACGCCCGTAGCATCTGCGAACGTTTTTGACAAAATTTCGTATTTTGACGAATTGATTATTATTTCAATTTCTTGATTTAGACAGCGCGATGAGTTCTCTACCGAGTGTTTTGGTGACTAGTAACCAGGTGCCTGTTGCCAGCGTGAATTTGCTTCACACAAAGTAAGTCTGAATAAATTTGGAATGTTCAAAAAAACTATATAGATAATTTATACTCATCATTTCCTATTGTTGATGTAGATGCAATGTCACTATTATACCGAGCGGTATAAGCACTCGAGAAGAAGTATTGAGAGCTCTTCCTGGGCATGACGCTGTATTCCTCGCTAGCCATCATAGAGTTGACAAAGAATTCCTCGATATCGCCGGTAAAGATCCATTTTTGTTGATTTTCTCGATAGAACTTCTTCATTTCAGCTGTCTTGAGCAATTCCACGACTGCTGTCCAAATTTTCCCAAGCAATAAAACTCGTTTCAACGTTCGTTTAAAAAATACGCTCTTGAAACTTGATTGATGTTTTCTACAAATGCCAGTTATATCTGGAATGAAGCGCAGGAAAAGGAAAATATTTAAAATTGTTTAAAAGTTAAAAATAGTAATATCGGCTTGGAGCGCGATTTTTTATTTTAAGACTCAAGCACAAGATAAAGAATAAGATGCATGAGTTAATTATAACTGTTTTTTAAAAAGTACATGTGTACTTTTTTTTAAGTATCAAAAAAGCGATTGCGAGATTTTATCGAGCGAAGAATCAACGATTTTGATTCTCGTTTTTCAGGGCAGAAATTAAAGGTCGTGTCGACAATGTCGGCTGGATACGATCACTTAGATGTCCCAGAAATTAAGAGAAGAGGAATCAAAGTCGGACATACACCGAATGTGCTGTCCGCTGCAGTCGCGGAAATGGCGGTGCTTTTGATGTTATCCGCAGCAAGACGCGCCCACGAGGGACGTGTGAAGCTAGAAAAGTAACTGTTTTGATTCATTTTAGATTGCAATTTAATTGATATAAAAATCCTTGCTTGAAAAGTCCGATAATAAGATCAGATAGAAAAATAATCGATATAATCGAAGTGCGTGTTTGTTCAAAAAATATTAGTTCTCTTTCTGGTACGTTTGATAAATATTCTCTATGTATATTTTTTTATTATATTTATATTGCACTGATATGTATATAAATATGGATCTAGCCGAAACGGTCCACAATAAATCTATATATTGAGTCTGCTTCTAGCGTCTTTCATCGGGTTGTTTATATACGTATAATAAAAAACTGTGCAGTAATAGATGGTACAATTAATAACGTATAATTAAGGGGTGAGAGAAGTACGGGACCACAGTGGATGCTGGGACAAGATTTACGAGGTTCTACAGTCGGCATCTTTGGCCTAGGAAATATCGGCCAAGCAATAGTTAAACGATTAAAGGGATTCGAAGTAGAGCGCTTTATCTACACCGGACATTCGCCCAAGAGAGAAGGTATACGCTCGCAATTCGCTAGAAGAGTAATATTTTTTCCAGTTTTAATGTCCTACATAATATCTATATTCTATCGTCGATATAATTTGACTTTATTCCTTTTCTTTTTATAAAGAGTTTAATATACGAAATATGGGTTAAAATATATATATATTTTTTATTAATTTAATTATTTATTACATTTATTCAAAATAGAGATTTCCAAGAATCTATGTTCGTTAATTAGATTTCCAAGAATAAATAAATATGAATAATTGCGTAAAAATCTAGTAGATTGCTTCGCGAAAATTTCTTCTGCATTTATAGGAATAGTGTATTTATAGAATTATTGTTTTACAAAGGTGACACGCCACGCAGTCATACTTTAAAATGAGTAATATGATTCAGGTGATGAACTTGGAGCGAAGTTTGTATCTCTGGATGAGCTTCTGGCGCAGAGCGATTTTCTCGTGATTTCGGCACCTCTGACTAACGAAACCCGAGGACTTTTCAACGACGACGCTTTTAACAAAATGAAGAACACAGCCGTCTTCGTGAACGTGGCTCGCGGTGAGATCGTCAATACCGATTCACTTTATAGAGCTCTTTCTAATAACAAGATATTCGCTGCCGGACTAGACGTCACCGATCCGGAACCGCTACCACCAGGACACGAACTTCTAAAACTACCTAATGTTGGTCAGTAAAATCATTTCTATTTTCTTGTTAATCTTTCTTATCACGCGTAATATCGCACGCCTGAGTATTTAAAAAATCGATCATGCTCTTAGGAATTCTACAATTTCAAAATCCAAGGAATGTAATGCTATAATAGTATAATGTATCTATAATTGTATCAAAATTTACATGTAGTACATCATATATAATCAATTCTTTATTTTGATAATTACAGAAATTGTGCCACACTTGGGCAGCGCGACGATCAAAACCCGTAATGATATGGCGGTAGTCGCAGCGCAAAATATTATCAATGGTCTTGAGGGCAAGCCCTTGGTTTACCCTTTATAATTTACCCTAAATTATATCTTTTTCGTACATTGTTCTTTATATTTGTTATATTTGTTACTTTATTTATTTAAAAATGTTATTAGAAACGATTGTTTAATCATACACGATTTAATAAAATTCTCTTTGATTCTTCTTCAGGTTGCACAAATGTACTTAATCACTTGACTAATTTCAATTTGTGATTTTATAATCATTAAATTAATTATATTGGTTAAGCAATCAAGTAAATATTTTTATTGGTATAAAATAAATTTTCGCTAAATATTCCTAAAAATCTTGCTTATCAAATCCAGTTATTTAATTTATTGTTATATTGGAATGATTTTATAAACAATGCTATACAGGATCTTCGAAAAAATTTTTGGTACTATCGCGTTAGTATATTTAGATGTTTCTTGAAGTCACATGATCTTGAACTTGCTCTTTTATCTAAAATCTATCAATTTTCAAAAAATTCTTAACAATTTATTTATTACTTACTAAATTAATGTCATAAATTGGAAAGTTACAGAACACATGATTTCATAAAAGATATCACGTGTAGTATTTTCTTAAATAAATAATATTCTACCTCTGAGTATAATCTCTGAATTTCTCCAAAAGAATTTCTCTAGTAGTGATAAGTTTTTACATCAGTATTATGTAATAACCATTACTTTTCAAAACACACTTGCAACATCATGAACAAACGCAAGCAAGTAAAAACATGAAAACATATTTGTCATTCTTAAAAAAAAGATCACTGTTTATGCAATACTTGCAATAATTCACAGATTCTGAAGTGTTCAGCATTTATCACCCGTAATGAACAACGGGTAACCATCAGGCTTCCACCACTGCATTTTTTAAACTACTTAAGATAGGGTCAATCTTGTTCTCCAGTGACAATACATGGCCAGTGTTGCAACTGTGACTAGCAATAAAACTGACAACCAGTGGCAACTTGTTCATCTGGATTACCTGAAAATAAATTAAAGAAGATTCTTAATTGAAAAAACATTTCACTGTCAAATGCATAAACAAATTATGCTCGAAATACATTAATTTTAAAATTTATCTCATACTTTTGTGTATTTTACCTGGTAATTACTGTACATGCATATAATGGTTTTATTTTTGCCAAGTCCCAGTTTACTTCCCTGATCCGTAGCCATTCCAAAAGTGGATAAGAAACTGGCTCTCGTAGCTAACTCTGGTGCCTTTTCGTTGGCTACAGATATAACAGGTACTCCATCCCTGTCCGTAATTAATATGCTATGCAAACCTTCTACATCGGTTAGCAGTCCATAGAGAAACTTCTTCAGTTCCTAAAATAACAAGATCGTAATCTGAGTAACAGATAGAATGAGAGAAAAATCTGAAATATTTTACATCTAACCAAAACAAAGTGTATAACCTCAAATGCAAAAAATGCGACGCTTTTTACAGCGAATTTCCGAACTTACAACCGTCATTCTTTCTGGAAAACGTGTGAAACGTGTCCGTAAACGACCACCGAGCGATAGGATTAGCTTCTTCGGATGCACACGATCGTCAAGCGTTATCACCTGCCTTTTGCCGATAACACTATCGTGACACACAACACACGTTACACGTTTACGATCGACGAGACGTGACGATCTGACGATTGCTACGTAAGTATAACAGCTAACAGCAATAAATTCTAATCGTTCTTACAAAAGCTTCACCGAGTTTTTACTTTGTTGGAATTTGTAGGGTTTAATTGACATCAATCACTCCTGCAAAAAGTACTGCGATAAATAGAAAAGTTAGAATTTTGCGCGAATTATTATAAAAAATATTCATAATTCTTATAAATTATATCTTACCTCGCGAATTAAATTAATATTGTTTAATACACCCACTTTCTAGCTGCAGAAATCTTTGTTGTACTTTTCATCTTTCTTCTCTTCGTCTAATTACATGCCTGTTTCATTTCGAGTGCAAAAAGTGTAACTTGCGTCACTCTCTGCTCTCAGTGTAAATTTAGGTTATGTTTGATCACGTCGTGATCGGTATGTACCATGTATGTATGTACATCAATGTAAATTACTTAAATTAAGAAATTACTCCCTCTAATGTTGAGGTTGAACCGACGAGGTCTCATATCGCTCGACGTGCCAGCCGACTGGGAACGTATCTGTCGAGAGATACGAGATAACACGTAGAAAGGTATGTACATATATACCTACATACCAGAGAGAAGGCTCTGTTAGCTCCAGTTAGCTCTGTATGTACTATATCCGTACAATATTTTTTTTCGTGTAATCAGACAATCTATCGGCACGTTCTATCGCATATTATAAAATAACATTACTTGCAATTTATCCTCAGTGTTGGATTTCTCTCGCACGAAATTCCAATTGCGTAAGTCCTGTGGAATATTTGGCGGAGTTTTCTCGTTTTACGTGGAATTCGAATTATATACCTATAAGTCCCGTGGAAAGCCCAGTGGATTCTTCTCATTTTATCTACGATAAAATTCAGCTTACGTTAACCTTGTGGAAAGCAAATTTTGTATTTAATTATTTTTCAAAGTGATATGTGCGAGATGTAGCGAAATCACTGACTGCTTCTTTCAATTAGCGGTTTATGGTTTTTACTTTTTTACTTTCACCATTTAGAATTAAAATTTTGCTAAAATCTACTTAATTAACCGAGGAATGTGATTTCATGTATTTTCTCTCCTGAAGTTTAGTTTATATTGGAAATAGAATAAAATATACAGAAGAACAAATATAGATAGTGCATATAGATAATAACAGGAAATAATATTTTGATTATTACATTGTGAGATTTTTATATGACATATTTTTATGTGACATGTTTAATATATCATTTCATATATTATTTTAATGATTAATTGATATTGTACAATTATAGAAAAAGGGGAGTTGCTGAATTCTAATGCCAGTTATCGGAGACACAAAATGCAGCAGCTAGAAATAACAAGGATTATACTGAGATTGTGCCTACTCAACATTCTAATGATAAACTGGAGCAATGCAGCTGCAGTAGATCTTAAGAATCCACATCAAAGGCCTATTATGCTAGGTGGTCAAGGCTTGTATAACGCCAGCGACGATGTAGTGATACTAAATGCCACAAATTTCAAGGCAAACGTTTATGGGAGCACCAGGAGCTGGCTGGTCGAGTTTTACAATAGCTGGTGCGGCTTTTGTTACAGATTCGCACCGACGTGGAAGGCTTTGGCAAGCGACATTCTATGTAAGTTATTTATTGTGAGCGAATAATTGTAAAAAGGATTGTGTGTGTGTATATATATGCTATTATAAAATTATATATTTAAGTGATTTTCTCCATGAATTAATTTGGTCAGAATAGAAAAACGCATTGACGAAATCATTCGCTCACTTTTAATTCCTTTATTTATGTACAGACATTATAATAATTAGATAAATAAAAACAATGTTTCAGCTTGGAATGATATCGTCGTCGTCGCGGCTATAGATTGTGCCGACGATGACAACAATCCAATCTGTCGCGAGTACGAGATTATGCACTATCCAATGCTGAAATATTTCTCTATAAACGCCCATCCGCCGTCCTTGGGTATAGTAATAGAAAAGGGGGACAGCGTTGATTCAGTGAGGCATAATTTAATTAGCAGGCTCGAAACGGAACAACAAGAAGGACGAGGATCTACATGGCCTAACATTGCACCATATAGGTACATTATAAATTTTTCACGGCTAACTCCTAGACATCTTCTCATTACGACTAAAAAAAACGATTTTTGTTCTCCATACATGTGTATAATCCATATTTTTTTAAAATAATTTTTCTAAAATTATTTATAATTTACAATTTAAAGACAGATGCTATAAAAATTATTTGTAGTTGCTTTAGATTTATTTGACTTTTTAATATATTTCTTCAAATTTATGACAATATAGTGTTTGTGAATAAGACACAAAGTTCAATTTTTTCCTATTTTTGCGTTACAAAAAATATTTTAATACATCATATTTGTTCGCAGGAACGTCGAAATAACAGACATTTGGAAAACAGCGTCTAGTAATGTAAAGCATTTCTTTTTGATTTTCGAGAGCACGGATTCACTCTTGGGCGCGGAAGTTATTCTTGATCTTCACAAAATCAGCAGCTTGCAGATACGCAGGGTGACCTCCGAAAACGAACTACTGTGTCTGATGAACAAGGTTACCAAGTTCCCAACCTTGATAGCTTTCGGACGCAACGAGTCGCAAAGGGTCGTTAGCGTGAGAGTACCGACAAGGCAGGGAGTTCGACGAGCTATCAAAGATTACTTGATTGCAAGAGGAGTAAATATCGACGAGGTAGGTACGACAGTGTCCCATGACACTGTGCAAAATACTGAGAACACGCATCGAACAACGAGTTCAACGATTGCAAAGGGTTACGAAGTGATAGAAGAACAACTACGATCGTCGAAAAAGACCGACGATTATTTGTACCAACTCGATCTGGAGAATGCTCTGCGTTACTCGATCAATCACGAGATATCCTTGATGAAGTCGATAGACGGTGAGAAAATAAAGGCGTTACAGAAATATCTCGCGGTATTAGCGGCGTATTTTCCTCTACGACGTAATAACGTATATTTAGAAGTGATACGTGGTGTCGTCGAGAAGAAGAACACGATGACCGGCGAGGAGTTCAGCCAGCTGGCGAAGACGACGGAGGAAGAGATGTCGCCGGTGTATTCGGGCGCGCCTCGTCAGTGGATAGGATGCAAGGGCAGCACGGATTCGTATCGCGGATATCCCTGCGGATTGTGGACCATGTTTCACATGTTGACTGTGAATTTCGCCCTGGAACGCAACAAGGCGTTCGTTTCTCAGGCTCTCTTGCAGGATCCCGCGGCAGTGCTGCGAGCGATGCACGGCTACATCGGGACCTTTTTCGGCTGCGCCGACTGTGCCACACATTTCGTGGAGATGGCCGGTAGGAACAAGATATTCGACGTGCGCAGCAAAGACGAGGCCGTGCTCTGGTTGTGGCGGGCACACAATGAGGTAAACGCTCGACTGTCGGGCGACAATACGGAGGATCCCGAGCACAGGAAGATACAGTATCCCGCGGCCAAACACTGCCCGACGTGTAGACACGTTAACAATAGCTGGAATGAGGAGGAAGTTTTACGATACCTAAAATTCAAATACAGTTATAACAGCATCAAGTTCGACGGGATCAGCGGTACCGACGACGTAGGCATGACTAATGGCAACGGCTCGAGAGTGAGGTCGGAGAGACTCGCCAAGGAGACGATGAAGCGCGCTACGGCTTTCGGTTGGGACTTGAACATATTTGACATCAGCATCTGTGTAGTGTTGTACGTTACCTCGGCCGCAATACTCGTGCTGGTATGCATCAAATTCGCCGTTAAGAGGACATATAAGAAAAAGGGTCACATTAGTTTATTGTCCAAAGTATAATCTTTTTTCTTATACTTAGCGCTTGTACTCTATGCGCGCGTAATCGCGTAACATTCCTGGACCAGAAAGTATGCCAAGTATCGCTTAGGCACTTGAGTTGCAATCAAGAGAACGGTAAGTCTCAGATCTTTAGGTTGTGATATCTTCCAGGTATAACGATCATTCCAACGGTGAAAGTCGAATTTGCATTTAAACAAATGCAAAGTTAAGAATTTTTCTGCGTTAAACCAGTAACGCTAGTAGCGAAACGATAATAATCAAGAAATCAAAATGAATAAATGAATCGAAAAGCACTTACTCGATTCCAAGTCAGATGTCTGCAATCAGATAATTTTTTGCAGATCATGTCAATTAAAATTTTTCTACTGGCAAACAGCATGCATTTTGTACAGAATATTCCCAAAGGGATCAACGATATATTCTTTCACGAGTTTTTTTTCGAATAAAGATTGAATTGCCGAATTATAAAATTTTTCTCCAAGTCCTTTTGAACTAGCGATCTTGCTTTGTAACATTTGCCTTAAACTCGTCCAAAGAATATATCTTTATTATCGATTTCTACAAGATTTCTATCATCTTGTAAAAGACACATAAATATAGATGTATGTCTAATGATATATACAGCTGACAAGTAAGAATGGATCAAGTAAAAAAGTACATTCATAAAATACATAATATTATTTAATATCATTATATACGCGGAATAACATTCTAATCTTGCTGTGGCATGTCAGAGAGTGCATTTATAAATTCTTATAAAATACCGTACGTCATTAAAAATTATAATATACACTGCGAGTGCAACGTGACTGAAATGATTTTTTGTCGGAGTTATACATCATTATTATTATTATTATTATTATTATATATTGTATCAAAAACCCAAGCAGTATAAAGTCACAATACAATCAATTAATTACCATAAGATATCAGATGTATTCTTCTACTATTTTATTCCATAGTAACATTCTTCCTGAAATGCATGCACCTTTTTTTACATTTTTAAATCATTCTTTTACACTTTTAAATGAAAAACTTTATACTGTTTAGGATAAACTGGCAGGTATATATTTAGATGAGAAAAAGAATCGTACACATAACAACTGTTGACATTTAATTAGATCATTAGATATTAAGCAAACGAGATGTCAAATTGCAAACTTGAGAGATCAATCAGAGAAATCATATAAAAGACGGTTGTGATTATAAGTCACAAATGTCTGTACGCCGAGGAAAGTCGATTTTTTATGGATATTTTATTTGTAAATAGGCACTCAAAAAATATTACTTCCACTGATTATGTATATTATAAGCCATTGTCTTTCTTATGTACAGTTTTCTAATAAAATATAATGTACAATTAAATATACAATTAAATGTTCTGTCGTGTTTAAAAACAGTAACAATTGACACGCTTCATAAAGTATTTGAAATCAAAGTTTCCTCCAAAAAATAAAATTATGAAAATCAAAAGAAACGGGAAGTTTTTCGTGCGTTCATTCAGCTTTAACGCAAGAGACAATTAATATTGATAAATAATATTAATGTAATTTTAAGTGTGTCAAAGAAATATACAATAATTTCTATATACAATTAAATAAAATTATATAATACTGCCTATTTGATATAAATTTTGCTTACAACAATCATACAGAGTAGATGATATGTATGCTTTGAAGTATAGTAGATTAATTATTATATTAATTAATTATTTCAACTAGTGTCCTTTGATTAAAAAAGTGTAGTCTTTATAGCAGTTGAATCTTTGTTCTTTGGCCATTAGAAGTATCTTTGATACTTTTAACACGAACAAAAAATGCTCAACAGATTTCACAGTTTGAGAAGAATCACAACAGTCGGTCAAAGTAATTCAATCCTTCTTTGAACACAAGTGATGCCATGAAACCCCATCGTGAGGCAACTGTGACTTTATATAAGGAAGCAGCCACGTCAGATACCACCGTTCTCCAAATACCTCCCTAATGTTATCTTTCCAACCCATGTCGTACCTGAAATCCTTCTTATTGCTCTCGTCGCCTACGACGCCTCTGACAATCAAATTAAAGTGATAAATGCACAGCACCCCGGTGAACAAGGTGCCCACCACCGACACGACGTACAGCAACAGATAAAATTGATCCATGGAGCTGTCGAAGCCGAAGAAGAAGATCGCCACGGGAAAGACAATCTTGACGATCGACATCGGGAACTCGAAGGGTATCCTGCTCCAGATGAAGAGGCTGCCGTAGGAGAAGGTGTACGCCGCGCCGAGGAACAGGTACCACAGGAACATGACGAAGTACCTGTGATTGTAGTAGCCCACGCAGCAGCCGGTGAAAATGCAGTGGTGGTCGCGCTTCAGGATGCAGGTGTCGCAGACGTTGCAGTGCCAGGAGCGCGGGGGCGACAGGCACTCGCAGGCGGCGCACAGCCGCCACCCGTCCGCCGCCCGGGCGGTGCTCACCGGCACGATGCGGCCGCCGCTGGTGCTGGTGTCGCACAGCACCGTGTACGTGAAGTTACCTACGACATTCAGCATGATGAAGCTGCCCAGGGCGAAGTGGAGCATGTAGGCCAGATTATCGTCCCCGTACAGTCCCGGTAGCACGATCCACAGTCCGAACCAGTACATGAGGGGCGCGATGGTCAGGACGAAGGCCATCGACAGCAGATCGCTGACAGTCCGCGGCCACACTCTTTTCCGGATTATCATCGTCGTTGCCGTTGCTCCTCTCGGATCACATTAACCCTCGGCTGCCCTCGCGATTTTATCGCCGTTGCTTTTATCTCTGGAGATACGGCTGATGTTTATGTTGTCTTACGCCATTTTGAAACTGCGCCCGGGTAACGTGATTTCCCTGCGCATGCGTAAACGCCGGTCATGTGAGTGTTGAACTTCGTGCACTCTCTTGCACTTTCTATCATTCTATCTTCTCGATCTTCTCTCTTTCTCTTTTATGTTGGAGAGAGAGATTGCAAACTGCATTTACAAAGAACCAATCGAAGAATCACTGAAGTACTTTGTGTATTATTTGTATTGTATAATTTAAAAAAACTACGATTACGTTTATCATCTGATGCTGTCATCGATGATTAAAGTTGAATATAGGATGGTGTTGGTTTAATATTGATGTTATGAGACTTTGGCATGTCAGACGCCAAAGTTAAACGCACGTTGCCAGAAAATTTAACATTTTATCCTCGACATGCACAGGTAATGCATTTTATTCAAATTTACTCCGAGATTATGCGTAACGCTTTGAGGTTATGGAGGTTAGGCGGCGTGAATAATTTTAATTAAAACGTGGACAGTTTAAATTGAGTTTAATGCAATTTTTGTTATTCTCCATTGAGTCACATGTGTACAAATGTGTGTTCTAGGCACGCGCTCATCTTGGCACAATTGGCATTGCCATGGAAATGCGATTCCTCCAAGCGGAACTTGTGGCGAATGTACAGAACACAAGCGAGTCACAAGACCAAAGAATACGAAGGTCGCAAATTAGTGGGGTAATAAAAACAGATAGATAAGGAAAAGACTTTTCGAGACGTTTCATTTTAACTTGCTGTTATTTTATATCGCTCTAAATAATATTCAAAACTGTGTTTTGCATTTATTGTAAACTATTTGGTTTACATTTTGACGTATTATTTGCTGGTTCGTATATATATATATTGTAAATTGTATATTCTCAATGCAGAGAGTGCTATTTTAAGTAACGAAATCTCTGTTCTTTAGCTTCTCAATGGAGAAAATGTACCGCGTAGTCGCCGACGTAGAGAATTACAAAGATTTTTTACCCTTTTGCAAGAAATCTGAGATCACGATGAAAACGAAAGATTTCCTGAAGGCGAATTTAGTGATTGGGTTTCCGCCTATAAACGAGAATTACACGTCGAAGGTGACCACGGCGTATCCGAGGATAGTTAAAGCTGAATGTAGGGACGGCAGATTGTTCGATCATTTGGATACCCTGTGGCTGTTTAGTCCCGGACTGAAAAACAATCCTGAAACATGTGTAATCGACTTTTCGTTGTCCTTCGAATTCAGGTCCGCCTTTTACTCTCATTTGTCAAATTTATTTTTCAATATGATTGTAAAGCAAATGGAGAACGCCTTCCTCGAAGAAGCGATAAGAAGGTACGGCAAGCCGTGTTTAAGGACAGTACGACTGCAAAGATGACAAGAGATACTTGTGTAGAGATCACTGAATAATATTTATTTTTGTTGGCTTAGTGAATTTATTGTTACATAATTCTCTTTAAAATAAATGTATGTAAAGTTTAATAAGATTATATAACAGAAGTTTATATATATATATATATATATATATAACATGACCAGAGATAACAAACCATGTAAATTCTTTTAACTAAAGCATTTTACAATAAGTGTATGAAGCAAAAACATTTTCTTTTGAAAATCTAGTCAAACTTCCATAATGTATAAATATAAAGAATCAACGAATTATATATTTAATAAAAAATATGCAGGAATATAAAGTGGAGCATAGATTATATTTATCTGAAATACCTCAATATAAAAGTATAATTTACATATTATATTAGATTATTGATAAAAATATCAAATTTCTTATTAGTAATATTAGTTACGTAAATAAAAGGAGTAAATTCGAAATACTTTTTAATTTTTAAAGAAAAGAGAAATAGAGGAATTATTTGTAAGTGAAAAAACGCACGAATTGTTAGCGTTAGAAACTAAATTATATTTAAGTAATACGTGTACAATTATCGTGCATTTTCTTTCAAGTATTGTGTTTTTTTTTTGTTGTAATTAACATTAAGATTACAAAAGTACTGTGTATTTCGATAATGTGAAAAACGAAATCATGAAGATTCAAAACTTTTTTAAGCTACAGATCATTATACATTTTATTTTTCGAATCTTGTAAATTGCTACAATAATTAATTGTTTTGACATAAAAATTTTCTTACAAAAAGGACATATATTATAACATAACTTTCAAATTAGACACGCGATTGGTCGATCTCTGTATCGTGCTTTAAAAGCCATCGTGCAAATCCGTTTGAAGAGACCCTAAAGCGTAACTAGACTCGACCAATCAGATCAAAGAGTACGTTCAAGTCGCTGTTGGTATATACGCATCCACAATTACGATTATTTAGTTTTCCGTTAGTCGCGTTAAACGTACGCTTGAGTTATATATAACACGGTAAGGTTCTGGACGTTGTTTTGCGCATCAGAATTACGTGTGTATGTACCGCGATGTTAGGCGCGTGAAAAAGTTCCTCGCGTCAGGATTCTCGTGTCGCGGCCGCGCGAGGCTGCGTGACAGGTCGGTCCAGTTCAAAGGGAGTACAGACTTTCATACGTGTGCCCAAGGTCGAGAGTGCCGCGGACATGCCCGAGTACCACAGACCGGAGTCGCGTGCGTCGAGAGCGTGCGATTGAGGTCTCCTCGCGTCGGGACGGAGTCGGGACTGTCGGGAGTACGTGTACGCGCATATATACACACGTCGACGTCGACTCCTTTCCACGAAACGTGCAGCTGTAAAAGCGGAGCCATACGCGCGGCCGAGGCGACGATGCACCGTCGGAATAGCAATGAACTGCGCAACGGGCGATAGGTGTGGCACGTGAAAAAGGAAAGGAAAGCACACGTCTGACGTCGCCGAGTCAGGCAGAGTGCCGCGAGTGATCAGAAAGAGAAGAAGAGAGAGAAAGAGAAAGAGTGGCGACTGGACTGGCGTAGTGCGCACATGTGCGTCCCGGGAGGATGAAGAGGCTCGACGAGACGCGCGACATCGCTTCGCTTTCTCGCCGCGAATCGTCGTCGCTCTGAGGAAACTAACGGGCGTAAGCGATATCCCGCGGGACCCTGACATCGTGACATCCGTCCGGTTCCCCGCGCGCGCGTGTGTTTATCAATGGTGCGTACGGCCGTACGGTTTGAGAATTGAGGATTGAGGAGCGTGTCGATCCTGCGCCTATGCGTCTCCATTCGTCGCGCGCCGATCTACGAAGTAGGGGTAGTAGGGGCAGTGGAGGGGGGTGACAGCGGCGCGCCGGCAACGGTGGCGGGTGGCGTGGGGTGGCGGCGGCGACGACGTCCGACGTCGGCCAGTAGTGGGGGAGGGACGCGAGGCGCCGAGGGGGTTCCGTGCGCCACGAGCGAGAGAGACTCGAGAGAGTGAGGTTAGCTTGTGTGTGCGTCGCGCTCGCTCTCTCTTTCCCTCGCACGCGCGCGCGCGGCTCCGTCTCGCTCGCTCTCGTCATCTCTTGCGCTTTCGCACGCGCGCACGCGGAATCGTCGCGCGTTCTCCGTGTCGCTCGCGCGCGTTCGCTCGCTCGCTCGCTCGCTCGCACGCTCGTACGTTTGTACGCTCGCCGCTCGCCCGCCCGCGCCCGTCCGTCCGTCGGCTGGCGCGCGCGCGCGCGCGCGTTAACGGAATTCGCGATCGAGCACGCAGGGACCACCGACTAATGTTTAAATGGACGCATCGTCCATTATCACCCAAGTGTCGCGGGATGACGAGTTAGGCGCGTTCAACAGCGAGAAAGGTGCGTATCGCGTAAAATAGATCCCGCGCTCCATCCCGTCCCTCCCTCGCTCCCTCTTCCTCGCGCCCCGCCATCCCGCGCTCCACGACTCCACAGTGTGCTCTCCGCCAGATGCTGCCGGGATTTCGCTCCCCTGTGCACCTGTTACGGTACCCCGCCGATTTCTCTCCTCTCGTCTCGTCCTATTGTTGCCTAACTTCATCCTCCGTCCTCGCCTCCCGTCCCTTCCGCGAGCAACTTCTCGCCCCGCGTCTCTTCTTCCGCGCCGTCCCCCGGCCCCCCTCACCACATAAACTGTATTGCCATTCCTTTTAAACCCTTGTCACTCTGTGTCGTGCATCCTCGACGCGATGTCACGAATTTCCTTATTTCCTTATGCCATGTCGTGCCCTTTAACCTTTCACGCGCCTTTCATGAGAGGCTCCACTAAGGGCAGGCTGTAGAGAAGACAGCAAAAAAAACTCGCTGTAAAAGGTTAATTGCGGCACGTTGCTTCCACGATGTATGTACATATGCGCGAGCGCGAGATACAATTGCTCTTTTTGACGTAGAATGGACAACTTCTTGGTTTGACAGTATCGCCAATTGAACTTTAAGGTAGAATCCAGATCAGATGTCAAGTTTGATCGGTATACCTTTTTGCTGATAAAATTTGAGAAAGTATGTATTCATGGTGTACGTATGCATATGTGTGCAGAAGGAGAGAGACACCGTGAATACATATACATCTTTTTAACAGGTTTGCCTGTAAAACTTTAGTATTGTCATTTTTAAAACCACAACTCGCTCGTTGACAAATTTCTAATGCTTTGACGAGTTCATTGACTTCCGTCTCAGTATTCCACATATACTTTCCATACATACAACAAACTGTAGCAGCATCTGGCCTAAATCTATTCTATGTAACTCGAGGAAATGTAATTTGCATCGCACGGACCTAAATTTTTTTTCAAATTCAATCTTTGTAATATTTGCACGACATTGATCACATAATAATTAGTTGTTGCCTTCTATGTATTACAGCCCAGTTACCTCGAGAAAATGAAGCAGCCAACAATACTGCGTCAAGTGGCAAGAAGCCGAGACGCGGGCTCTTGCGCTCCCTGCTCTGCTGCTTTGGAAGAGGCCGCGGTGGCAGTTCAAAAAGCTCCAAGGCGAGTTCCCTAGATACTGAGGGTGCTTACTTGCCACCACCTGGCACCGGATCCCCAAGGTTTCTTCTACCACCGGTTAGGCACCAAGACATGCACAAAAAGTGCATGGTAATCGATTTGGATGAGACTCTGGTGCATAGTTCTTTCAAACCGATCAACAATGCGGACTTTGTTGTTCCTGTAGAAATTGACGGAACGGTACATCAAGTGTACGTCTTAAAGAGGCCTTATGTGGACGAGTTTTTGCAGAGAATGGGTGAATTATATGAATGTGTATTATTCACTGCAAGTTTGGCTAAGGTAAGTTTATCAAAAAAGTAAAGAAGTCATTATCTTGTTCTTTTAATAAATATAGAACGAACAAGTCTTAATTAAATTAGTAAATGTTAGTATAATTTGTTTTTGCGATAATTGTCTGCCAGTGTAATGTTTTATTATCTATCTATATAAGATTTATTTTTTCATAAAATTGGTAACCAATGAAAGATAGATTCGATATAAAATATTCTGTATATAGTATATATAAGTTGTATTATTCAATTGTTCTTATATATTTCCCACAAAAAATTATCTTGTCAAATGAAGAATTAATTTATTCTTAAAAAGATAATTATTATTAGAAAGTAACTTCTGCTATAAAAATTTTGATAATAGCATTTGTCAAGACAAAACGTACATAAAACTAATTTATAATGAGACTTTAAATAAAAACTCCCATCAATTATTTAATTAATATTTCTGATATATTTCAGTATGCAGACCCGGTGGCGGATTTATTAGATCGATGGGGTGTATTCAGAGCAAGGTTATTCAGAGAATCCTGTGTGTTTCACAGAGGAAATTATGTTAAGGATTTGAACAAATTAGGTCGGGATTTGCAACAAATCATTATTGTAGATAATAGTCCTGCCAGTTACATTTTCCATCCAGATAATGCGGTAAGATATACCTATAATAATATGTGAAAATATTTCAATGTTAGATAAAATTTATTTATCTTGGAAGCAGCATGTGTCCCGGGCGATTAATAATAAAGATGATATATATTCTTTTGTAGGTTCCAGTGGCGTCTTGGTTCGATGACATGACGGACTCCGAGTTACTGGATCTAATCCCCTTCTTCGAAAAGCTCAGCAATGTGGAGAACATCTACACGGTACTGTGTAATAGCAATCATCCTTACAATCAGATACCTACGCATGCGGTGCAGAGCAATCAGAGCCTGCCGACTTCAATTTCAATGGCTGCTTCCTAGCCCCACCTGAATCCTGGCAACGCAGCCAGTCTTGTCGCTCAATGCACCTTCCGGAGGATTATGAGGGGACTGCTCCACGTGACCCACTCGCTATGTGGCGAAGGACCTCGAAGTGCCCCTCCACGTTAATCTTTGGAAAAACCGCTCCGATCAGCGGAGCCAAATGTTTTATACCTTGAAAGCGCGTCACACAGTCGACACACAGTCATAACTGCTGAGATCCTTCTTCCTGGTGAGCAACGCAACGAGGACTGAGTCAGCTTCGAAGCGCGAGTGTTCTTCCATTTTGCACCTTTTAAAAATTGTACATATTTCTCGCGTAACTTCTTTTTGATTACAAGATCTTATTTTATCTTATTAATGATATTATCTACATTCTTCCTAACTTTGTCGTACTCCTTGAGATCATAATCGACGCGAAGATGGATCGTGGACCGGTCGCATTTAGCGCTAGATGTGCGGTGCGAGTAACAACTCTCTTTTTTTCTTTTTTCTTTACAAGCCATGGGTTCGCACGCGCGTATTCGCGAATAATTGCTGAATATGACCGCTAATTGTACATTCTAATTATCCGGTACAAAGGTCGCAGTTTAATGGTGTGACCGCGACGATGTCACCTTTTCCGTTTGTTTGAACAATGACATTTTGAAGTAAAAAATATTACAGATGTTAATGTCAAATCGATCGCTTTATTATATATTTGCTACTCGCCAAGTTAACTAATGCCAAACGTCGATCAGCTATGCGTAGAGTTCTTCAAACTCGTATTTTACAGTGGAGGCTTAAAAATAAAGATAATAAGGGCTTTTTTAAGGTTTCGACGGTATTTTAAGTCTTCTTTCATGATTGTACATGCTTTTGTAAGATTGTCTTCGATAAATCTTCTAAAGTCACGAAACTTAAACAGGTAGGTAAATTGCCTTAATTGGCGCATACAAACATCATAATCGACGCAAAAATGGATCGTGGACCGGTCGCGTTTAGCGCTAGATGTGCGGTGCGAGTAACAACTCTTCTTTTTTTTTGCAAACAAGCTATGGGTTTGTATTATTATTACCATTATCGCGCGAATTGTATAAAGGTTCTTTTTTTTTTGTGATTTATTGCTAACCCGTTGAAGGCTCGCGTCGCCTTTCATCGCAATAAAGTAGCATGGTCCTGTACTCGCACCGAGTACAGGATTATAGCGCTCTGGGGCAAGAGATATACATATTTGTAAATAATTTGCAAATAATTTGCAAATACCTTACAGAAGCGTAAATTCGGTTAAATCATTATATAGATCTTAAACAAAATAACTTATTCGAAAAATTTCTTTGTAATTCTATTCTGGGATTATAATCAGATAGTCGAATTTCGTACTCTGTCGAATAAATACAATAGACGCTTGAACTGCATGGTCTTTTAAAAACTGTACATACTTCTCGCGTAACTTCTTTCTGATTACACACAAGATCCCATTTTATCTTATTAATGATATTATCTACATTCTCCCTAACTTCGCCGTATTCCTTGAGATCGTATAGATAAAAAATAAAAATGGACTTTTCATACGCAGTAACGTAATAATAA
The DNA here is from genome assembly GCA_035220615.1 of Leptothorax acervorum. Classification (NCBI taxonomy): domain Eukaryota; kingdom Metazoa; phylum Arthropoda; class Insecta; order Hymenoptera; family Formicidae; genus Leptothorax; species Leptothorax acervorum. The sequence continues at coordinate 623,169 of JASTWQ010000056.1, forward strand.
TGCTGCAGTGTGTAGCTAAAATGCTTTAAGATCCTTGAATCTTTAGATTCTTCTTTGCGTTTGTGTACAATTTTGATCTATGCATCTGTGCATTCTTGAATTCTTAAAAGTCTACATAGCTTCAAATTCTCGGATCCTTTAATTCTTTAGAAGCCCAACCAATTTATAAACTGTTCGATCTTTCTTTCATTCGTTCGTTCTTTAGACACATTTTTTATCTCTTACAGCTGATTTGTTTCCGATTCTCGAATTTTTGACAGCTTTCAATTCTTCTGATAGCTTAAAGATAAAATTTTTCTTAATCGTTCTTTCCACGATCCTTAGTATTCCACGCTCATAGATGCCAAATTGAAAAAGACATTTCAAACTGAAGGGATGTCAATAGCTTTTCAGTTACGAGTTATATTGAAAAATTAACTACAACAATATGTCAAGTAATTAAATATACTTTTTCTTTATGTCGACACTGACGACACTGCACGCTTAGATATATCGATTCATGTGATTGTTGAGCTGCATCGAGTTCAGGGCATTAAGCTGCGCTATTGCAGCATCTCTAGCAGATAATACTTGCTGTAAATGTGATGTTAATTGTTTTATCACATTGTCGCGTTCATTCAGTACCTTTTCAAACTCCTGCATCTGTTTTATGAAAAACACAACATTATTTAATACTTTATATTTATGCTAACACATCAAAGTTAAGTGCTCACAGTGCACCACGCGTATCTATCGTTTTCAATTTTCTCTTCTTCTTCTTTCGATGGCGCTACAGCCCAAATCGAGCCCTGGCCTCCTCTTGGAGGTTTCATAATCACTTTAAATTCAGATGTGCGGGTGATTAGCCCACAGCATCCTGGCATGGTGGATATTGCCACATAGTATTTGGACCAACGGTTTAACATCTCTTCCGAAAGACGGAGCCCAGTTTTTCCCATTTTTGAGAATTTTTCTCGCATGGGGGGCGCAGTTTCTGGAAATAAATTCCAGTGTACTCAAGTGGACTCGAACTTGGTTCTCCGGATTGCGAGTCTGGCGCTCTACCACTAGACTACACTGCCGCCCTGTTTTCAATTTTCACATAGTTCTTTGTCGCACTTGCATTCCTGGCTACATTTTTTTCCTGCTTTGTTGAATCCGCATCTTTTAGTTGCACAGTTTGTTTTTATTGCACGGCTTGTATCTATCGTTTTCAATTTTCACAGATTTCTTTGTCGCACTTGCATTCCTGGCTACATTTCTTTCCTGCTTTGTTGCATCCGCATCTTTTAGTAGCACAGTTTGTTTTATTGCACGTGCAATAATTTTGTCCTCTTGGACTTGGACTCCTTCGAGGATTTTTTTTCGGCTTTGTTACAGCCACACCTTTTGTATCTATCGTTTTCAATTGCAGCATCTCTAGCAGATAATACTTACTGTAAATGTGATGTTAATTGTTTTATCACATTGTCGCGTTCATTCAGTACCTTAACAAAAACTCCTGCATCTGTTTTATGAAAAACACAACATTATTTAGTGCTAAATATTTGTTTTCTGGTTAAAGCAGAGAATACTTTATATTTATGCTAACACATAAAAGTTAAGTGCTCACAGTGCACCACGCGTATCTATCGTTTTCAATTTTCACAGTTCTTTGTCGCACTTGCATTCCTGGCTACATTTTTTTCCTGCTTTGTTGAATCCGCATCTTTTAGTTGCACAGTTTGTTTTATATTGGCTGGCTAAAAGATGTTAATTAGAAATTAGAATTTATTGCGAAAAATATTACCCCAGCCAGGGTTTGAACCTGGAAGCTTTGGGACGACGCCTGCACGGAGAGCGGGAGGTTCCAGGTTCAAACCCTGGCTGGGGTAATATTTTTCGCAATAAATTCTAATTTCTAATTAACATCTTTTAGCCAGCCAATCGTTGTCGGAATTAATAAAAATATTTTCTCGTTAATCAATTATTGGCGGAATATACCATTACTTTCTGTTTTTTTATTTTGTTTTTTATACCTAAAAGCAATATTTGTAAATAATTTGCAAATAATTTGTCATCAAATACCTTACTGAAGCGTAAATTCGGTTGTCATTATATAGATTTTAAACAAAATAACTTTGGTGTTTGGCATTAGTTAACTTGACGATCGATTTGACATTAATTAATATATTTGGAATATTTTTTTGCGGCTTCAGAATGTCGTTCAAATAAGCGGAAAAGAAGGTGACATCGTACCGTCGATGAGTCTCTTCAAACTATATTTTACCGAGAAACTTTATCTAATCATCTCCTATACAAAAGTATTCCAGATATAATAAAATAGGTCATTTTTTGTAACATTCAATCTGGCATGAAGCCTCTTATCCGATCTCATAATTTTTGATTTTATCTTTTAAATCTGTTGCCTCTCAGATTATCATGATTTTATGTGCTTTTATAAGAGCAAAGGTCACCACGAGGGAATTTCTGTAGTTTCCCTTGTCTCTCTGACGTCGTCGAACTATATATATAGCCGAATCGATTTATTACAGGGGTCATACTCCTTCCCCTATTTCCTCTTTTTTCCCTTTTTATGTTGATCTCCCCTTTTTTCTGTTAAACCCACAATCCTCCTCTATTTCCCCTATAATAATTAACATGGCCAGCACAATGTAGCTAGCAGCGGACGCTAGCAGCGAAACGTCTCGTGGACAGGGCCCGAATGTCATGTACTTAGATTTCTCGGGGGGTACGATCGCGTATCTATCGTAGGTTCTTGTTGTTAATTTTTTATTAACATTTTTTTCTCTAACGGTCCACAGCAAAGAGCGATTCTCACCAAATTTGTAGGGAACGTTCTTGCAATAACAAAACGATTGAGAGCAAGTATTTGCGACAAGACGCGGTTTTTCTTAATTGTTATTAATTTTTTAAATTAATTGTTATTAATTTTTTATTAACAATTTTTTCTCTAGCGCTCCACAGCAAAGAGCGATTTCTCACCAAATTTGTAGGGAATCACGTTCTTGCAATAACAAAACGATTGAGAGAAAGTATTTGCGACAAGACGCGGTCTTCCTTAATTGTTATTAATTTTTTATTAACGTTTTTTTCTCTAGCCTTTCACTGCCATCAGCAGTCCATTCTATATGTCGATGACATAAGCGGTTAAGCGTCGAAGCACAGTTTATTATTTTTTATTATTATTTTAGTATTTTATAAAATTAATGCCTTGATTTCATCATAAAATTAAAATTCCCCTTTTTTAAAAAATCTTTTTTATCATGGTTTTCCTCTTTTTCCCTATAATAAAAAAATAGGGAGTACGATCTCTGTTATTATACCTACCGCTTTAAAGTTCAGGATCAATTGACCACATTTAGCGCTAAACTACAGTGTAGGTACTTATACTGTGGCTAAACACAGCATTAACCTTAGAATACTAATCATACTTTTAAGTCATTAACACTAATCATACGTTAAATTTACGTATGTTGAAATTAAAAAAAAAATACCAAAATGAGAGAAATAAACTTTTATTAGAAATGAACCATGCTATTTTAATGGGTAAGAAAAAACAAAAAGGAAAGAAAAGAAAAGCTGCTGAACTTAAATGCTATTTTTTTATTACGTATTATTAGTATTCTAGGATTAAATGGAAGTGTGAGTGCAAGGATTCCCCTTCGACGAATAGTTAATACGAGACTATTTACGGAAATAAGTATACATGGCTAAATGAGACAATTAAAGGTAACTCGACGAGAAAAAGAAAAGTAAAACTTGCGGAAAAGTGATTACTTTTTCATATTTTTTTATGCCCTTGAACGGGTTAAAAAGATTTTAACATGAGTGAGAGTAGAGAACAAGGAGCACGCGTGTGAATATAAAATTAATATGCCTTGATTTGTAAATAAAACTTCATTATTTCCATTAAATGCCGTTTTTATTGTGCATTCTTTTCTGTTGCTGGACACGCTCTTATCGTTTATCCTATATTTTGTTACCAATCTCTTTGAGAGAATTCTCAAATCTGATTAAAAATATATTACAATTAAAGTACACAATTAAAAATCCGTAAAATGCGATTAAATATATATATATATATATGATTGTTATTATATATGTTTATATATAATGATAACTTATCATTTTAGATATCAGTACTTATGGAGTAAATATATTAATATGCCTTGATTTGTAAATAAAACTTCATTACTTCCATTAAATGCCGTTTTTATTGTGCATTCTTTTCTGTTGCTGGACACGTTCTTATCATTTATCCTATATTTTGTTAACAATCTCTTTGACAGAGTTCTCAAATCTGATTAAAAATATATTACAATTAAAGTACACAATTAAAAATCCGTAAAATGCGATTAAATATATATGATTGTTATTATATATGTTTATATATAATAAAAACTTATCATTTTAGATATCAGAACTTATGGAGTAAATATATTGGCAGTAATCCAGACAAATTTAAGAACTAACATATATTGTACAATTTAATAAAACATAATTGCTTGTCGTGCCACGCGATTATATAATAGAATATAGATTATATAAAATGTAAATTAATGTTATGTTTTACATATACATAATGTTATAGAACTATTGCACTCTTCCCCATAATGGGGCCTGGCAGATAAGGCACTATCTATATAGCGTGATAAACGCGAACGAGTATTGATTAGTCTTGAAAGATTCACACGGAAGAGCCCGGAACCTGCGTTTACACTGGTGGAATCCTCTTGGGATTCAGATCGTACATACGTCGCATCCGCTTTTTCAGTTCTTGCGGAAATTTGTCGTAGCACTTCTTGCACGCGGGCTTTAGATCAAATTCGAAGAACTTCGTCTTCTGATTCATCTTCTGGTCGCAAAACGCGCACGCAAAGTGATGGACGCACCACGCCTTGTTCAACGCTGTGAAAACTAAAAAAAGTACAAGCATTAGATTAAAAGTGTTAAGTAGCTCGCAGAAAAGATTCATATAATTTTTCATTTCTGATATTATCAGTCCAAAGTAATTGCAGTAAAAGGCCTTAAGAACTGCAGTTTGAGAAGTTCGAGACAAACAGCTAGAGAAGGAAATATTAATTTAAGAATCCAAAGAGAATGAGGAAAATAAAAATTCGAAAAGCCAAGACTTCGGAAAACGGATTGTCTGGATTGACTTGTGATATCTTTAATATATCTAGTTCTAGTACATACCATCTCCAGCGATAACTTGATTACAGACGAAGCAGAGATTCCCGAACAACTGATGATAATGAATCTCGCAATAAGCGAGACCTTTCTTCTCGTAATGACGATGACCTAAGAAGGGCTTTTCGCACTTAGCACATACGAAATGCTCCACGTGCCAATGCTTGCCAAGCGCCGTTACCACGCGTTCCTCAATGGGACGCCGGCAGGCGCCGCAAATCGGGATTCCCATTTTATCATGACATCGTAAACAATACAGCTCGTTCTATGTAACATAAAGTTTGCTATTAAGACGACTTAGATCTTAGATCGTGAAAATTGTCTTCGTACATGCAGTTATGAATTTAGAAGTAAAAGATAAATATATTATTTTATAGATTGTCTAAAATTTACTGTTAAAATTACGTTTAACACATTATATTTTGTTCGCTATGATGAACGTATTTATATTCTTCTTTTAGATGCAATTTCTTATAAAAACTGAGGCGTAAATAAGCATGACACACATGTCTGATTTATATATTATAAAAAGTTAGAACTTAGAGCACTCTTACCATTTCATTAGCAGCGTAGCCAGGTCGAGAGCGGACTTCTCTGGCTTCGGAATTGAGTTCTACGCCGCAAGTTGTGCAATTGAAATGATATGGGTGATAAAGTTCACCGCGAAATCGTAAAGGTTTGTCATCGATTACTCCGCTAGAAATTGCGAAAAACGATATAAATTAAAACTTTGAGGCATATATTCTTCCATTACAGTAAATTATAGTTTTTTTAATTGTCTAGAAGTTTTAGACTAATTTCTAGAAAATAAAAATATCTCTCTGAAGAAGCTACAAGTGATAGTGCTTGAAAAGAGAATATAATTTCTTTTCTGCATAAAATTAAAAAGGGATTGCCTAAGCGTCATTTTGAGTATTTTAATAATTAAACATTTAAATATCAAACTGTACTATCTATACTAATCTATAGTATCAAAGATATATTATTTTATGCAATAATAAGGACATACTGGCATTGATGGCATATATGTTTTCCAAGCACCCCAGCTTTCACATTGGCGTTGCATGTGTGGCATAGGGCTCTGCCTTGACACTTGATGAAGCCCGCATCCGCCAATTCACCATTACACTCTTCGCAGCGGAAGCATTGTGGGTGCCAATTCGAGTTCATCGCCTTAATCACACGGCCGATGACAAACTCACCTGTCGCAAAGATGATCAACTTGATTAAATACATTAAAACGTTACCTCATACCCGACTGTCCCAGAATTAGAGATAATGTTTAAGCAATTAACAGAATTTGTCTAACTTACCGCACTTGCCGCAGCACGGTGCAAACAGAACGTGAAAGTCATGCTCGCAATACTTGTATCCTTCAAATTCGTAGAAGATTCCGTCTGGAAAGGGCCGGAAGCATTGCGCGCACCTATCAACATGATATTAACCCATGTGACTCAAGAATCTATAATGCAATTTTTATAGCTATTTTTGTTTTACAGAAAACAGTGAAGAAACGTTTGAAGAATGCATCTTGGAAAAGAAAACTTCTCCAAGAGTGTTACAGAATTTTGAGAATTGAAAAGAAGGACGGTACACGTGTACGTATATTTGTTTATTCTATCCATTCATTACAAGCTAACAGCTATTTACTTTTAGCAAGACTTCCCAATTGTTCTGTATATACTTACACAAAACACTGCGGGTGCCATAATTCGCCGTTTGAATTAACGATCTTCTCGTGTGCAACAAAGCCTTCTCTGCATCGGGAGCAAAACATATGATCCAACGACATATCTGTAACCCTGTACGTAATATATGAATGTAAATTTCAAATTTGTTTACAATTAATTTAATCACTAAGTAATAGAAACATGTAAATATATGTAATATTAAATCTGCAAGTCTGACAAGTCATTCCATTAGCATGGACAATTGTATATATATGGATAATTGTGTATTTCCTTTGTGTTATCAGGGAAACAGGAGAAACAATTTCTGTTATATGGAGTTACGTCTTATATGTTTATACAAAGAGAACATTTCTCAAGGAGATAATACTTACCCTGGCATATTTTAATGGAAGAGGGCGATTACGTTTGACGTTGACAAACACTCCTGGCTATCTTTCTACTCATCCGCTATCTTTCTAGTCGATCTGCTTTACACTGCAACTTCTATTATTGGAACATTATTAAAAATGCATTGTAGGTCAAATAATAAAGGCTAATATATTAAGCGTGAATTTAATACACGCTGTGGCAATAATATTCCAATTTTCTCATTACAATTCCTGTATCAATCACTCAGTCATCTCTTTACAATGCACTTTCGTTTTATTTATCTCGGATATTGTTTTCTTCTTATATTATCCCTTTTTATTTGCAGTCTACTGACTTCTGTGTATTTATTAAATTACTCTTATTGAGCATTTATTTTAATTTCATGAAACATAATTTTGCAGTCACAACTGTACTCCTGAAATATCAATCACCACTTGACTTTATAAATTTTTCTCAATGAACCAACCGTTAGTCAAGAATAGAAAAGTCGTAGTAACGTAAATATTTAATGAATTAAATGAACGAGTAACGGGACTAAAACACTACCTATGCGACTCGTGTTAGCTGACACGTCCGTATTCCTGTCAGATTTTAAGCTGAGACAGCCAATCCGATCTCAGCGAATGTAGCATGACCTTTTATGAGAACGAACGTAGATCCTGACGGATTCTACGGCAGCCACGGCTCGTCCTACGCCACACCCTTGGCACGCGAGGTAAGCGCGACGACGATGACGACGATGATGTCAGCGTGCAAATTGGGAATCATCAAGGCGGTTTTTCAGCGTGGAAACTGATGGTTGAAATAAGACCTGCACAACCAGACAATCACGTGTCAATTTTTACCAACTTTAATTTCGATTTAACTTACTTCTTTTTTATTTTAAGAATTATGCTAATGTATATCTATTTCTAGCAATGTAGGTTAACTTCGATCTCGGTTTAACTTACTTTTTATTTTTTCTAATTCTAGAAATTCATCGCGTCCAGTGTACGAGTGCCGTTAGAACTAGAAAAAGATAAAAAGTAATTAAACTGAAATTAAGATTAAGTAATTTGCATTGATAGAAATGGACAAATAGCTCGAGCCTGTTCACAAAACGAGAATCGACGTGTTTCTAGATGGCGAGAGAAGCTTATCAGCTGATATACAACTTCGTAAACATACTTGGTAGCGTTGTTGACAACCGGGTGTCCACAACTGGCACAAAGAGCGTAACCTGAAATTATACATAAATCAAAACGCAAACAAAAAAAAAAAGAGGGAAATTGCGGAAAGGTTTATTTCTTTATTCTATCGGAGAAAATGTTTAGCACCAAGTCCTTCGACGTTGTAAGCTTCAATTCGGAATTGTCTGCTACGAGGTAAGCCCGTTTACTATCATTCGAATTATCGTTGCAAAATATATATGTATACACAAATAATCCTTGGTTCTAATTAATAACGCGACTGCATCGTTCTCTCCTAGGTCGGAAACGTCCGCGAACGTTCAGACGACGGAGATAGTTTACGCCGCTAACGACACGCAGACCAGAGAGACAAGGAGTATCGGGGTGTGTTACAGAGATTTTACTTGAATTCCGGGGTTTTCGGAAGATTTTATTTACGCTCGGCAAGTCGAAGTGACGTCTCGAAAAACGTGTAAATCACAAAACGTCGATGAACGCTCTAACAACTTTCTTCTACAGCCTGTATTTAGTTCTTATAAGCGTCTGACACCAATAATGTCTACCTTACATAATTTTCTTGATTTCTCTTCGTTATTTTAATCTAACACGTTAATTTTTTATAATTCCAGATTCAGACGGTGAACAAGCAGAAAACAGATACGCAGGTAGATTATGATAGACTAGCGGAGTTTCTGAAAAAAGTCACGCCAGGGATTCTGCAAGCTCTCGATGAGGCTTACGCAACTAGTGCTTTCGACGAATACAACCCGAATGTGACCGAGGCCTCGTCCGCCAATGTAGAGCTAATAAAGAAAATAAGCACATCGGAAGAGGTAGACACGCCTCCCCACGAGAGAGTAAGTCTTTTTCAATGAAACTAAAATAACTGTCATGTGCGAGATTAAATGGCTGTCACGAGTCGAATGTTTTGCAGATTAAAATAGGCGACCTGTCGTGGAGTACTGTCGGTGGAACACTAGCGGTAGGTCTCGGTCATATTCGCCACGAAACATGGTGCGATCATCTTTCTGCAGTCCAGTTGTACAATCTCACGACGGAGGATAGCGTCGCGGACGCGCCTAGCAGGACGTTAGAGACAGATGGATGTGTTACAACGTTGTGTTACCATCCAACGGAACCCTCCATTCTTGCGGCCGGATTGTTTAATTGTGAACCTCTTTAATTAACAGCAATATTAACGAAATTTACATCTCGTTATATCTGACAAATGCATTTGTGTGATTTCTCAAGGGGACGTATTGATCTGGAATCTTAGGAACGACGATTCCGTTGTGCCCATGCACGTATGTACGCATGGCGAGCGCGTAACTCAGGTGTGTTGGCGGCCAAGATCTGTGCACGACGTGGACCAGTTGGTGAGCTCCAGCTCAGACGGATACATACTGATCCACAGATTGATGGCTAACTTCATGACCGTCCAACCGCACAAGCGGTACGTAGCGGTACTGCTAGCTGTCTGACTATTACAACCTTGTTTACGCAATCTCTGCCGCACTGCAGATTCAAGATAATCAAGGAATATAATCCGGTGGAAAAGACCAGGCCACGCAGCGCCGGAGGTACGCGCGAGCGAGCCGCGGAGGCAGGGCTGTGCATCACGAGCTTTGACTTTTCATCGAAGCATCCCAGTATATTTGTCGTTGGAACGCAGTGCGGTGGAATCTATAAATGTAGCTTGGACAGCGTAACTCCCATCGAAGGTTTGTGCCTATACAACAGGATAATATAATATAATTTGTCACGGAAAACAATAAGCTTTTTTATCAATTTCAGGAGACGCCACGCTTATAGATCCCGTGATCGACGAATATGAAAGACACAGAGGCAACGTTACCTGCGTTAAGTGCTCGCCGTTACGCAATCTGTTTGTCAGCAGTGCCACGGATAATGAAATCCGTATATACAATTTGGACGAGGTAAATTTTTACGTCACATTTCAGCCTTTTTAATAATCACGACTGCTCCTACAAGGAACGTTACTTGATATATCTTTATTTATTTTAATCGGGATTTTTTTTAGATAATTGGAGTTTTTGAGCATAATAATAAATGCAGTCACCCAATAAATTGCATTATATATTAAAAATAATTCTCGCATATAAATAGTGTAAAATATAAAATTAGAGAAATGAGAAACTAAAGTGTAGAATTTTACTTAATAATTTTAATATATTTTACAATTATTTGTTATGATTATCTTTGAAAAAAAGGTGCAAATGTTTAATATAAATCTACTTTTTCCGTGCCTGAATATACAACAGTATAATATCCACGCAAGAATACGTGTCATTCTTTGCTAAACGTGACTCGTCCGCTTTTCCGCGAGTAGTCATTTGTTCAAAATATCGGAGATAAAAATGTTTTCTAAAATATCTCGATGACAAACATGAAAGGGAAAGAAAACTAATATAGCTGAATTTTTGCGAAAATTTGTTTTATTACATATTAGTTAATTTTATTTTCTCGTTATGTAACTCCCGACGTTACGTAATTGTGAATTACATTACGCAGCATGTCAGTCAGCGAACTATTTCTGTGGACAATACAGTTGTGGGATTAACGTGGATGATTGGCAATCAAGACATATTCGCAACTTACGGAGCGGACACGTGCGTGAAGTTCTACAATGTTGCGGATGGTAAACCCGTGACGTATGCGAAAGTCGAGGTGACTGGCAAAGAAATCAGCAGCTTATGCGTAAATTCCAAGAGGTACGTGTAAGATAATTAAATTCGGATTATTCATCACTCGAAAATTCCTTTCTCTTTCTTGCTAATTTTAAGCACGATATAATATAGTTACAACGGTGCTCGTTTTCTAAATGCATATTTATTTATAGAAATAAAAACAAACAATTTCTTATACGTAATAAGTATATCTAAATGTCTTGAATAGCTGTAATTTACGACAGGAAAGTTACAGCTCACTGTCGAACAATCTTTCAAATGATTGTGTTGGAACCATCTTCCATGCAAAACAATTGCTAAAAATATTATGGATATAAAAGTGATTCATAGTTTTAACGTAAGAGATTAGTAGAAATTAATTGAAAAATTATACATTTAAAAGATCAATATTTATTTTGCTTGTTATAGAGATATACTGGCGATTGGAGATGTTCGTGCGAAAGTCGAAATATGGAAATTTCCACGTCACTTGTTTTGAATGTAGTTCTGATTGACGCAATTACTTGCGCCATTTGCTGAATGGATTGACACATCACTACATATGCTTTATGTATTGCACATACATAGATATGTAACCGTTTTCAACTGAAATAAATTTGGAACATTGAACCTTCCTCATGATATATAAAGTTTTCCTTTATAGATAAGAAATGATAACGCAATTCTTGATAACATGCTTAGATCAAGAGTTATTTTAAAATAAAAATACTCACAAAACATATATACTTCAACATATTTTATATAATAATTTATACACGTTGTGTAAAATAAAAATTTTTTTGCATATCACAATTTTACTAAATAAGATAATAAATTATCAACATTATATTTGTGCAATAGCTCTATATAAATATAATATTTAAAAAAACATTGATCATACAATGAAGTATTATTTAAATAAAACTTTAAAGTTTTAAATAAGACTTCATTGTACGGGTCTATAAAAAAAAAAAGGCACCATTATAAAAACAATTTTATATTACCTCTGTGTCTCTGCAACCAACACAGTGTATTCTGAAAAGGGGACACAATTTAATATAAGGAGGTGCTTATTATATAGGAGGTATATTTATTATATTTCAGGTACGTTGAAGATTTGTCCTGAAAAGGACAGTTTGCACGCGCGCCTTGGCGCTCTCGTCCAGATGTTCCTTGCCCTTAAAAGGGCAGTTTTAAGCCTTTGTCCTGATAAGGACAGTTTGCACGCTTACGCGTACGTTTATTGCGAACCAAGAAGACCCACCAGCGTTCGTGATGCATTTGCGGGCCCCAAAAGGGACCCTGGAATAATAATGGGGAGGATTATGCGGGAGAATCTGATTTAAATAGGATGCGGGATATATAACATGGAGGAAACAAAAGTAAAGGCGATTCTCTCGTGAAATATCTTGCAAATCTTGAAGACGGCCAAAGGCCGCATGTTAGGATTCGTAAATCGGTTCAAGGAAACTTTTCTCTTTTTTTTTTTTTTTCAAGGAAAGGAACGATAGGAAATGGGATAATTGAAAATTTCTTCTACTCCATCCTGATGATCTTCGCCCCTTACGTGAATGGCAAGATGTTGATTCCGTCCTTCCTCTCGAACACGTACCGACTTCAAGGATTCTTCGGTGTCTTCCTCTCAAAGCGGCAGCACCTATTTACTGCGAAACTCGTCAGGCAAGTCCGCACCTTATCTCCTTCCGTTTCTGTCTCATCTCCGTCATCGGAGATCTTCCTCCGATTACCTCCCTGCATTTTGTCTTCTTCGCTCCTACCTCTCTCTCTCTCTCTCTCTCTCCTTCTTCCTTCGTTCAACAATGATATGAATATGCGCGTCTCTCGTGAGGAGCGACTCACATAGACATCACGAAATACACGAACTCCGTCCCCGCTGTAAGTGGCTGTATAATTGCGCTGCGCTGAAATATACTCTGGAAGTCACGGGGACGAAAAGTTCCGGTAAAGCTCCCCCGGCTCTTCTCCTCTTGTGTAAAAGACTCCGCGCTTAAGGGTTTTCCCGCGACTTGATTGAGGAACCGAAACCCGCTTTCCGTTCTCCTGGTCTACCAACTTCACCGGAATCGATTTACCGGGCACATTATTGCACGCGAAATCTTTCAACTCCTCGGTCTTTCCTCTTCCGCCTCTCCTCTCCGTCAAGCTCTCTCTTCTCTCTCGTAGTAATCTCTTCTCGACGCTCTTTCCTCTCGCACATTCACGCACGCTCTCGTTCTCTCTCACTGGTTTCATCTGCATACTTATAATTTTCTTTTTTTTTTTTTTGGCGCCTTTTGCATTCAAAAAGACATTTTCTGGTCCGTTTCTTTTTCTTCTTGGAAATCCTGAGACCCAAGCTCCAATCACTCAGACTCAAGATACCGCACTGCTAACGAGCGGAGAGCTTTTTTTCATATATATTGGCTGCTCCGCTCTTCGCTCCGTATCTTGATGACCACTCGCACCCGAGAAACTTGCGTTTCCTTAGTTCTCTTCCTCTCTCGCTTCCTCTTTTCCGTACCGCTGTGTCTCCTTTTTTTTTCTTCGTCGAACCCCTTTCGTTTCGCTTCACAGTTCTTCAAGAAAACTCATCGGCGTTACAAATGTGCAAAGCAAAGTACGATACAAACAGTTACGCCCTAACGCCCTTAGGCATGACTCGTTATTCTCTTTTTCTTCTTCTTTCTCTCGACATTAATGCCGAGCGTATTTAAGCGAATAGCTTCTGGGAAGCCTCCAAACTTCATCTCGTTCATTGCATTGTCCTCCCCGAGCGTCGTGGACTTCGTCCTTGGATCTTGGATCGCCCTCGATCATCCGCGTCTTGATCTCTCGACCCTCTCTCGATCGGGCCTCTCTTTTCTGCGGAGACGAAGAAAAAGTGCTGCGACGATCCTTCACGCCGAGTTTAACCATCCGCCCCTCGATCTTCTACTCCGCTTTTTTTTTTTCTCTCTTTTTCTCGCCGACCACTCTCATTCGGAATCTTCTCGTCGGACGCGCAAGCACGAGACGATTGTTTCGCGGCGAAAACAACGGGATGCGCGTCGAAAGGTGGCCGTCGCTGGTCATCCTTCTTCCTCGTCTCTCGCGCTATCATCGCCGTGACGTCAACGTACTCGCATCCTCTCCTCCTCGTCCTTCTCCTCGAATCGTCCAATCTCAGTAACAGATAAAAGATCACTCGGCCGAGTTGCTCATCCTGCAGATAATTGCCTGAGATACTCCTCTCGAGGATAATTTTCCATTCCTCGTCCGAGGGCGACGATTCTTGCAGCTCTCTCGGTGTCGTCCCTCTCCTCCAAGAAGTGATCTTCTCACAAAAATTGTCGGAGATGCGAAGCTGACATCGGATCGTCATCGGATGGAAACGGACGATCGTTAGATCTCGTTTCTGCGCGTAACGACGAGCTCTTCCTCTCTCACCACCTTCCGTCTGTCGTCTTCCTTCTTCCTCGCTCTCTTCTATTTTTGTGTTTCGGCCCGCTCATCGACGCTCGGATCCGACGAATCTCTCGCTCAAACGGGGTCGCCAATGTGAACCGCGCACCGAGCTCTCGGAAGTCTTCCCCTTCTTCTCGCGTAGCAAAATAATTCTCTCCTCTCTTTCTCTCTTTCTTTCTTTGCTCGTTTTCGAGGGCGTCCGCCCTCCCCCGCTTTACGCGTTTTTTTTATTTGCTTATTTACAATTATTTAAATGTATCTCGTCGTCTATATTACTATCTTCATCATTCATCATCGTCGACCGACGCGCTCTCCCTCTTCCTTGTAAACAATTAAATTCTTAATCGTGACATATATATAATATATAATGCCTATTAACGCTCCAGTCAGAATCTTAAGTATTAGCTTTTTGTTTTTCTGTTACGTTACTACATAATAGATTACGGTCGTTATCAACTATCTTATTTACTCTAAAAACCTCGACGGTTAATTGCATCTCGTCGTGCCCGTGACAGTAACTGTCAGAGGGGCACGGAGGGAGGAAAAATCATCGTCATTGTTACCCTCAACGTTGTCATCATCACAGAGATCGCGACTCGATATTCCTACAACTATTATTAACTTCCTCTATTAGATTCGCAGTTCTTTAACTATCTCTCTCTCTCTCTCTCTCTCATTCATTCCCTTTCTCTCTTTTTCTCTTCCTCTCACACGCATTCTCGACAACGGAACTAATTCCGTTGTCTATTCCTCATAATCTACATATTGTATTGACGAAAAAAGAAAAAGAAACCTAGCCTCGCGCAAGCTTCTCTTGCGATACTTTTGTCAATTCGTGCGATCGTATATTACAAACAATCGTAATCAACAACGCTGTTCTGCGAAATCGCACGCCTGGATTGTCGCTGACAACGACTTCGGCCCTTTAAATTTTCACGAATACAAAATGAACGCAGTCGCACGCACACGAGTCGTTTGCCCTGAGAGAGCGATCAATTCTCTTAAAAGTAAAAACACGTGTCATGTCTCAATTTGTTCCCGCGTCTCATTTATACTTATATAGTTTATCGAGCTTATCGCATTTACGCTTTCAAGAGAAACGACTCGCGTTGATACCGCACGCATTATCTTTTCCTCTTTCTCTTTCTCTCTCTCTCGCTCTCGCGATAACGTATCTACATCATTGTCCCATTAAGCAGACCAGAGTTTCGAGAAACAATGCTCGTACAAAGTGTAAATTTACGGACAAACGCATAAGAAAAATCGGACGCAAAAAAAAACGGGGGAACACGCGCGCAGAAAAATCGGATCTCTTCGCCTCGTCGCAAAATTCCACAAAACGTTGCAATTGTGTTGTCGATTTAATTTTGAGAAATCGCATTCGCATCTCTGATGCTTCTCATCTAGCACCGAACACGAAATTCTAAAAATCTTGCCGTTTGCCAAGATCAAAATTTAAGAAACACGCGAATCCGGCGCTAAACGGTCAAAAGAAACACGCTGCGTTTTCTTTTTGCGTTTTTTAAAAATATACATTTTTAAAATATATTTATCGTACTTTTTTGTGAATTTATGTACGATAAATACGAACGTTTAATCAACGTTGTTTTATGGATGTTGTAAATATAAAATTTTATAAATAAATATAAATCTCGCATCCATAAATCTAAATAAATATAAATTTTTTATAAAATTTTGTTTTCTCGTAATATCTATCATTCGTCTTTTACGGCAATAAGCCTTTTAGGATAATCTTAATAAAACAATCGGTCAACCTACAGCAAGTGATAATGACAAATAAAAGATCTTTAGTCGATTGTAATATTATCTCCTTAAAAAATTTAAGGACTTACCGTAGATCGTGACAATTAGCTCAAATTTTTGAAACTCTTTTAAAGCTATATGACTTGAAAGTTACATATACACACCTGTTTGTTGTTCAATTCTCAACGATTCGATTAATGTTCTTCGTTTACCGATTACAATAATTTCTCTGATAAACGAAAAAACATTAAATGGACAATTCTTTCTTTTTGATAATTCGAGACAATGCCTTTTTCTATCGACGATTCGCGATTAATCTCGCGCTGCGAGATCTTTTTCTCTCGACGATCGGATTCTACACGCAGAATATCTCCCCTCTGCGCCGAGAAATTATAAGGGGAATCTCTTACGCGCTTATTTACCAAATAGGGAAAGTTGCTTTCACACGCGCGGCTACCGCTTTGCTGTCGCGCTACTTGCGACGGCGATGATCGAACGACGTTCCACATCACGGACTTGCGCGCGTGCGAAAACAATTCTGATCCAGAGCGACACGTTTTTTTTTTTCCGGCGATCCCCCGAACGGTTTCACGCGCTACTTTCTCAATCGTCACGCCAATCACCATCTGCGTTTACGTATCAATCACGAGTTTCCATAAAGCTGGAGTCTCGTCCCTTCGTCTTATCAAGAGATAAACAAAGGTCGATATGAGTTGACTGTTGAACGCAGACAGTGATGCGTGAAAAATTATATTTGACAATATATGCACGTGTTGTACTTCGCGTTTCTAAACAATGAGTATCAACGATCGATTAAAACATCGACGGATTGGCGGAGAAAACGTGCCCCTGGAAGAGGAAGCTCTTTTGCTCACACAACACACTCGCACATTCTTTCCCTTCGTACGCATGTATATATATTTCTATATATATATTTGTATTCCTTTTCGCTCTCATTCTCTCTTCAGTCGTTCCGACCCAGCTTATTTTGGCACACACGCATTCTGCCGCATTCATACACGCTGCGCACGTTCATTATCCGGAAGTATACTAAACTATATATATGTGTATGTATATATATATATATATATATCAAGGTACATGGTCTCGATTCGCTCAAATAGTCAATGCGTTCTCTCGCCACGCTGGCGAACGATTCTTCTCGCTTCCGGCGGCGCGTACGCCACGGTGCGAGCGACGGGGAGCATCGTCCAGCATCGTCCACGTTTCGAGAGGACCGCGAGATCCTCCTCTCTCGCGAGGAATAAAATTAATCCTCCCCCCGACGGTGCCCCTCGCATCGTCGCGTCGCGCGGCCGCGTTTTTACCACGGTTTCACACACGGCGGCGGGAGGAAGGATAAAAAGTATATATATATGTATATATTGTCACGTGTCGACGGGGGTCGATTCCCCGTCGATGATCCTACCCGGGAGTCCGCGGTGGACGCGCGCGAAACGCTCTGGCAAGCCGCGAAGAACTCCTCCCTCCCGCCACGAACGTGTCGACAAACCGCTTATAAACGAACTCTACCTAGCCCCGTCGAGATGTCTTTTTAATTAATCGAACGATTTCTAATTCAACCGGCCTTGACGCACTGGGCGCGCGTAAACGGACCGGAAACGGTCGCGCTTACGCGACCCTGAGGAATCGTGTCCGCGAGGTGAAAAGCTCGCGTTACGATTGAGATCGAAGTTCGCGCCTCGAATTATGCTTTCTTTTTCTCCGTAACAACAAAGCTTAAAAACTAATTTAAAAAAAAAAAAAGAAGGAAAGGAGATTTTAACGTCGGGCAAAACGGTGAGCGATGCGAAAGAGGCACGGGCGTAATTTATCGTCGAACTCGAGAACGGCAAGAATTTACGGGGAGATAAGAAAAAGAAGATTGAAGGAATGTAAAATGCTGTCGTCATTGCCGAAAAGTGAATTGATGATCGATCAAGTAACAATCGCGGAGAAAAAGAAAAACGGGAATTTCGAGCCGTTTTCGCCCCTTTTCTTTTTGAAGAAGCTGCAAATCGTTCGTAACGTTGGACCATGAGTGCTTCGGTATGTATAAACCATGCTCTCTTTCGCTCTCTTTCTTTTCCCCTCTCTTTCTCTCTCTCCTCTTCTCCTTCGTTTCGCTTTGTCAAACCTCTCAACTTAAAATCTAAATTTAAGGCTTATTTAATTAATCGACACAGTGTTCTCGTGTGGCTGTGTGTTTGTGTCCCTGTGCTCGGTATGATAAGACGTGAGCGTGTACGCGAGTCTTGTACAATGACGGAAGGGTTGGTTTCCGAGATCCCTCGCGGATCGCCGCTCAAGGCATCTCCCTCCTCGTGAACGGAGAAGCGGAGAATCCCGAGGGTGCGATCGCGAGACACCGCGGCAACTCTGATTCGGAACACGTTGGTTTCGTTCACGATGAGCTTCAATATCTCCGCTCTCGCTCGAGTAGCCCGCGTCTCTGCGAGACGGAAGTTACCTTCCGATTCTTGATTTCTGCGTGCAGAGTGCTTTCGATGATAAACGTGAATGGACTCGGTATCATTGTAAAAAACGATCTGTTCGTTCCATTTTTCATTTACAAAAAAAAAACATTCTTTCGCTGATAATACGAATTACAATCCGTTAAAAAAAAAAAAAAAAGATTATTTTTGCG
This sequence comes from Leptothorax acervorum, assembly GCA_035220615.1. NCBI lineage: Eukaryota > Metazoa > Arthropoda > Insecta > Hymenoptera > Formicidae > Leptothorax > Leptothorax acervorum. The sequence goes on from JASTWQ010000056.1 coordinate 642,112, forward strand.
TTACGCGATACTAACTGTTCGTCCTCGTGTCTGCAAAATATTCCTTAAGAAGTGTACACACCGCTAAATATAGATAAAAGATACGCCTAAAAAAATTACTCATCCCTGCGAGAACGTTATCATTTGCTAAAAAGCTGTATATGCGTATTTGACTCTAATCCATTCGCGAAGGGTCATCGAGAGCTAGCCCGTTCATCCCAAACACCTCGGTGTTTGATTGAGGAAAACGAGTTTCCTGCAGAAGGTCCCCGAAGGAGCCATAAATTTAAAAGTTAAAAGATCAACTCCGCATCGATGGATTCCTCGTGAAAGTTCCAAAGCGACTCCCTTTATCAGACTGCATACTTTTGTAGGAAGTATTTGTACGAAAATTTTCGGAGAGTCTGTAAGAAGCAGCGTGAAATTTCAGCAGCATTCCCTCCTACTATACTATTACCTACTACCGCTTTGCTCCACCGTGATCGAGAAAGCATAAACGAAATAATGCTTATTTCTTCAATGGCACCCCAATAGAGTACGAGATGAGATGCAGCTATAATTAAGCCCAACCGAATTGGTAATTCTTTCGAAGTGTGAAAGCAGCGAAGATATAGCGAGATATATGCACACACCCACACATGCACAGCTATTTTTATTTATATCACGTGTACGCTTGAATGGCAAATGTGCTGCGATTTGGATTTACCCACGAAATAAAATAGAAAATTCTCTCGGATAATAAAATTCTCAGTAATGCAAATGCCAGTTTCCGGAGAGTCTTCACAGCGCCTGATCGTGGCCACTATGGGGGGTTTTAGTGGGTAGGCTATGCATGTATGGTATCTTTCGCGATGCATATGCATACCACTGAGGAAAAAATATTTGGATTAAAAAAAATATTTATTGGGTGGCTCCTAACAGCTTATTCACTTAATATAATACACATATTTATTTAGAATTAGATAAAATATCTAATTCTAAGATATTTTATCTAATTCTAAATAAATATTGTATTATATTAAGCAAATAAGCTGTTAGGAGCCACCCAATAAATATTTTTTTTAATCCAAATATTTTTTCAGCTTATTTACTTAATATAATACACATATTTATTTAGAATTAGATAAAATATCTAATTCTAAGATATTTTATCTAATTCTAAATAAATATTGTATTATATTAAGCAAATAAGCTGTTAGGAGCCACCTAATAAATATTTCTTTTATCCAAATATTTTTTCTCGGTGTAGAATCCCACACTAGTCTTGGCACTGCAGCCAGCAGTGTCGGTGTCTTTTAAGATTTCCCCCATGTAAAAAAAATCCGTTATTGGCGATAATAATTTCGCGTCTTCTTCCAAAAGGAGTAATTATCGAGAAAAAGTGACTAGCCATATATGTACCAAAATAAAACGTACCGAATCGCTTGAGAGGAAATCTGATCCTTCTAAAAATAAGATTTCTCAGTTTGTCGTCGTATATTGCCACGAAAAATATTGCGAGTTTGTCGGGAAATTAATTACAAGGCGATCTAAGCACAGATCTCTTCAACTTTGCGCCACGAGTTTCTCGAAAGGTCCGTGACAGCAACTACGAAAATGTTGCGGAATCACGATGAAACAACACCTGGACCACACGATCGGGTCTCGTCGATTCCCCGCGAAACTCGTTCGCGACAAGCGTAACGCGAACCCGACCGCGATACTCGCGTCACGAAGACGCGACTCTACCGCTTACCCTCGCGATATTGTCGACCCTCAGAAAATGTTTTTTCTTTTCTTTCCCTAAACTATGAAAGCTACAATTTTCGTTCACGCAGCTGATATTTACACATTGGCGTTCCGAGATCGCGTGGCTGACCGGCGCGCGCGTCTTCGCGACAATGGATACGCGCGTTTTCACTTGTCCCCACATATCCCCTTTGTCTCCCTTTCTCTCACCGGACGGCAGTGTTTAATTCGTTTCCTTCTCGCTCCGAGGATCTACCGCGAGTTCTGCGACCGTGACGATTTATCCCGGTTCCTGAACCCGCAACACCAAGATCGAAAGTCTCCGCTTTTAAACGCGCGTCGACTCGGCTACTCGGCTGACCAATTCGAAGGCTCTTGAACAAGATCGCGATGCCTCGAGACGTCTCTTCGCCTTCTCGAAATCGGGCTAAACCGACTCGCCAGCTCTATAATTCTCCGCGAGAACCGCGTACGGGAAGCGACAATTAACACATAAAAAAGATAAATTAAATATCTTCGAAAAAAAATAATAACGGCACGAATTTGTCGATATACGGTGTAAAATAATGTGCGGTACAGACGGTTCTGTATCACAAGAAGCTGATTTGTCTGTCGCAGATCGAATCGGAAGCTGTGCGAATAAGTGGATACGTATTTAAGATTGATCTTATCCGATCAAGAATTTACGTATTGAATTAACAAGCTTCCGGCTTGACAGTTTCGATGAACATTGGTCCGTCAAATTTTACTTTAATTCAAAATTGCGTAGTATATACACATGTTTCATCATTTTAAGTATTTTTGGCTCCTATATTCAATTTAGAGTGAGATTGCGTAATATATATACACAAATTTTATACACAAATTTTTGTCATTTGAAGTATTCAACTCTCGTGTGGTCACTCGGAAACCGCCTCCTTCAAAGGTCCACGTTTGAGCAGGGCTCAACACGTAATCGACGTTTTCAAGAGGCGGCTTCGGGGCACAGGCGCAAGTTCGTCAACAACACGTGGAGAGATACTGAAACCAATATCTTGGGCCCCCAAGATATTAGTCGGTATCGTCCCGTGTGTTGTTGCCCAACCCGCGGAAGAATAAGAAACGAGAATCGAAAGGTAAAAGGAAACCAAACACAGGCAAATGTGATTGCAAAACGATTGCAAGCTCACCGATACTCGGCGATTTAAAATCGTTTCAGCTCCTTGTACAATACTGTCGCGTAAAATTAAATTCCGGCGCGATCATCTCGTTCTCCTTCATCGATTCTCGTGTGTTCAATTAGACACGGATCTCGCCGTCGCGAATTAAATTTTGAACGTGAAGGTGCGTGTATCGATCGTGTTAAAAAAAAAAACAAACAAAAAAAAAAGGGGGGGGGGGGGAAACAAAAATCTCTGGGCTGTGAAGATTCGTAATTCGTATGTGCACATAAGTCGAACCGCGAGAGCGAACGGAAAACGAGTTGCCAAACTCTCTCCTTCGCGCGTGTTTATCCCGGGATTATCGATCTTCTCTCTCTCTTGCTTGAGCCCGGTCGCGCCGAGAAAGATGGAAAAAAAAAAAAAAAAGAAAGGGAACATGTCTCGCGTACGTTCGAGAGTTTACATCCGACAAGTACTCGCGTTTGCCTCTGTCCGTGTACAGAAACGATATTTTCCTTCGATAATTTTCGACGTCGTAGGACGTAGATGAAACGTACGTGTGTGTGTTAACAGGGATGCGTTCCGTATAAGCGTCCGGACGACAACTTTTCGTCCAAATCCTATAGTATATGTTACGTGCACTATAGCTTTTCAGCACCCGGATGGGAAATCGGAACGCAGCCCTGCTATAGATACCGTTCGCGTATTTCCATCTTACAAGACTATAGATACGGAGCGAGCAATCGAAAAAAAAAATCGAAATATATATCACGCGTTTTGATATCGGTCTCTCTGTCGATTTTGCGTTCTTTCTTTCCTACACACATTCACGCGTCTCACAATCACACCCGTCTCGCAAACTCGTCCTTACCTAAGACTAATTCGCCTACCGAAGAAAGCAATTGACGTAAGAGGAGAAAAGTGGACATAGACAGTTGCAAAAGGATCATTGCAAGTTATCAAGAAACTTAAAAGAAAAAAAAATTAACAATAATTAAAACACTACGTCAAAGAATTTTGTTCAGTCTATGGCTAGAAATAATTTTGCTTACCAGAAAAAAAAAAAAAAAAAAAAAAATTAAAGAGAACACACACAAAAATTTTAAAGCTTGAAAATCTCTAAATCTAAACTGACGAAACCACACTTGTCGATTTGATTGTGCAATGTCAAATCAATCGTATTCTCCACGCTATCATATCGTTAAGGCCTTAGCTTATTACTACTATTGTTATTTATTTACCCTTAAATATTATTGTTATCGTTACCATATTATATAATAAGTCCATTTACTGTGTCCGGTATATAGTTATAAGTGGTGCGAGTTTGATATGACAATTGCGCCCGTAAAGCATTTTGAACAACGAAAAAAGTTCAGACCGCCCTACTTCTTCCTGTCAGTATAAAGAAAAAGAACCTCCAGAAACTCGCACGAAGGCGGAAGGACAATTCTCTTCAAGGACGGATCGAGTTAACGTCCGTCATCGTTAACTGTTGTTCCTGCTTTTAATCTATCTTAAGAATCTCAGTCCTCCCATCCCCATTAGAGACGCGACCGCCCTTTAAATGTCGCTATCAAGTCCTGTCCTGTCTCTGTTACGGCTGCGATTGCGTCCCAAGAAGGGACAGACAATCGCTAATCCGACGTTAATTATAATTAATCAGGACAATCGCGACGTTAATATTCTCTTCCCTCTTAAAAATCTTCGTCCTCGATATCCGCGTCCAAATAAAGCATTGGAATATATTAATACGTGAATTTTTCAAATGTAACAACAGTCATCGCGACGATTAATGAGCATAGATTTGAAATATGTTTATGAATCGAGATTTATGAATAAGAGAGAGACGCGTCAGTGATCATTCCGTTTGCAACGGACAAACCAGCCAAAATTTTCTCTCCCTGTCTCTACCTTCTTTTTGCCCCCTATCGTAAAAATAAATCTTAAATTTACATTACATGCAACTCATCAATGATTTTGTTGAAACATCGCCAAAAATCGAGAGTACGAGAAGTGTGGTCGAAATGTGAATTCTCCGCAACATGATTACCGTCATAACGTATCCGCGAAGCGTCCACACGAACAAAGCGTTCCATTCGAGCCTCACCTCTCATTCAGATTTCCCCCGATCCTCCTCCTTCCTCTTTGTTATGTCAATCACGTTCAATCAACCCATTCGCGTAACACGCACTGAGAAACTAAAAAAAACTTACACCTTATACACTTATCTCACGTAAAGAGTAACGGATAGCAGAGAGTAGCGAAATAGCAAGAAAATAAAAATATCCCCAACAAAAAAAGAATGAAAAAGAAAAGTAAACAAAAATTAAAAAAAAAATAGCTGCATGAAATAAATCTCCTATACGAAGCCGTGTCTCTTTACGATCCGTAATACCAAAAAAATGATAAAGAGTCCGCGAAAGAAACTATTAATAAAGAAGTATACTGATAATAACGATCATTAGTCGGGCGGCTATTAAACAAATTGTTTGTCCAGCATATCCGTGCTACGGATCGGCGGATTGCGCCGTTTGTGTCAAATTAGAGCACGAGGGGATTATAATAAAAATGCACGTTGGAACACCGGGTGTCTCGAGAACGGCGTGAAGCGCGTGCTTCCAAAAATCGCTTCGGAAAGAGCGGTCGCGAAAAATCATCTCGGACGCTGTTTTGTTTTTTTTTTCAACGCGTCGATATTGAAGTTCATCGTTTGACAAAATCGCGAAGCGCATCTTCGCTCGTCCGCGCTTGTCGTCTCGTCAGACTGAGAATGTGCTCTATCTCTCTTTGTGTTTTTTTCAGATGTTGTATAGATAATATATATATGTATGTACGTGGGGGTCTCCTTTGTGTTCCTTTTTTGTAAGTTTAGCGGTATACGATAATCTAAAATACAGTATTACTTACATTTTGTCACAATGGCGCGTGATGGGAGTTCCAGAACGCATATACAATATACATATATAATGTATCTCTCGCGTGCACACATCGATCGCGGCATCGGAACGCACCGATGCACCGCGTCGTCACCCCCCTCGCGGTGCATAGTCTATATAAGGTTTCAAGTTTGTATGCTGGATGTATCTTAGCGTAAAGAACGGATTACGGGATATCCACTCGCGCGATAAAATCGAAAACCCGTGTGTATATGGACCGCACACGGTGTCACCATCATATCGTCATCATTATAATCCTCACATTTCATCCTCATCATCGTCGCTATCATCGTTCCTCTTATTCTTCGCAGTCCTCTTGGCCGATGATTTTTTACCGACAACGATTCCCTATCATACCTGATACTCTAGGAGCCGCTGACGGCCACCGCCACTCCTCCCGCACGTTGCTGGTGTATGCGTTGGTTTTTGGGTATCAAGCCTGGACGTTCAGCACTATGCGCAGTTGCCTCGTGTATTCGCTCGCGCTGTCCAATTGGCGGCAGCTTTTCACCTGCAATCTGCTCGTCCAACGAATCGGCGGTTTAGGCACGCTCGCAGGCGACGGCGTTTCCGAGAACTTGGCGCCCGCGTAGAAGTTGTTGGTCGGGCTGCTGCTCGGGCTGTGCTGCTCGCAACGCTGCTGTTGCTGTTGTTGTTGTTGTTGTTGTAGTTGTTGCTGCTGCTGCTGCTGTTGCTGCTGTTGTGGTTGCTGCAGTTGCTGTTGTGGCGAGCTTCTCGCACTCTTGGACGACGGGCTGTACGGGCTGACGCTCTGCCGGCCGTCTTTAGCGTTTCTGACCGCGTGGCGGCCGTTCTTGTATAAGAACGGCGACGATTTACTGTTGGAACGATTATGGTGGTGATTGTGCTGATACCCGACCTTCGGCGAGGCCTGTCGGTCCACCTTGGCGTTGTCTAAATTGGGCGCGGAGTTCGTCATGGCTCGGATGTTTGTCTATCTCTTTCTCCGTTTCGGTTCACTACACTTCCTCGTCACTCAGCCAACTTGTCGGCCTGCAACACAGAGCAGTCCCTCTGATTTGTATATTCCCAATATATACTTTTCTCTCTCTTTCTATTCTATGTCGATACCTCTAAAATTGATTTGCATCTACAGTGTTATTTTTTTCTCGCTCGAAATGAGGAAACGCTACTTTCTTCGTGTTTGGAAAGTGATACTTTCTTTGTTTGAAAAAGAGGATGACGATGACATTATCTGACACACTTAAAGTTGGTTAAACTATAAAAATTTTAGATTTCTCTTCTCTTCCTGCTATAAATTAATTTAATCGATCTTTTCTTAGCGAAAGTGCTGAGGAAGTTAATCATTTATTGCAACTTTCCAATTCCTTGCATCACAAACATTTAAATTTATAAACAAAAATTCTCTTGAAATAAATTCTACTTAGAATTGAGACGCTTCCGTATCTTCAACGAGAAAAAAATTGACTCTAAAAGAATTTGTTCATTAAAAAATCGTCGGATAGTTTTGAAAAATACATTTTGTATAAAAATCATATAAGCGTCACATTCAATGCCGTGAATATAACATATATTTACAATATTTTATACTTTCTTTGAAATAAAAATTGAAAATTAATTAGTCAATTCATTATTTCATTAATAGTATAAAAACTGTGAAAGCTTTATATAGATTGTAGAAAGCAGTTTTTGCTGGAATTCATTACAGATAAAAAAAATCTCATTAACATAACTGGTATACAATTATTTCGTACCGCTCGCCGCTTGAATCGCACTAACAATGAAATATTTCGTTACATTACGACATGTTTCTACAGAATTCAGCGTAAAATAACTAACTGAATTTGCAATACGCATGTTTACATAACAAACCAGAGGACTTCTCAATAGCCTGTGTGCATTTTTCTGAATTTTATCGCAAAAATTTTATCGAGAAAATAAACCTGCTTTCTTAAATAGATGAAAGATAAAATTTACGCTAATATTCTGTCTTTATATTGCGTTATAATAATTTGTAATATCCATCGCATAAAGGTAGAATTTTGGCTTGCTAAAGACATGCATTTGCAATATCTAAAAACAGATTCTGGCTACAACGTAAGTCATCTTCATAGAAACGAATAGATGTCCAAATAAGACTCAATTGTATACTTTCTATCATACTTTCACCGGCAAATATTATTTCCTGGAAGACAGAATTACCTGCGACAGGTAATAATAGAAAAAAATTCCTGTTTAGTTCATTGAGAACTGAAGAAAATAAAGCAACATTGTGTACATTCCTTTCGAGAAGACTGAAAAATAGAAACAAAATATTTGCCAAGGGAAAGAGAAATCTATAAGAATTTATGACGGCCTGTTTCTTTGTTCGAGAGGCTTTGGTGTCCATAAATCTAATTTAGGTCGGTATTCATAGTCGGATCTTATTTCAAGATCGTCTTAAGTAATGTCTTAAGATTAAGATGGTAATACGGCTCTGTGATTGGTTCATGACATCTTAAAATTGGACTTAAGACGGTCTTAAATATAATACCAGCCTTAATGTCATCTTTTTTTTTCTCCTATTTTATAAAGCGTTACTTTTACATTTATAATAACCGAAAAAGTCTTAAAGCTTTATGTTAACAAGCGACATTCCACAATCTACAAGAAACAGTACAAAAAATATGCGTAAACTTTCTCGAAATTTCAAAACCTCAACCATTCGGGCAGCTGTCCAAAGTGAAACATAAAAAGAAATATGTACCTATTAACACGATAGAATGTTTTTAAGATCTCATAAATAATGGTTCCTTGTTCCTTGTCTTTGTCAATCGACTCCGACTCGATCCTCGAAGGCTGTTTATCTTTCCAGCGTCCGGTGCGGAAAGCGCTCTTCCGCCATAGGAAATAAACGGTGATAGACGCGTTCTCGAAGGATCTCGAGGCGGAAAGCTGAAAGATAAGTGGCAAAGAGAGGTCTTACCGGTAAACGTTAGCTGGTTTGCCTCTCGTAGGACGACGTCCCGCGTCCCTGCTCAGCAATTTTTCCAACTGCGCAATAATCACGGTATCCAGGGCAGATCGGTGGTGGGGACGGCGACGGTGACGACGCGGTGGGATAAGTGCGGCGTGGCACCCCGGGGACCTGTTAGCGCGATGCTACCTCGCCTCGTGCTCCTCTTCTCGCGCGGTCCTCCCAGTATGCGTTCCTCGCGAATTCGACCACATCCGGTGACCGTTAGCCACCTTTATAGCTCCACTAGCTCAGTGTATATCTCCTCCTGCTTCCGCCTCCGACTTCCCCTCGCGCGGCGCGCGCGGCCCGTTCACACACGCCGATACGGAACAAGCGGCGCACGTTCCCCGCCCGCTCCCCGGAGCGACAATAACGACTCCTCCGTCCACTCCACTCTGTCCCAAGATGGCGGACCACGGGGGCCGTTGCGTTTGTTTGCTTTTTTTCACGGCCGGGCTTCCCTGCGACGCCACCGGATCGATTGGACCGGACCGCCCCTAGCCAAATCCACCTTCGCCGTTGCGTTTCCCGCGCGCCTTCCTCGCCGAAAAACTCCGAGGGCGGGCCGTTCCTCTCCGCTCCGGGCCGAGATCCGTCTGACGAATGTGTTACGCGCACCCACCGTATGCTTGTACTCCGACAGAGCCCTCGTTATACTTTCCTGATTCCTCCTTTCTCGTCGTAGGCGTCGTCGTCCTCCGTCGCGTCTCTTCTCCAGTCTCTCTCGCGCTTCCCCAAATCCAGCCTGGTCGAATCGCACAAACAACGCCCAGTCACTCCGCAGTCAAAAGTTCAGGCCGTCAGGCTCGTGTTGTTCCCCGCATCACCACGACACTCCTCAAACACCGCACTGATTCGGGTTGGTTGGGGCCAGTCCGCATGCGCTTTTATACATCCGACGATCCGACGCTGTCCCTTGTTCACGCGGAACTTGTGTCGCCGACCGCTATTCCTCTCTCCCCTCCATCGTGCCAGCCGCGCGTCCGACCAATCCGTGCGCGCGTCGTTTTCCCAACGCCGATTTTCCGTGTCCGTCTTCGAGAAATTTCGTGCGCTTTCGTGTTCCGACACGTTTCCTAAAGCACGATTGGTTGGATCCGAAGGTAAGAACCAATCACATTCTGGCTGCGTTCCGATAGTAATTAATCGTACAGTATTTTTTAAAGAGCGCCCACTAATTACATAGCGCTATTCCTCATAAAAAATTGAGTTGATAAACCATTTTTTTTCCTATAATGCTTAATAAAGCAGTAATTTTTGCGCAAAATCAGTCCAATCAACGTCACACGTCGGTATACTAATAAATCTCAATATGGCGCAGCCAATCAGTTATCCCATCCGGCACGCGCACGCGGGTCTCGCAGTTACCATTTTATTTTCATTTCCCGTTTTGCTTCGCAGTCGCAAGTCGCAAGCTGAAACGTGCCGCTGGCCGAAACGGCCCGAATTCCGAATTCCTGAAACGTGAGTGAGTCCATGGGGCGCAACGATAAGATAGAGAAGTCCCCTTGGTCTGTTGAGAAAACGGCAAGTTTATCGTACGTCCTGAAATTGGTTGCTCTTGCATGCGACTAAAATGAAAAATGAAACGGACCTGTTGCAGCCGTAAACAAATGTCAACAAAACACGTCAATCAAATATTTTATTAGGTAACCATTAGCAGATTATGTTTTCTCTCTCGCATCTTTCAGTGTATTTGCGTTGATTTGCGTCTTTAGTAACCTTCCCGTAGCACGTATTTGTGAGGTCTGTTTCTTACTTTCTTATGCTACTTTTTCATTTTTCTATATGTGTTTACTCTCTATAACCTATAAGACGTTACAGATCTGATAAATATTCCTTCAGTTTCATAGCGTTCATAGCTTTTATTGTTCGTCAATTTCACAGGGAAACCCCGAACGAATAAACGGCGAAATTATGTACGAGAGCATTGGCGAAGACGCTGAAAGGGTACAAGAAGGGGAGCAGGATACCGTCGTAGCCGTGATACACGAGATGCTGGAGAACTTCGACTCTATCATGAGCGAAGAGATGGATAGTACTCGGAGCTTGGCAGGTAGCCCGGCACCGTCCCCCATGGAAATTCAATCGGAGATACATCATGATAAGGTTTTTGATGATGAAGTTTCTAAATTTGAAACACCAAATTCCTCCATGGAATGCGCAAGCGTCGAAGTAATTAATGTTCAATCAGATTCTGACGACGACAGGGATTATTATTACAGCGATGCTTCCGATTTGAATGATGTTTTAATTATTGATACCGTAAAACCAGCAGCTTGTGATACTGCAACTTTGAGCTCTCTTTTACAGCTATCTGACGAGATTCTCGTTGAACCGCCGGAAAATTTGCAGGATCGAGCTTCACCTGTTGCTAATAGCAGTGATAGACGAGCTACGTCTGTTAGCAACAAGATCCAAGACGGACATGAAGCAAAAGATGAGGAAAATAATAACGATGTTACGTACACGAAGACCGTTTCTGGGAAATGGATGAAGAGACTGTCGCAGAGCCCAAAACCGGGGTGCAGTAAAGATTCTGACGATACATTCCCAAAGCCGGTAGACGGTTTCCCTAATTTGGATGAATTGCTAAAGGATGCGAAACTGATACATGCTCTACTACCTAGATTCAGTTACCGTTTCATCTATAGAACACTTTGTAGTAATCAATTTGCGAGAAATCGTACTGAGCTCACATTGTGGGACTTATTACCAATGGAAAGACCGCAACCTCAATGTTTTCGAAAACGAAAGCCTTCGGATGAGGTATGTATTGTGGAATGTAAAAGGAGTTCCAATGTCTCTCTACAAAAAGATCAAGTAGATACGGAGACAGCCGTGGGAAAGAAAGAGCAGCATGTGAAATCTGCACTAGTTGGCAATGTCGAAAAATTAGAAAATAGCCTACTTGTGCCCTCAACGGGTGAGATCAAGGTAATGAATAAGAATGTGCCAGAATGTACGGTTGTTTCGAATGATACAAATAATGATATCTTGAATAAATTATGCCAGTTGGACGATTTAAACACAACAAAGTCTAATAATGATATCGATCAACCGAGTACGATACCGGTGGAAAAAACGAAGTTAAATCTGAAAACGTCTATCGCTGCTAAATATGTTGAAAACAACGATATGGATAAATTAATGCACCCGATTGCGCTGAATTCAAAGAAATCTGTATCGGAAGTTTGCCCAAAGACCGAGGAATTGCAGTCGATTAAGAATTCAGAGGTTAAAAAGAAATCTAAACCACTTCCTGATAGTACAGCTACATGTCCTGTAGCGCCGGTGTTGCAACCAGCAAAGTTAACACTCGAACCTAATTTCCAGCGACCCTCGAAAAACGTTGAAATGCATTCTAAACCGCCAGTTCCTATTTTATCACCGCCAAAATTACAAATTATCGATCATGCCTACACATACAATGCAATATCAAATCCAATACAAGTACAACCTACAAATACAGTGCAAGTGAAGCAGCATGAACCTAATTATATTGCACCAAATTATTATTATCCAGCTCCAATATCTCCAGTAAGGTTACTGAGCACGTCATCAAATAACAAAGAAGCATCTCGTTCCGACTACACCGGCTATGGCTACGTTCTTCCAGAGCCTATCGTAGTTTACCCAAAGCGGGCTATTTCACGAGACATGTCAAATGCACCAAGAAATATGGAAACGAAGGACGCTGCGCATACATTAGCCAGTATTTTTACCTCAAATATATCACAATATTACAACCAACCATCTAGTTCAGCGGAGACCGCTCAAAACATCTCGGACAGCCAAAAAGCGAACAGCAGCAAGGCATGTTATAATTTTGATCAGGAAGCAGGCAATGCGAGTACATCGACTACATCTCAGGATCACGATAGAGGAGATGAAAGAAAGGTAAAAACGCGTGTATTTTTTATATTTTACGTAGGTTAGGTTAGTCAAATTTGCCTAAAAATCGGCTAAATTATGTGCCTGCACTTTATTCTCAATCGATTTTGAAGAACCAGGAAAAGGGGGGAGAGATTTTTTAGAGTACCGTATAGGTACAGTTACATGCAGGACACGCTGCGTCACATTTTCAGGCATACCGCTCAACCAAAGGTATTAACGAGAATAATATTTACATTCCTGTGTTATGATTCCTTTTCCACGATCCGTCTCGCGTCTCGCGCATTCTTATCGATGTCTTTACATATCGTGTTTACCACTTATTGAATCGCGCTTTCAATTTTAACCGAATTTTCGTGAACGTTTTTCTACATACGTGCATATCAGTCTCGCGCAGTTCCAATTCTACAATCAAAAAGTTAAAATTTATAAGGCACATGCGAGAATGATTCGAAAAACTCCAAACAGTCCAGAGGTTAGAATTTTCAATTTTACAATTTATTCTTTCAACTTATGCTTTCATCAATTCTCTCCACAAGCTCAAGCTCAAGTTTTATAAATTCCTGTAAACTTATTATAGATTTCTTTTACTGCAGTTCATATTTCAAATAAATGGATGTATATCGTAGCTTTATTATTAACGTAAATAGAATTATTAACGTAAATATTGATCAATTATTTTCTTTTCAGAATTTGCCGTTCACAAATTTGAAACACGAGATATATGATGAAATTAAAAAAGTAAGAGATGATATAGTAAAAGATATAGCAAAAAATATTGATAATAAAGAAGTAAAAACATGTGCACACCAGGAAAAGTCGAAAGATGTGGAAAAAGATGTTGATAGTAAAAACATAATATTGAATGAGAAAGCTAATGCATTATATGTCAAATTAATACCCATGTTTCCAAGTGTAAAAACTCATTATATTAAACAGTTATGCCATGATTATACTAGAGATTATGAGCGATCGCTGAATCAAGCAGGAATATTCGAGCATTTAGTTGACATGTTGCTGAATTGTGGCTCAGAGAATCTGAAAAAACTTAAGCCGTTTCCTCCACCGAAAGAGGAACCCGAGCCATCTTATGACATGAATGAGCAATATGCCGATTTATTGACGATATTCCCTGAAGCAGATCCCGTATATTTAAGAAAGATTGCTGAGGAGTTGCACGGCGATCATGAGCGGATTAAGGAATTTGTTCAGTCAAAACTGGAAAAGCCGGATTACCCAACGAGGACGCAATATCTGGCTAAAAAAAAGATCACTCAACAACAAAAGCAATACACGACAGATTTTAAAGTGCAACAGTTCTTAGAGATATTTCCAGATCCATTTTCACACTTTGAAAATGACAAGAGGAATTGCGAATTCAATCCGCACGCAATAGATTTTCTTAAATATTATTTCAGTAAATTGAGGGTAACTGCTATTTAAGATACACATTACAATATTCTTCTAAATGCATGATTAATTTTAATTCTTGATTATGGATTTTTGATCGGTGTTGAGTCACAGTATCATGGTTTCAATTTTTAAGTTTATTGTACTTCCGTTCTCTACGAAACTTAGTATGATGCACTACCTTGGATTTATTTATATTTATGATTTTGATTATTTATCTTTATTGCAATGAAATTATAATAGTTTTTCATTTAAAATTCCTTACAGTATGTGTAAAATAATAGGGAAACGTACCTGAATCTGTTGCTTAATATTACTGTTATCATTAATCTTTTCAACATCTTGATATTAATTAATGACAATAATGTACAGTTAAATATACTCTCTGCAGGTAAATACATTGGTGAAAGCATACGGTAAATATAGAAATAATTTAAGTTTAACTGCGAAGGCCCTGGAAGCGTTAAACCCCGATATGAAAACTAAACGACAAAGTAACAAGATGGTTTTAACAGAAGATATTCCGTTCCTTCAAGAATGTGCTTTTATACAACATAAAGCAGAACTTAGAAAATATTTGGATGGAATGAAAACAAGAGAAGAGCAAGAATTTAATGAACTCAAAGTACGAAATGTTCTAAAATAGAAATTAAAACTTTTTTTCTAGATAGATCGTTATTTTTTATTAATTTCTTTTGTTCAGGCAAAAGGGGAACTATTAGAATGTCAGTGTTGTTACGATAACGAGTGTATGCCCTCGAAGTGCTCCACGTGCGAGGAGGGTCATATATTTTGCAACTCGTGCATAATACGGAGTACAGATGTGGTATTGGGAGACGGCAATACAAGTGTGGACTGCTTACTAAAGTGCGGGTGTGAATTTCCTATATCTGTACTTCAGCGAGTATTACCACCAACTAAATTTAGTATTCTGCTTTGTAAGCGGCAAGAAGCGGAGGTAATAGCCGCTGGAGTTGAAGGTTTGGTGTCATGTCCATTCTGCCATTTTGCATCTATACCACCACCAGAAGATAAGATTTTCAAATGCCTTAATCCGGAATGCATGAAAGAATCTTGCCGGTGAGTGTAATCTTGACCTACTGCTACAATTTTTATGTCATCGATTTTCACTGTCATCAAATTCTATATCTGACTGAATTAAAGTGTCAATGAAGAGTAAGTTTCAGAACAGTTCAGAATGTACCAAATACTTATTTCATAGAATGTTATCTTTGTTTTAACATAAATTTGCGAATAAACATTTACATTTTTATATTATAATATGCATTTCAAAATATTGATGATTTAGCACTTGAAAAAGATATTCAGAGATAAACACGTGACTGCACATTACTAATAAATTGTTTTGGTATTAGATTATGCAAGGAAATTAATCACATACCTCTGAAATGCAACGAAAAGAAAGCAGAGTCTGCGCGTAAGTACTTGGAAGAGAGGATGACTGAAGCTTTGGTACGGAAATGCTATCGGTGCAGCCGAACGTTTTTCAAAGAAGAAGGGTGCAATAAAATGACTTGTATATGTGGCGCTCAAATGTGTTACATTTGCGACAAACCAGTAACTGATTATAAGCACTTTCAAGGTCAAGGAGCAGAACGTTCAAATCTGTGAGTTTTGATAATATGCAATTTGATATCATTGTGCAATCGAGTCAACATTATCTTACTTCACGTTTTTTTTTTTTTAACAGTTGTCCATTATGGAGTGATGATCGTCGCATGAATGCCGAGTCTGTAATCAAAGTTTGTCAGGAAACTGTGAAGCAGATTAAAGAGAAAGACCCTAAACTCGATATAAATGTTGATGCACTTCTACCAAAGCTACCGCCTAAAAGCAGGGGACCTCATGATGATATTCAAAATGCAATGGTACATATACAATTTACATATTTAAATAAATGTGCATTTAGTGGTTTAAAATAAGAATATTATATGTCTAGAAAATGTAATTTTGATTGTGAAACAAAAATTTTTACATATTTGGCGAATCGCCAAATGCTAATTACAATTTATTTCTAGATTTATCACATTATCCACAATTTGGAAAATGTAATAGTTTAAAATTGACCACAAGTATATACACATACGTATAATATTTATGTTCTAAGCCACATTAGTGAATAGGATATTTTAATGATATATATATCATATTTTAAAAGTACATCTTTAATTATATTGATCTTTGAAAACTTCAGGTGAACTTCAGGTGAAAATTTTCAGGTACCCGATAGGAATGTGGGGCAATTTCCATTTTGATGACTACTTTTGTGTTACTATTAATTATCATACCGAAAACAATATATATTTTCTACTCGTTCTATTTTAAAATTTCATTCAATGTTATGTCATATATTATTAGAGTATTTCTTCTACATACAATTTACTTTTACAAATCTATTTTTGTCATAACACAAATAATTAGTTAAGATAATAGTTGAGATGAGCCAAAACAGTTGCTAGTCTTGTCCAATCGTATGCAGTCATGTATGTACGTGATTATAAGAACGGAAGTACAAAACACAGAAAGCAGGTATTATAATTTATAAATTGAGGAATTGGACAGTGGAATATGAACAGTTTTGATTTTGAAAAATGTAAGGATGAAGTTGGAATAAATTGAAGGTGAGCATTAAAAGAGCATGATGAACTTTATTTCTGATTATTTACAATATTCAAATGGCGTATAAATGAAATAACTCACCTTACCTCGTTACCACGCCTTCAATTCCTTAATTTATAGCTATAAAACGTTATCGTAAACAATAAGCAACTGATATTTTAACTTAGCGTAATTTAGTGTTTTTTATATGATATGATAAACTCTCTGCAACGTATTTTTTATGAGTTCACCTATGAAAAAATATATTTGTTCCTATATTTTATAGAAACATATTTTATAATATAACCCTTCTTCTACTTCTCTTTTACTTATATGCTGATGAATTATCTATTGCGTAGAGTAATTATTAGTGTTAACAGAGTGCTGCTGATTTTAACTTTTAATACTTTCTAAATTTTCTTACCGTTCTCGTTCTTTGTTCAAAGCGTAAGTTTACAGAAAGCGTAAAGGTGCGGAGCAACAATTAAAAATTCGTTGAATAATCAAATGTTATATGTCTGTAATGTATATGTATGCGGTAACAAATATACGCGCGTTCATGTTTTAAATGCATGATTTCTTTTATTTTTATGGACAGGATACATTTTCGATGGACATCTATTCGATGCACATATTACACTTTGTGAGAATCAGAATTGAATAGCAAAGAAAGTAACATTTACTACGGTAAAACTTTAACGAAAGATTTTATTTATTCATTTTGCTGATTAAATTATGACGAGTCAAATGTGATGCAAATTAAGAAAAGCAAAACGTATTTTGTGTACATATTAATGTCGCCGCAATTATTTTATATGCGAAATTCGATGGCTATCGCGCGATTAACTTTTACTAGTCTTAAAAGTTCAATTTACATTTTGTCCGTTGCACCGACGATCTCAAGTGACGTAGATTTCAGAATAAGATCATCAAATCGACATAATCGGAAGAAGCATGAATATTAATAAGTAATAATGAACAATTACGTCAATGCAAATGGCGTTTTGAGAGGCTTCTTAAAAAAATTAGCAGTCCGCAACAGATATAAAGCTAACGCCTCGGCATTCGAGGGAGACTCCTGTACGGCTACGTTTGTCGTGCCTGTAAGTATCTCATATTTAATCCCCGAGAGTAGAGAGGAAAATAACCGAAAGCAACAGAAATAAACTCTGTACTTTGTGTCAAGGTCAATTTTCCCGTCAATACGTAGCGATAAGAATGAGATAAAGATGAAGGCCGACATATGATATCGAGAGACACAATTTCGTGTTATAACGAGCATCCAATTGTATCGCTGGAACCGTCTGTCTCTGAAACTTAGAAAGGGAACAGTCGTCCAACGAATGAGAGACCCTCAGGTACGATTCCCAGTTTCTGTGACTTCGCACGAGTTATGAGAAATCTCGTGAATAAAAAAATATGTGACAGATACTCTATTTAGTCTATTTAGTGTGACAGGTACATCTCTTTGGTCAATCGAACACTTCGAAAGATTCGTAGCTAAGTGGACCACAGTCTGGAATCAAACAAAGATAACCGAAGACCGATTGTTATCCCACTGCTAGTGAATTTACTTGAAAGAAGAGAAGAACGGCGATACTTTGCTGTGATAAGAAATATCTATCAGGATGGATACGGATTTATTGCGTATCCGTGTGTCGTATCGTCGTTGTGTACCAGTGTGGGGATGGAGTCAAGTTCAATATGGTACTTAAAAATCCAGGTCAATTTCAATAATCAAGTTTTATTTCTATAATTCGATTAATATTCATTCAAGGAATAATTTTCATAAATTGTACGTGAAGTAATCGAATCCTGATTAGTTAGTTTCAAATTTCAGAATAATTATGCATGAGTACCTGTAGGATTCAAAATGTACTTATATATAAGTAGTTTCTAAAGAATCGAATCGTTTACCAGCAATACTCGAATATTTTATGTAATATATGTCACTATATAATGTTGTAATAGAGATATTTCTGTGTGTATATATACATACATTATGTTTCACATTAAAAATTTCTAAGTGAAGTACTCATAAAAGATTATGAACATATTTGATCCGGGTTCGAAGTATTAATTCGTAGAGCGAGTTTAAGCTCTATTTTGGACACGAAATAAGTCTATACCTGTCTTCAGGGGAGAGAAAAAGGAGGAAGGGAAAGGTGGCCTTGGCGAGACGCATCGTCGGTCCCACGATATGGAAACCCATAAAAGAAGAGGAAGGAGGAGAGGAACAAAGATGGGGAAAAAAACGTCCTTGTTTGCGCAGTTTGCGTCCTCCGTAGCGTACGAAGAGCCGGTTTTTCTTAACAATAATTGCGTTCGTGATAAGGTTGAACGTACCCGAGCAACGGTGGAGAATCGCGATCGCAGATTATCGGTTATTTTCCGAGGTTCAATCCCGATAAGGAATGCGCGAAAAACTTATTTATCGCATCGGTTAATCGAAACGTCTCATTTCGATCGAGAACGCTCAAGGACGGGGCGCGATCGCCCGAACAACATCGTTTAGACGTCGGTTGTTCCAAGATTCTTTTTTTTCTCCAAATCTCACTTTGCGTCACTTTTCAAGAGTGGCGCGTCAAGCTAAGCCAGCACGTATCAGGGGCCAAATTCTGTACACGATACCGATAACTATCGGTGTCGATGCGCAGCTTTTATACGATACGGAAAACCTGCGCAACGACACTGATAGTTGTCGGTATCGTGTACAGAATTTAGGCCCAGCTCGTATATCAAGAAACACGGTCGACACGGTCGTGTCGGATTCTGCATTTAAAAGAAAAGGAAAGCAGATAATGTATACAACGTGCGCGCATTATTATAATATACTTAAGCGAATAAATGAATGAAGGTAGACTAATATATAAAACCGCTTAATTAAACGTCGAGCTATTTATGTCGATTTAAACTTCTCGCGTGTAATTGTTCGGCATTCCAAACCAAATGAGCTGTCGTGTGTATGTACAAGCCGCGTGTTGCGTGTGCGTTCACGCGCGGGTCGCCATATTGTTATCGCTCGGGGCAAATTAAACGAAATTGTTCGTCGTTCTAGAAGGCAAAGCAACGAAAGCGAAATTAAGGGGGGGATAATCGGCGCTTACTCCGGGCTTCTCTCTCTCTCTCTCTTCTCGCTCTCTCTTTCTCGCTCTGTATATATATCGGTTGTATACCGCCTCAAATTCCTGCATAATAAATCCACATATAGGATGTTATCTATATGCGATTCCACGTCATGTAAGACATGTGGATATATCAAATGTAGGGACAAGCTGCAGTCAGTATATAAGAAAAAAAAAAAATAAAAGTTGATTTAACTGTTAACAGAACGTCGAGATATTTATGAGCTAACTTTTTAAGTGTTTTGGCATTCCGAACGAGCCGTCGTGTGTGTGTGTTTTGTGTATTTATGCGACTTATTATTATTTTTAACTTTATATTGAGAAATCATCTGTATTTCGCATGTTGAAACGAACTTAAAATATTTTATTGCATTCACGATAAACGAAATCTTAAAATTAACTCCCCAAGATTAATTAATCTTAATCTTAGGGAGTGATTATAATGAGAGATAAAAACTTTAAATTCAAAATTTAAAACTTGAAATCCCGAACTTGTAAATCTCAACTTTAGTTCAAAACTTAAAATTCCTTAAATTTAAACTTCAGTTTTAAATTTAAAATTTAAAATATAATTTTAAGTTTTAAAAATTCTAGACTTAAAACTTAAAATTATCAACGAAATAGACTCGTGTTACAGAAATAATTCTACCGCAAAGATCGGAGATAGCTGATGTTGCTGCAACGGTATCTTACAATTGTACGGAATTGCACTAATCGCACATCTTAAAAAAAGCATCGCGCTCATATGGGAGCGTAATTTACGGCGTAATACGAGGTTTGCCGCGAACGTAGATCGAGGAAAACCGCGTTATACGAGGGTCCACGCGATCGGTTTTTCCGGGAAAAACGTATAGAAAGTTTATGACCTCGATTAAAATTATCGCGAGCGATATCTGTACTATCTCATTATAAGCACAGATGAAATTATCAATTTCTTATCGTTTTTTTTTCCAAACTATAATATGCTGCAGTTTGGAATTTTACCAAGAAGCCTCCGCGGCGGCTCGAGTTAAATTAGATTGTTAATCGAGGCTCGGTCAAAGTCGCCTCTTATTAATCTACGTCGGAAGTTAATCGGCGTAAGTGGGATCGGCCTTTTATTAATAATGTCCAGAGCGAGCCACGAATGCCACGATACACGAACATCCGCCCGCTCGCGGCTCGGCTCGGCGACGCGGAGTGCGGACGGCGCGAAAGCGAAACGCCAGTTGTGCTTGTGCTGTTATACTGTGCGTGAAACAGTCGTCGGCGAGCTTTTGGCTATGACGGTCACGTTATTCCCTTGTTACAGCCGATAGTACAAACGGAACCTCCACTCAGCCGATGCGCTGCCCCGGCCTTTAAAAGCCACCTTTTGTTCTCCAACGGCCGTGCTTCTATACCAGTACGTAAATGTGTCTCTATCTATTTTCTGCCCCGGGGCCCGGCTACGTCGCACGGCACAATCGCGCCGTATCGATCGTCCTGAGACATATACGTCCGCCGGATACTTAATATATGTGGCAGTTCTCGTGCGTGCTCCGGAGTGTGTCGGTCAATGCTTTCTGCCGGTTTGTGAAACAAAGAAAGTATATGTCTCTGATATTTATTATAGGTGAAACATATAATTATGTGCATATGTGATACCAGACAGCACACATGTTCAAAATCGGGACATAAGACGTCTTAAAGACATCTTTTGGACGTCTTACGATATGATGTTTAAAAGACATATTAATGACGTCTTGTGTCCCAATTTGGACATGTCGTCCCATGCTGTCTGGGATATATGTCAAAATATTTATAATATGAGTATTTTATATACATAATATTTATAAATGTATAAAATGTATATATGTATAGAATATATATATATATATACATTTATAAACATATATATAATTGTTAGAGGAAAGTCCCCTATTATGAGATAGGTTTCTAATATGAGATAACAGGGTTTCTTTTAAACTAATAGGCCCAGATAGGACCTAATAGTTTAAAAGAAACCCTGTTATCTCATATTAGAAACCTATCTCATAATAGGGGACTTTCCTCTATATATATATTTTTATATGTAATAATTTTATTTATATATATTTTTAAGAATATATACAACACACGCATACATATATATACGTATAATATATTGTACCTATGTACCCTATGTACATATGTATATATGTGCATTTACACAATTTGAGAGATTGATTTCTGAAAATAATTTTCCATCATTTGGCGCGTCTCCGTTGCGTCACGCACTTTATGGTACTGCGATCGTTTATAAATGTTCTTTGTATTCAGTACGCGCGCCGGAAATGATTTTACGGAATTGTAATTTCGATCGCGTGCGCGCGTCCGTGATTCAATCGCGAAAACGGCCACGTCAATCGCTCCCACGTGTCACGCCACGACGTGCGCTCTTAACGGAAACGGAGTTCTCCTCGCGATCGCGTTCATCCCCTGCTCGACGTTACGCGTCGCGGGGCACGTAGGCCCTCGAAGGATTCCTCGAAGTCGAGTCCCGCGATCGGAGCTCGGCTTGCGCGCATGCAACACGAGACTCGGGAAGCGTCGGAGGTCTCGGCTCCGCTTCAAACGATATATTCTCCGGATACCGTTAGAACGCCTGATGGGGCCGCAGCGCAGTTTCTAGCGAAGCCGCGGTGGTGAGTCGTCGTTCACGTTATTCCCGCAATTGCAGCTCGCCGAGCATATATTATGTTCCATAATTATTCCTCCCCCCCCCCCCCCCCCGCCCGCCCGTTAAATCAACGAGGTCAGATCGCGACCGTGAAGTCGGTTCCGACATTAATAAAAACGATTTTACGATGCGCGTTTCAGTGTCGCGACGCGAACCGGTTTCCAGGAAAGAAAGGAGAAAGACTGGAAAAAAACCAGGGAAAAGAAAAAGGAAGGAAAGGGAAAACTATGGCTCTTCCGCCTTTCGATCTGTGTAAATCGCGTCTCGATTCGATCGCGGACGGGTTTGGAGCGCGCGCCCGCCTCGACCTTTATTTCCTCATGCTTTAACAGGATACTGCGAGGTTTCTTTCGAAGCGGCGTAAAAATATAAATTACAATAATGTAATGTAATGTGGCGCGTCGCGGCGCGCGGTCGTAAAAGTTAACGGCGCGGCGCGGCGCGCGGGCGATCCCGTGTCGTTGCCGCGGACGGCTTTTGGACAAAACGCCTGGAATACACAATCGAAATTTATGCCGAGGCGAGCGCGTGCACGTACTTACCTGTGCATTATTTTGTGAAAGTAGGACGGTCCCTCGCTTATTCGCACCTACTTCCACGTCTCTACGTGACTCACTTCCTCTTTCACTTATTCCGTCGCGCTTCGTGCCTTCTTCGAGGCACAAAAGTTCCTTCAACGGCATAAAGAGCCGCTTGTTCAGCCTATTATTCCTATTATTCGGTAGATTCTCACGCGATATATTGTTTTATGTAAAAAAAAAAAAAAGGAGTTAAGAAGCCCGATTTTTAAGCCCGCTTTCATTAACACTCCGTTCCGCAACGAAACTGCAGAAGCCAGTAGAACCGTTCCGCTCTTCTCTGGCGGTTCTTTTTTTACACGCGCATCTTTACTTTTAAACAATTAACAATTGTAACAACGTGACGATGTAAAACAGAACGCGCTTGTAGGTATTATCGCTTTTAATGGCATGCGGTAGCCTTCGTAATTATCGCGAGACGATAAGAGCATTTTATAAAATTTTATTTCACCGTTCTGCTTTTTTCCCCCCGTTGAATGGATCGACTTTTTGCACGTTGTAATTAACTCGTATAACGTTCGCTATATTTTCCGTAAATTATAAGTTATTAATACACGCGTTATTGATTATACTCGATCATGAGAAGAATGTTTTTCCTCTTATAACTAATAAGAATAGTAATGCAAACATCACACGATGTGCGATATCTTCACGTTCGAGAGATGACGTTTCTCGTAATAAATCGTTCAAAGATTTTATCAGCTTCCAATATGTCTCACAACGTATTAAAATTCTTCTTTCTAATATCGCGTGAAATAGAAATTCTCAGGAGACCGTACTTTCCAATAAACAGTTACATTTTCCCCAGAAATATTTTAATTCTTTCTTGTAATTATTTGGAGGGTTTAACAAAACGTTTATATAATTAAGGGCCAGTTTTTCAATAGTTGTTTAAACTGAAGTTTAGCTAAACTCACTCTTCGTCTTTTTCTAAAAAGGATAGTTATAGAAAGAAACAAAGAGTGAGTTAAGCTAAGATTAAAGTTAAGCTACTATTGAAAAACTGGCCCTAAGAGTAAATACTATTAATCTCTTATCTTATTTTGGAGTATCGGGAAGTTAAAATTATATTTTTAACAGTTACATTTTCCTTAAAAATACTTTAGTTCTTTCCTGTAATTATTTGGAGTATTTGACAAAACTTTTATATAATTGAAAGTTATATAAATACTATTAATCTCTTGTTATCTTATTTTGGAGTGTCGGAGAGTTAAAATTATATTTTTATTCAAAATTATGGGACGAATATCATTTCTTTATCAAATTCACGCATTAACAAAATTTACTCATTACGTAAACATGATTTTGTTGACGGCGTGCACAAAACGTTGCATCATCTTCGTCATTGCAAATATTATCGTAAATAATAACGACAGTGATTTAATCTTTTGCGCTTAACGATAATAGTTGCTTTCACGCGCACGTCGAATTCACAATGAATCGCGATGATATAACTCAGGTAGCAATTAATGTCTAAAAGACATCATAAAGACATCTTTAAGATTTATGGCATCTCAAAGATATCTTAATGATGTTTTTTAGACAAAAGGTCGTCCGAATGCTACCTGGGAATATATTAAGTACGTTAATGAGAGACTTCCTGATCCACGCGACCGACAGTAAATATAAATAATTCGTAGTCACAGAAGAAAAATGAAAATGTTATAGGCGCCTGCGAGGGGTAACTCACTCTAAAATCATGATTTTTCTAAATAAAAAATCGGTAGATGTTGTTAAAATAAGCGCAGCTTTATTCTGCTTAACGCAGTGTAACTGCCCATACAATTTATTTGTTATGTATAACATAAGCTTCTTATTCTATAAAATGAAATCATTCGCATACGAATAAAATAAATTAAAATCAATAGCTAAGGAAAGAAATCACAAGCATAGTCATACGCAACGCGCCGCGAAGAGAAATAACCATGGGATAAGCATCGAATAAGGAAAAATAGCATTCGATCGCTTACTGTACAGCGTACAGTCTTACTCTTCGTGACAAGTCGGGTAAACTCGGAATATGTCGTGTCAGAGACATACGGAAGAAGAAAGATTCGATTAACGTCAACATCGAGGAGTTAACGAACCTGTAAGGGACGGCTCTTAGCTGGTAAGGAAAAAATCATCCGAGAAGCTACCGGACTAGGCCCTTTTAGCGCCGCTAGCGACGACGAGCTTATCGCTAGCTTACAAGAAATATATAGTAACTCCGACGTTAAGAATAACGATCGCCTATTGCGTTGATGCTATTCTAACAGACTCATAAGACAGATTCCTTACTTTAGCGTCACCGATTGTCGTGTCAGGGACATACGGAAGAAAAAAGATTCGATTAACGTCAACATCGAGGTGTTAACGAACCTGTAAGGGACGGCTCTTAGCTGGTAAGGAAAAAATCATCCGAGAAGCTACCGGACTAGGCCCTTTTAGCGCCGCTAGCGACGACGAGCTTATCGCTAGCTTACAAGAAATATATAGTAACTCCGACGTTAAGAATAACGATCGCCTATTGCGTTGATGCTATTCTAACAGACTCATAAGACAGATTCCTTACTTTAGCGTCACCGATATCGAAAAAACAGAGCACAACGTCTATATAACGCTGAACGTTGTCTCGCTGATTTTAGAGTGAGTTACCCCTCGGGCGCCTGATCACCTGGATTTTGCGTGATTCTTCGTAAAAGATTCGGAAATAGATATCCGTTTTTTTCTCTCTCTCTCTCGTCCGAAGACGCGTGGGACAGATTACGAAGCGCGTTTGTCGACACATTTGAGTCTCTCAATCGCCAACCGCAACCATGCAGTTGCGTGCCGGATGCATAATCGCGTTCGGCAACTCTTACTCACGGTCGGAGTAAAAGTAAAAGCAGTAAAATTCGCGGCTCGTTGAACTTAAAATCAATGTGAATGTAACGTGATAAGGCCAATGCGAGCCGAAACATTCCTGTCCGCTCGCCGATCAACGCCCGCTGCTCTTTCTTCGCGTTAGTCTCGGCCTGTACTCGAGTGTTAATTTACAGGCGTCATCCCTTCGTCAATCTCTCTGGGAGATTGACAACGCGACAGGTCCATCTGCGACGTTTCTCTGCGACGCGACGGACAAGACAAAATCCCGTCTCTAAGAAAATGCCCCCCCCCCCTTTCCTTCGAAAATTGCAGCAGCGTACGATTTATTACTGTTGCTAATGATTGATTTTATCGTGATTATTTTTTACAGATATATCGTTAATCCGTGCAGCGATACAGTCATAAAAATTACGCAGAACATTTACGAGAATATAAATCTTTCGCTTTTCGTGAATGATGAGAAGAAGGTGTCGCACGGTATAATCGGTTGATAAAACACACTCATCTTTCTCCCTTTCCTTCGAAAATTGCAGCAGCGTACGATTTATTACTGTTGCTAATGATTGATTTTATCGTGTGATTATTTTTTACAGATATATCATTAATCCGTGCAGCGATACAGTCATAAAAATTACGCAGAACATTTACGAGAATATAAATCTTTCGCTTTTCGTGAATGATGAGAAGAAGGTGTCGCACGGTATAATCGGTTGATAAAACACACTCATTACCTTGAAGTACAACAATAGCATGAGAATCCTCGAATCATGCCGTTTGAATGGAAGGAAGCGGCCTTTACATAAGCTTGTCGCGCCGTGGAATCGCAATTTGCGCGAAAATACCGGATTATACGTATATATTTACGGATAAATGCCGTATTTTTGCCGGCGATGTATTAATTTACGGACGCGTCACGAGAAACGAATAAACAAATATATAAATAAACGCGAATACATTTATCGATGTTGTGCAATTTTCAAAAAATATGCGCGACAAATTTTCGAAGCATATTTTTTGACGCGGATGTGCTGTTCCATTAATTTTTAATCAAGCTCCGTCAGAGCTCTCGCAGTTCCATAATCGCCGGTGTAAAAAAATTAATGCAGCGTATTTATAGGACCAGGCCCCGCGATGGGCGTATAAATTTATCGGTGAACCACCTGCCGGAGCGGCAGGTTCTCCACATGCATGAGCATAATTAACGCGCGATCGCTGACAATGAGAAATAAAATCCTGATGCTCGTAAACAAAATTCCCCGAGGGAGATGCGCTTACTTAATTAAGCCTCGTCACTTTCAAAGTCCGATCTTGATAAAAGGTAAAAACGTTATACCATTGTCGTTATAGTTTCGCGCGCTAAGTAACACGGCGGGCTTTTATCGCCGTGACCTTGAGAACCGCGAGCTGTCTTTCGCGTCTTCGCGAGATATGCTTTCCGCAGTAAAATTTAGAGCACACTCGTGCGATTATGTTACACATGAATGTGTGCACGGCCGCGATTTTGCTTCTCGACCTTTGTCTCCGTCAGTCATTGGCCGCGTGGATGTTGCGCTAAAAGCTCTTGTGCGTGCCGCTGCCGGATGTTGTTACGTAAAGATTTTACTCCACCGCGATTGCAGTAAAATCGTCGATGTCGCGTGTGCTTTGTTAGCTGTGTCATGGTAATCCGTGGCAAAAGGTGACGAATTAAGACGCGGCTGAAGATTATTATGCAAAACGCGCTTACCTATGTCATTTCGTGTTTTTAAAATTTATATAAACTGGAAAAACACTGCGCAATCGTCGTGCTACAATGATGGCGACCGCATAACCGATTCTTGTGTCCATTTTTATTAAAATAATTATCAGATATTTTTTCCAGTTTTTATTGTTATCGACATTTTTATTATATTTTATTTATTAACTCGTAGATGAGGTTTTTACTTAATTTATGAAAGATCGTAGGGGAATATGCTTTTATTATATTGGAAAAATAATTAATTTATTAATTGTAAGCGAGTTTGCGATGAATCTAACTTGTTCCACGTATTGATATGTATAATCGTTGTTTGGAGTTTGATCGGTTTTATCGGTTTGACAAATTAGCATACGTTTGTGTTTTCCAGTTACTTTCAAAATCGCGCTCCGTTTATCAAAATAAAAATTTGCTTGTGTATCGCTCTTTTCTTTTTCCCGGGTTTATTACGTTTTGCATAGGTCATGTAATAAAGTGTCTGATTGCAGATGAACATAATTTTGCGAAATTATGCGCGTATTGATTGCCGCAATTTACGAATATCGTTTAATTTTTTCAGATTAGTGAGACTATTTAGTTGTCTTGATGATAATCTTTATCCACGGAAATTCGTAATTATTTTAATTTATGTACTATGTAAGATACTTTTTTATAGCGTATAAAACAACAGAGTATTTAACACGCGATCATCTGACATGCAAATGTAAAGTCAAGCACAGTTATTATATGTCATATGCCTTTCGCTCTTTAATCTATTCATTTGTTTCATCAGTACCGATTAATAGATTAAAGATTAAATTAATTTTACGCTCTGGATTTGCAATTACATCAATCCTTTTTTTTTCTCTCGTATTTCTCACATTATTTTTCTTATAATATATAGGTATGTATAGAAGTTATGAAGGTTAAATCTTAATTTTATAGAAACTAGGAATAATGAATAAGAAGCTTATTAATCGTAATCATCGAGGAGCATTAAAAATAATAATATAAGTAATTTAAGAGACTAGAAATAAAATGTTAATTAGTGCAAGAGTCGCGTAAAAACAGTTAACAGCAAAAATTCATTGTCACAGCAATTTTATTCCCTCGAAACGAATTAACGGACGAAAAATATTTTTGAGAAGCTTTTGATCTCATTAAGATATTTGCGGAAATATTCTTAAAAAGGCTTTAAAAAACTGCTCACACATAAAATTTAGAACAAAAGAAATTTTATCTTTTCTATTTACGCCTCGAAAACATCCTTAGAAAGAATCTTAAACAACTGCTCGTAAAGTTCAGAAGAAAAGAAATTTTATCCCTATTATCCACGCTTCGAAAACTGATTGCTCATTTTTATTTATGGATGGGTTCGTGCCTTAATCTTCGTGCAAGCCGATTAGATTAATTCTCGGCCGATTTGCAAATCCGGAGCGGAGAAACCGCTTTCTTGGCGCACCGAACGAATTCTATTTTCGTAACCGCTGATGTCGAAGGCCCCCAATAACTCTGCTTCTTTGTACTGGGGTAATAAAATCCGAAAAAATTCCGTCACCGCTGTTCGACGACCGATGCGACCGTTCGTATAAATCGCGGAGCAGACAATTCGGTCGAATCTTCTCCTTGTTCTCTGAGGACGGCGGGTTTCCCTCGCACGCGCCTCTCCAGCAACGCAGTTCAGTCGGACTGATAGTTCGATTAAACAAGTCGGCTTTTTTTTTGCGCGATTATCCTTCGACTTTGCATTTGTCCGGTCTTTCCTGATTATACTCGCTCGTTAAAGTCGCAATATGTAATTAGTAATCCCTCATTCGCAGACAACAATGTAAGTTATAAATATCGTATAGCGTCGAGTCATGTGTACCGAATTGTCGTGTATGCATATTACAATTTACATGTTAAATTTTTAATAAGAAGATAACGAAATCGACGCATTGTTTTACGAACGTGACGTTTTTTTTTTCCCGTGAAAGAGAGATTATATAGCAGCGTAATATGAAATAAACGGAATGTCGCGTTTCCAACACGGTGGAGGTCAATAGTTAACGAGATAACAAAAATTGTCTAGCGGTCGAGATTACGTCGTAATAATTAATATGTATTTCGCGAACCTGTTTTCCGATGACCGCGAATTAATTTCAAGCTCTATAACTGCATATTTTCTTTCGCCGCGCTAGAAGTTGTCTCGCCATATCTGTCTAGCGATACCGTCCGCTTTTTAATGTGCTGCGCTCTTTTTTATGCGCGGATTATTTATCAGTCACGAACAGATATAATTATCTTTCGCATATACAAACGATATATTTTAACAGACGATTAGCACACGTCTGCTATAATTAAATCATTTAAATCTTAATTGTAATTTATTCTGACATTCTCCTGATTTATTGTTTCAGATTGAACTAATAAAGTATGCGAGAGCGGGAGTCATCGTGAACGGCGCGACAAATTTTGGCCGGCGTACGAAGAGGATTGAAAGAAAGTGCAGTGATAAACGGACGTGCGCGCATCAAACGCGAACGAATGGTACCCGAGACCCCGTGACGTTTCTTCTTCACTTTTTTATTGTCGTGTGCACACGCGAGCGAGCTTGCGTTTCGTATCATCGTCGTTATCTCCGTTCGCCATGACCACCCCGACGACGCACTGCTCGCCGTCGCGGTCGTCGCTGAGCTGCTGCCAGTTCGACCGTAACAGCCAGGACGACATGCGAGGCCCGGCTGTCATCGGTAACAATAATTATTTCCTGCAACGGGAGAAGCACTCCTTCCCGAAAAGGCCCCAGATCGACCTGTCGTTCCGCGACATACGCTACCGCGTCAGGGAATGGAGCATACGCAACTTCTCAATCCGTAAGTACGTCAGAATGCAAAAAAAGAAAGCATTAATATTTAATAACAATAACGCGACGACCGGGGGTCACATCCTACTCGCGACTCCAAGAACGGCTTCAGTCAAGTTTTGTTGATGAATGCCTTTGTGACGTTGCGCTTCATACGTGACAACATTAATTGTGGAAAATCCAGAAGGAAAAGAAACGGAGACGTGCGTGGATGATTTACGATCCGCGTAATAAATTAAAAAAAAAAACAAAATGTCACGTATCAAATAATTTTATGACTTTAACTGCATCTTGACTCTCACTTTATCAAACGTGTGTCCATTACCGGATATCCGGTATGTATAATAATATAATATAATAACTTTGCGGCTTTTTAGTTCCGAGTATACAACTTTCTTCAATGTTATTTTTCTGTTATTTCTAACATCCTTTTCTATGACATACTTTTTTCGCATTATCGTTTGATCCTTGGGTTATCAGCGCGGAATAAACTAAAAGATTGCACTTACACTTACTCGTAGCCTTAGGAGAAGGTCGATGTCGGGTATTTAATTATTTTGCACTTGCATTTTCTGCGCACGACTGTTAAAAAATATTTTCGTCGATATGATTTGCGATTTTTAAAAGAATTTAGCTACAAAAAGTGAATCACATTAAATATTTCCTATAACATTTCCTAAAATATATAACAATTAGTACTATATCACAAAATCCAATAATGAATTTGAAATTAGATGAACGTGACAAGTTGTTATAACAGAATTTTCTTTAGATTTGTAGACGATAGTCGCACATAAGTGAAAGCAGATTGTAATTATACGGTGCTCGAGGGGCTTCGTTTAGCCTTGAAAAAGTCGCAAAAGTTACGATTGACGTGAAAACGAGTATATTAAACGCGTTTTACTTGCTTTAAATTTAAAATATTAACCCGGATATACATATGTCGTGCTACACAGAGACACATTGATCGTTCAGAATAATTTGACGATTGCTATACTTAATTGCTTTAATGACCGTACATTGCGGGTCTAGTGACGTGCTTGAAAGAGAAAGTATTTGTATCGCGTAGCCGTACGATATAGCGAAGAAAGTTTTAAGCGGAGAAAGTATCGCGACGCGTTTTGAAAATTATAACTTACAAAAGTTGACGCGGCATAGAATAATAACCATGATTAATAACAATTATCTCGGCAATTTCGATATCGTAATATAGGATGTCAATAGAAAGAAATATATATGTAATGTTGAAAGCAAAACAGTTTAATGAGACAACAGCCATCGTTCTTAGAAAGCGAAACGTATTTTATACGTACATATTAACCTTTGATTAATTTTTTATTAGATTAAACATGTTGAGACAGACAGAAAGAGAGAGAGAGGGAAGGAGGGAGAGTACAAAGAATGAATGCACATTCAAAACTAGATTAATGATATTCATTGCGCTGTGGAAAAATGTGGCTGCTAATATTAGAATTACGGTGTGATTAATCACTTTCCCTCGTTGTGTCACACCGGCTTATAAATTGATTTAATTGAAATATCGTTCCGACGACGGGGCGGCGCGGGCGCAATCGTATCTCATTTCTACGTTTCCATAATATGCTATCGTTCCTGTGGATAGTTCCTGCGTGACAAGTTGCTCGTGACAAGCTCATTAATAACAATTTGAATTCGCGGAGATTTTTTCTATCTATATATTTCCACGTTTTGTTTTTATAGGAATATATCCGTGTACATTAATTAATTATATTAGCGTCTAGCGAAGTATCAGCTGTTATGCTATAATATGCTACCGTTAAGCGTTTATCTCGGCGGAAGAAAATATTTCTGCATAATTCTCTTTTACATAATGGGACGTAAAGCGTGACAGCGCTTTATATAGAGAATGCGTATCCTATTATTGATGACGCACGTTTATTAAGTTTATGATAAATAATTGCTCTTTCGAAATTCGTAAATAAAATCAATTGTTTTGGATTGCGAAAGAAAGTAATATGAAGCGCGCGGCGAGTTCGTTGCTTTAGAAAATATTTGCTGAATGTCAAAAATATATTTCTGCATGTGCTCACATTGTACACGATTACTGCATGGACTTCAACTGGATTTTAACAGAGAAATGCATTCGTAATACATAATAGTAAACAACGCAGATAAGATTGAGTAAATGATAAAATTGATACGATGCACGTTTGCCCTACATATTAATTAGATATATTTTTAAACATATATTTGTTAAATTATCTCTCACTTTTGTGAAATATGTCGCATTTAACGGTAAATGCGTATGCAACGGTTGTTATCTTTCTTGAAAGATAAGTGTTAATATGATGAATAATTTCGCTTCGTATATCGAAAAGAGGACACGATGGTGAATACCGCGTCTTGATTCGAGTAAGTGTCGATTAGTATCTTTCCGTGATGTGTACCCGATGCACGTACCATTATATTACATATTATATTGATATGAGTATAAAACTCAAGAGTATGTTGATGGCGCATCCGCTGTAAGAATTTATTGTATTATTCATGTTCCGAGAAAGGAAGTTGTGCGTCACAGACAAAATGCCACGTACAACAATACGTGCCTTCGTTTAAACTGCAGGGTCGATTCTACGAAACGTAATCGTTCTATTACAAAAAAATATGAGTAAAAGGAAAATATTCGATAAGTTATTTAAAAAAGATTCACATACGTCGTAATTTATGTTATGTTAATTGTGCTTCCTTGATTCTTCTTTAAAACGGTGACTGTCATCAGTTCCGCGCGAGAGAGAATTATTGACGTGCTTATAATTTATCACGTGTGTGTATGTGTGTTTGTGTGTTTTTATATAAATAAAACGGACAGGCGCGAAACTCGGCACGAACGTGAATAGAGATCTGCCTTCGAAAGCGCGCGAGGAGATCTGCCTTCGGTGGCGACACGAGAGAGAAAGCCTACGGTTGAAGTTATTGATGCGTACCATGACATTCGCATGATTTGCGAGTGAATAACTCGAGATACGAAGCGAACGTTGCGGAATGAGAGGATTAGTCATGCGAAATGTAGGATACTGTATTTCTGCGCCTGATCTCATTGTCGGTATATGTATAAGATGTTCCTATAATAGCGCGAGCGTGTGTCTTAACGTGGCCGGAGACAGGTCGAATCCAATGAGATTTTTCATTTCCTTTCGGTCACGCGGAATATGCGTTGTCGCGCTCGCGTTTCGCTCGTGGAGTGGAAGACCAGGGTGAAGCGATCGCATTCGTAATCGCCCCATATTAAGGGAGACTCTCGCAGCTTCGAAAGTAACGCGCGCGTTCTCCAAAGATATTTCGTCAAATTCGGTTCTTTCTTCTCTCAGCGGGACCGCCTTTCTCCTTTAATTTTATTTCCTCGTTTCTTTTCAACCCGCGCACGTGTTCATAGCTCCGCGTCTTACAATTAGCTGCACGCGCTATAATTGTTATCTCGTGTTTATAGAACGCCTCCGGCGATTAGGCATTGTGCGCGACGCGTTACGTAAAATATGATTAAGAAGAAATATAACTCAATATCACCAATCTCTTTCTCTTTTTCTCTCGGTGACACACAACATGAGGAAAAGGGGCACTTAAGGCTGTCGCGCCCCCCCCCCCCCCCCCTCATTGTCAGTATGTCGCACAACGGTCTGATCGTCGGCTGCTACGCGATTAGCTTTAACGAGCACGTTCTGTTATCAATTTATCGTGAAAGCAGTTCAAGGTTTGTTTGGACGAGCATATGTGCAAGGTTGGCAGAAATAATAGAATAGCTCTAGAAATGCTATTCGTCTATGCGAGTTTCCTGTCCTACTCGTATAAATAGCTTTCGGCGTTTTTTAAAAGTGAAGAGATAAGTGCGATCTATGACAATCTCAAAGTTCCTTTAAAATTGCACTCTCGTTCGTCTTTCATTTGAAGGAAGATTATTAATATTGAGAACAAGGCAAAGTTTCTTTATAACTCCACCTGCATTGCCGTATACTTATATAAATAAATTTCTCACGAGGTAATTTAACTAGACATTTAATCTCTTGCGCATAAAAAAGATGTATTTTATATATCTTCATAAAAATCTCGATAAAAGTTCTCAAGATGAATATTAACGTTTGTACACGTCTTGACATTTGTAACATGTTGGCGCTCAAGGTGTTATAGATAATTATCTTGCATATCTATTAGGCTGAGAACAACTGCATTCTCTTATGCAAATCCTATTTCAATGCAATAAATCAAGAAACCAACAAAGTTGAGTTTCTTCGGGGGAAGGTCGCATAAATAGATCTATTATTACCATAATTTTTTGCACTTATACGCAGGGGATAAAATTGCATTTGTAACTTGCGAGGCTAACTCCAATGTAATATTTCAAATTTTTTTTCTAAGTACAAAAGTATTCTTTTTTTTTTTAAATTAGGTACGGTTCTCATATTGACGCGCAAATAAGATGCGATATCTAAAGTCAATGATCTTACAGGTAGCCTTGAAGTATAGTTGCTCGGCGAGCCCTAAACCCATAATATAAATCTTGCTGTTTACGTGAACGAGAGACTCGCATTAAAACGTTTAAGATATTCCGTAATGACGTTTGCTCACGTTGTTTTTTATTTCTTGCACGCTCGTGTGCGGATCCAGCTATTAAAGTTAAGGAATATTATCCCAGGAACGCGTCCGCGAGACAGAAGTTAACAGTGAATCATCGCGCGCATCGAATGACGTACGTAATAACGTAATAACGATCACATATGCGTCTTGTTGCAGGCGAGAAAGAAATTCTGCACGGTGTCAGCGGCGAATTCAAGTCTGGCGAATTGGTGGCTATAATGGGGCCATCTGGAGCTGGAAAATCGACGTTGCTGAATGCTCTCGCCGGTTTCACGTGAGTACTAAAAACTCGTTTCTTGAATACACTTTAAAATTAATGCGGATCACCCGCAACTTCGGAAACTTCCCATACAACACGCATGTCCCAAATCGGGACGTATGACGTCTTAAAGACGTCTTTGAGATGCCTTATGATATAATGTCTTGAATACGTCTTATATGTGTATACGTCTCATGTCCCGATTTGGGACATTGTGTTCCACTGGGTTGTTTTTCGTTCGTGCACGCGCGCGAATCTTCACTTATGCGCGTCCTTTTTGTTGTTCATTACTTAACATGCTTTCTGAATGATTCAATCTTGTTATTCAGCGCTTTTTATTTTTTGTTTACACGGATTTCACGAGCGATTAAACATTACAGTGCGCGGACGTATACGCAATAGAAACCTGACCTTTGGTGCAAGATAACGCATTGAACCGCATTTGTGCTTGTAATGGGACTCGTTAGGCAAATTCCATTATGAAAACAAACTTTCCGATAGTACTTACTATATCTAATAGCCAATTCGCGATTTTCCTCTATTCGTCGCTAGAACGATTGGCTATTTAAAACGCGAACGCTAGAAGATGCATGTCTAAGGCTGCGGTCCACTTGACGCTACAAATGGAACGCTAGAAGATGCATGTCTAAGGCTGCGGTCCACTTGACGCTACAAATGCTTTGAAGCGTTCTTCTTCTCCTTCTTTCTTCGTTGAGAGAAAGGAGAAGAGGAATGCTTTTCGAAGCATTTGGAGCGTCAAATGGACCACAGCCTATATTGAATAATTCGAAAAATTAGAATTCGACTCGCCGCGCCGTAAGCTATCTGGGGCTTGAGGAGCGATATAAGATAACGTCGATTACATTCAATATTAATTAAATAATGTGAGAAACTTGAACTCGATTCACCGTGGGCTACCCGAGTAAGCTGAGAAACGATACCGAGATTGATTCACGATATGACTCCACGTGAAGTTTTTTCAGACATATTTTTCATGTAGCTCACTTATTGTTAGTATTATCATGGAATACTAAGTGCTCGCGCTAAGCTACTTAATGAGCCCGCTCACGTAGAACACACGCGCGTGTCGAGTGGTTCGTCGCTATTTTTTTTCCTGCAATTCGCTTGATGACGAACATCGTTTTATGTATTGACGTACACGGAAACTCTCTTCCGCGTGAGAAAACGTGTCTTTCTCGCCTTTGACAGATAAATTAGATCAAATCTCGCGGAAATCATTACGTCATGTGTGCAAATATCAATCATGTGTCAGTCATGATGTACCTATCTCGTAAATTAGTAATATATTT
This sequence comes from Leptothorax acervorum, assembly GCA_035220615.1. Lineage (NCBI taxonomy): Eukaryota > Metazoa > Arthropoda > Insecta > Hymenoptera > Formicidae > Leptothorax > Leptothorax acervorum. The sequence continues at coordinate 678,766 of JASTWQ010000056.1, forward strand.
ACGATGAGTCAGAGAACGCTGCGAGCCTATCGGATCTCCTTTGCGTTAGAAATTTCCTTTTTTTTTTATTTGTTTCTCACAGTTTTCTCGCATTTTTTTGCTTCTTACGTAATGGAGATCCTTCACGTTGTAATCGATTTGTGGCATGTTAGATTATTATACCTATACCTATGCTGGTTTTTTAAAACTCCGTGCCGTACGAATGTAAACACGCTTTTACGCTGCAACATTTTAACGTTAATTGCATTATTTTGTGTCGTGCAGTTATTATGATAAATAATACTGATGAATTATACATAATTCAAGCATTGTTAAATATTCTTCATTTTTCTTAAACAAAATACGGCCAATATTATTTGCTTCAGAAAAACTGACAAGTAAAACCTTGATCTTTCCGTAATTACAGATCGTAGAGAATGAACGTTAATCGGACGACTAGATAATCGTCTATTAGATTTGATTATTGATGATAATCCATATTTTGCTTCTTACTTATTTTATATATAACGAAAAAATATACATACAACGATGTAGATGGAGAAGAGACTCGCTTATACAAATAAAACGATCTTGTTATTTTTTTTCGAAACATATTGCTTGCACTTTGACATAAATCTATTATACGTATTTTATATCAATAATAATTTAATAACGACCACAATTAAGTCGTTATTCTACTTTGGCATTAGTCTTTTTTACAAATATCGTTTATTACATAAAATATATATATTATTTACACATAATGTATCATTATAATATGATGTGACAGAAAATTTATTATCGATTTTGTCATTCCATTTGGAAGATATTAAGATAAGGGTATTAAGAAGTAATTAATGAGATATTTTATGTTTTCTATCAAAATTTGTAAAAAAAAATATAAATATTTGCAAAGTGATCGTTTTTCTTTGTGACGGTCTCATCTTAATGTAAAAAAAAAAAACGTACGTGCTATTCTGTTAAAAAAAAAGCTTAAAATCGGGAGCGATTTTATTTAAGACGAAGGCAGAACGTTTACAAGATATCTTTCTTGAAACCAAACGATTTTTGCGAATAATAGTAAGGCGTTTCTGCGTAAATCTATTTATTTTTAATACATTTGTCTCTATTTACGTTAAAAGAAATATCGCCTATGGTTAAATATTTGTTCGCCGCTTTTGAGTCAATATTAATTAACATTTCGAATTAAATATTTATTCAACTGCATTAATCTAAATGCGCATGAAGATCGTATTACGTTGAGTATCTTTAGTTGTGTCGAGTGGAAAAGAACAAATCGTTTTTCTGATGATAATTAATTGTTGCCTGGTTGCATATCTCGATATATTAACTAAAAAAATAACTATTAAATAAAAAATCAACTATTCCACAGTGCGCTTAAGTGTCTAATAATTAATTATCTATATTCTATATCTATTCCATTTTCAGATCGACGCGTACATACATATCGCCCTTTCATATTACTCATATTACGAATGGTATTCACTCTCTACTTCCGTTTTAAATTGTTGCACGATGTTAGATGGTATTCAATGCAGGATATAGCTACTGTGAAATTACGTAAATAGTCAGTAATATTGCGAGACCTCAATGCCACATCGTACTTGTGAAGGCAAATCGCAGCCGCGTCGAATATACTTACGGAAACGTGCATTTTGCTGTGCAACGTTAATCTCACGTGTATCTTTTAACATTTTTTCGCTTAGAAGATAGCGAGTATTTAACAATTTCGTTTTTGGCAATATAATTGCTCGTAATATTACGAAATGTATCGATGGCAATGCGTAGGGTGAAGGGTGTGAGCGGAGAAGTTCGGGTCAACGGTAAGGTTCGAGGACCGCACAGCGAACGATGGAAGAGGACATCGTGTTACATACAGCAGGACTCCATTCTCAGAACGTTCATCACCGTGGGAGAAGCCATGACGTTAGCTGCTCATTTGAAGCTCGGCTACACAATCAGTTCCGCTTATAAGCACTCTCAGGTTCGTGATAATTGATCTGTCTATTTTAATTGTCCGCGCGTTGTGGATTTTTTTCTTTTTCTTTAAACGACACAAAATGGATCTCGTGTTCAGTTTCGATAGAGCGCACAAAAGAGATCCGATTTATCTCTTATAAACTTCTCTCCTCTCCATTTTCCTCGCGACACGTACGATTTATGGATTTACGTTTTCCTTTATCTCTGGACGTTCCCTGCCGCTCCTTATTCTAATTCTATTCACGCTCGATGTATACGTGTGCACAGGTTTTAGAGCTGTTGGAGATGCTAGGGCTGAGCCACTGCTATGACACGTTATGCGGAAAGTTGTCCGGAGGACAGAAGAAGCGGCTCGATATCGCCTTGGAGCTCTTAACTAATCCTTCAGTATTATTCCTTGACGAACCAACGACTGGTGAGTAACACAATTACAGATTGTCACGATTATAAAAACTTTTATATTTAAAAGACACACCATTAAAATACAAAGTCTAGTTAATTCTTAAGCGATTTCACGGATATAATGTTTCGACGTGATTACAAAAAGATTGAATAAATAAAAGTAAGATTAAGAAACAGAGGTTAATTATAAAAGTTTTCTTGGTACAGAATATCATTGGAAAAAAATTAAGGCGACGTCAAAATATAGTATTTAAAAAATACTTAAGTAGTTCGAAGATAAAACACGTACTGTAACTTCATTAAACAGACGTTTCTGCTAAATAATATTGTCAAGCTCATAAAACATATAATAGCTAGCTAACGATATGAATGTTACAGAATATGACATAATAATGATATGAGAATCTTTCAAAATTACATGTCAAGACGTAACTGACAAATAGAATGCATAAAAACAACCATGATATCTTAATAAATACAGTGTATTAAAACCCGCAAGCTAATAATTACTGCGTAAGAAGCCGAAGATGATTAGCATGCGGACTTATGTTTATCTGGACTTTTTGTCCATTTTATGAGCCTTATTAATTATTTGTTTGATCTAAGTAGCTCTAAAACACCTTATATGTAAATTAAAACTGATGCAGATGATCGTGAAATCGTATCTTGCTGCAAACAGTTAATGAACATTGTAATTCGACTGCTCGATACCTAGAAGTCTTTGTCTTTGTCTATCAAGTTACTAATCGTGGTCAGAGGCGCAAATAACGATTATCGCGTAGCAAATAATGCACTTAATAATCGCCTGACAATCTAACATTTCACAATAAGCGTCATTGTACTCGTGTCAGATGTCAGATCACACTAGAAAAAGTAATTGTGACGTTATAATCATGCCGCGCCGTGATAGTCGAACTGGTAGAGGTCTTGCAGCAAACCTGTATCGCGATTCGAGATGTGTATTTCCGATTACCTCATTCTATGTCCAGCCTCGCTTGCTTAATAACCCTGCACCTGTACGATAGACCCTAGATATATCATCGGGATTGCATCATCGCGGGAGCATATAATATTGTTGCACGTCGTCAGTTGAGGCACCCCTCCCCTCCGAGATAACGCGAATAAGATGCAACGCGAGGATATCAAGGGGATTGCACTCGAATTCTCATACCGCGCCTATGCCGATTGCCGCGTTGCGTGCCGGGCGATTGCGAAATATGCGTTTTCCGCAGAATGTGTATTAGCCGCTTTTGTAGGACACCGTGGAATTATTGACCTTTCTAGGCCTGGATTCCTCTTCGTGCAGCCAATGCGTCGCTCTTATGAAACGATTGGCGGAATTGGAAAGGCGTACGGTAATCTGTACGATTCATCAGCCGAGTGCCCTGCTCCTGGAGATGTTTGATACCCTGTACGTGGTGGCTGGCGGTTACTGCATATACAGAGGCCCGGTCAGCTCGTTGTTACCGCACCTGACTTCCGTCGGCGCCCATTGTCCGTCTTATCACAATCCAGCGGATTTCGGTATGTAAATCATCTACTGCAGCTGCAACAATTAAGGGCAATTTTAAGGCCTGAACACAAATCTCTCGCTTTTGATAATCACAAAAGCAAATGTGTAAATAACAGAATGAGAAATTAGTAATTACTGGCAGAAACGGACCAAGGCCATATTTCGCCGTGGTCCGCTCCGAGATCGCGAAATCGTATCTAAAAGAGACTTCATAAATTGTACGCTGTTACGCAAGAGCGGGTTGACTCATCACACAAGAGTGTAGTAATAGTCGCGAATAAATTAGGCAAGGCAGTGAACAAGTTAAGTTTAAAATCTAGAAAGTTTTTTTTGATATTGCCGATACGGTCAGACACGGCAAGTATGATCCGGTTTTAAAAAGATCCTTCCCGATATATATAGCGTCGTCTATTTATGAATCTGATCTGTTGTAAGCTCTTTACTTGAAGCATCAAGATAACAAAGTAAGAACAATCGCGTCAACGACTCGTAACGGCTTGAATAAGTTGATTGCAAGTACACGGATATGTGCGCAGCGGATGTTGAAACGGTCAACGTCAACGTTCACTTCGAAAGCGTTCTGCCCAACGGCAGGATAATTATAGTTCTAGAAATAATGACTCTAAAATCGAATCCTTGATTTCGTTTCAGTAATCGAGGTGGCGATCGGCGAATACGGGACTTCGCTCGATAAGCTGGTGGCAGCGGCGGAAACGTTACCGCAGAATGATCAGAAGACGACGGTCGCTCTTACCACGAGCCCGACCGATGAAGGTACGGTCGCTTCTTTTTTCAATTTTACTTCGGTTATAAACCTGACTACCTGACTCTAGATCTCGAACAGATAAAAAATATCTCTGGGTTGATTTATACAGTGTTCCGCGCCAAACCGCGCAAATGCGTTTCTTGGGTAAAAATAAGAAAAAAAATATACGCGTAGGTCCATAGAAATTTTCAAGAGCTTTCTAGAAGATTACAACGAAAAAAATGAAATGTGCGAAAGAAAGAAAATTATTGTTACAATATAATTTTGTTTTTTTTTTTAAAGTGTCGGGCGTGTCGAAAAAAAAAACGTTTTAGTATCTTTTTATAGATACTCGCTTATTTTCTTACAAAAGTTGTGTGAATATTTAACAGCTTAAAACTATTCGACAGTCTATTATAGTTAGACTCATGTGTTATTTATATTAAAAAATAGGAATTCCTCATACACAAAGACGATAAAAACTTCGCTGAAGAAGTTATATATGTAAAATGACTATTACCTATTTCTCTCTCTCTCTCTCCCTCTCTTCTTCTCTGCTCGCGAATGGACAGATTATAAAATGTCCGTATTTTTTAACCTTAACATTCCTGTTATAGGTAAATAATAAATTACTGAAGAGCTCCAGAAACTTATGCGAGAAAATGTATCAAGTTAGTTTGTAAAACAATAATTACACGAAAGGAATAATTTTGCTGAAATATTTAAAAATTCAGCTAGATACAAACCTGAAAGTAATTGTGCAGGACGCTTCAGCATGATAATAATGCTGACATAATAATAATAAAATAATAAACAGTTTTGACGTTCTAGGAAACAGCTTGAATGTTCTACAATCTATATAATTCTACAATTCTACATAATAATAATAATGGTTCTACAGAATTTTTTTCAGATCTGTATCTAGTCGAATTTTAAAATATTTCAGAAAAACCGTTCTTTTCGTATAATTATTGTTTTACAAAATAACTTAATAAATTTTTTTGCCTAAGTTTTTCGGAGCTCTGGTAATTTACTGCCTTATGCGCAATTAATTACCAGTAAATTACTAACTAAATTATTTTTAGATTTGTATCTGGCTAAATTTTTAGATACTTCAACAAAACCGGTCTTTCCGTGATATATTAATGCTAATTTATACGTATTACTCTAGCGGACAAAATTAAGGAACCGCCACCACCCGCCGGTTTCCTGACGCAGTGCTATCTTCTTTACAAGAGGCAGCTGCTAAGCTTGAAAAGAGACTACTCGTTATTGATGGCGCGATTGCTCTGTCATCTGCTAATCGGCGTAATCTTCGGGTACCTGTACATGGGAAGCGGCTATCGAGCTAATGTCTTAGCGAATTATGTCTATCTGTACGGATCGTTGCTGCTTCTCGTGTATACCGGAAAAATGGCTGTTACTCTTGCCTGTAAGTAACTAATTATATCTAATGACATTAAACAAGTTTAAGCATGTGTAAATATTCAATTTTTGCAATGAGCAACAAATACGAGAAAGTACTAATAATTAATATATTTAAAAATATATCCGTCTGCTTCGTAATGTATGCATGTAAGGATTGCAAATGCAAATTTAATTGTCGTTTCGTCAAAATAAACAAAATTGTGAAAAAATGAGTCACGTTCCGTGTTTTACATATCGAGGTCTTTAGTTTCGATAAGCTGATTAATATCAAGTAAAAAAATATCAATTTGTATAATTTATCAAACGAAAGCACTGGTATATTAGTCATATTAGTCATCACAGTAACAGATCTCTATTAGTCACGTTTTTTTATATCTGTTCTATGCATGTCATTAATGTAAGCGATTGTTAACATCTACGAAGTATTTAAATCTCTCTTTTTTAGAAACATTATACAACTTAAAATCGATGATAGCATCGAATCTATCTATCTATCTATCTATATATCTAACGTGTTTAATTTATGTGTCTAAATCGAATTATTAAATGCGCCTGCAATGTGCATTATACGCTAGAATTCATAATCGTATTTTCCATTTAACGTTTTCGACTTCATCTAACTTTTAATTTCACATGATTTAGCTATATTTAATATTTCAATTACAATCACGTGACACGTGACACTTCAACTACATTGATCTTTGTCAAATTTGGATCAGAATTTTATTACAGAAATTATTATATTAATTTTAAAAATAAAAGTAATTCAAGGGGTTTAATAGGTGAAAAACAAAGAAAATAAAATGGGCTAATGAGAATCAAGCTAGTTCTTCATTATTAGCACATTGAAGATCACCTTATTACAGGTTGAAACTTCATTCTTTATATTTATTTAGATGACAATACATAACTAGTTTGATTCATTATTCCATTTTATTTCGTTTATTAATTTATTTATTAATTTTGTTGATCAAGACAGATTCACTAAATAAATACGACATGCGTTTATTTAAATAAAATGTACCAAAAATATATTGGAATTATATGTTTGTAAATTCTCTCGGAGGAACCTAATTATAACTTTGATACGGGTAGTTATTGCTGCTAATTGCTGCAATTTTTATTCTCTAAGTTAGCGTGCAGCAGCTTGATTTCGTCAAGCGAAAACCAGTCGTTTTTATGTTAGCTTTGCAACGCCGTGCGTGCTAGATCGAACGATATTGAAGGTCAGATTTCACTCGTTTCTTTCATTGCTTCATTTTATGATTTCATATGATTTGCCGTGGTAAAAACAGATTTCACTCCGAGTCTATTTGTCTTCCAAAATTTTATGTACATACTAGTACATATAGTACACATGCAGAGAAAGAAAGATAATGTATGTGTATGCATATACATATATTCCTGAATTTCACTAGCTGTTGAAAACATCAATTATTATAGTTGTCCAGAACTGTCGTCACTAATCTCGCTTATCTTTCGAAATGCCGTAACTTGGTCGACGATAATTATCTTCACTGTTGCTGCATCAAGTAGTAATATTCGTGAACGCTCGGCACCGCGCTGTCATTACTTCGAGATGTAGGTCAAGGAAACGTGAATATCTCTGCCACAGCTGTTGTGATTAAATTTCATACAGTGCGATTACCCGACGAGAATGTCGCCTCGATGCATCCTGTAGCGTTTTCGAGGAAAACAGGTTTGAGTCGAGAGACGAATAATAACGCGATATCTCTGTTTAGAGTTTTAATGCACATTTGAGTATATCACCACATTTGATTGATTTATCGTGGATGTGATGAATTATATCTACGATTTCCTTTATTTTTCTATTAAAATTTTCTCGTTTGCAACACGCAAATACATAAATATTGTGTCTTCTATTTCTGTGCCTTTAAAGGTGACATCGTAACTCCGATTAATTCCGTTTAATCAGCAGAGTTGCCTCAAGCAAAATTTCAAACTATATTATTCGTCGTCCCTAATGTAATCTTTATTCCACATGTTAAACGACAAAGAATTATTCTATCCACATTAACAAAACAGTACAGATATTACTCGATAAGTTAACTAACTTTTACTTGATTAAGTTTTAACTATTGTTTTAACTATTATTCGATCAAGTTAATCACAATCGGCGTAAATTCAGTTTTCTCATTGTCAGTCAAAATTCTTCGGGTGTGTGTGTGTGTTATCGTGATATTTAATGCGTATTGAGTATTCAATTTCAGTTTATACGCCTCTTTGTTTCAGTCCCACTGGAGATGCGGATTCTCATGAGGGAGCATTTCAATCGTTGGTACGGGCTGGCGCCGTATTATATCAGCATATTGCTGGTCGAGATACCCTTCCAAGCGGCATGCGCGACGTCGTATCTGGTGGTGAGCTACTGGTTGACCGGACAACCCGTGGAAACGAATCGTATAATATTTTTCATGGTAGTCAGCATAGCTGCCAGCCTGACGGCGCAAGCGTGGGGTTTCTTCATCGGCGTTACCACGCCGATTAAGGTGAATCTCTTCGGAATTCCTTCTCCCCTATAAGTGACACTGCCGTAAATCCATATACACAATTCTGGACCTGAAGTTACTCAAGGCAGATAATTAAGTCACAGATCCGCGAGCGATTCTGCTATTCATCGGCGCAGTTGAATAATTACTCTAAGACGCTGATTCTGCATTTCACAACTTCTTTTGCGTTTTATTCTTTTTTATAGAGGCATATACATCATTAACTTTATCGTCGTCGCGAGCAAAGAGAAATTTTTCAAAATTGTATAAAAGTTTTGAATCGCCACGTTATCTCTTTTTTTGTCCTTTAGAAGAGGATGTCCGTCTCCAATAACTGATTTGTAAATTGTACATGAGTGTTTTAAGTTTATTTTAAAGTCAATGAATTAAGAATTAATTCATTGACTTAAAATTTATTCGTTTTATTCGTATAATCTATGGCACAATCTCATTTCGAAATCCAATGGATAGACATCGAGTCCGCAGATATCGATAATACGACGGATCCAAGAATTCTTGAAAGTAGACATACGCTCGCATGTAGACACGTGTACATATGTTTTTTATGAATGTGAAAATCTGCATATATATCTGGATTCACTGAGAATTACGATTAAATATTAAAATATTCAACTTTTAACGTATGCAGGAAGAAAGAGAAATTAAATTTCGTAATTCTTTGCAGATCGCCGTCTTCCTTGGTCCGATAATCGCTGTGCTGTTCTCCATCTTCGGCTTCTGCATACGTTACTTTGATACGCCGCGCCTGTTCCGCTGGATGTTCCACATATCATATTTCCGTGCAGGTTTTCACAGTCTGTTGTTCACCGTATACGGGTCCGACAGGATGGACTTGCTGTGCGACGAATTTTATTGTCACTACAAGAAGCCCAGCAAATTTCTCAACGAGTTGGAGCTCAACGACGTAAACGTGGTCAACAATCTAGTACTCATTCTCGGTATCGGGGTGCTGATGCATCTTCTAACGGCCAGCGCGCTTTGGTGCAAGCTCAACAGAAGATGAACGAAACACTTGTTCTGACTTGTTACTGATCTTGTCAAATACAGTATTTGTGATATTGCACACAGTTCCTTTGAGGAACGTACGACACAAGAATTCTGATATACTTTCCCCATAAGAAATGCGAAAATACAAAGAGATTCCATGGGAGAGATTCCACCGGAACTTTAAGAATTAGCGAAATTATTATTTCTTTAGCCCTTGGTCTCGCTGGATATGCGATGTTCCGCGAGGATTTTAGGAATGTTTTTCTATCGATTCGAAGATCGAGAGAAGACTGGATGTCGTCATTGAATCTTTTGAAGCTACAAGTCACAGGGGTTTTTTAAAGTCCCTCTAGCGAAATAAAATGCTAATTGGAATTATTTTGTATTAATCTTGACAAGATGCTATGATCACCAGCAACTTCATTCGTAAAAAGCGGTGATATTCAAGGATTATATGTATAAAGCTGAATACCTGTATGTATATAAGCCTGAGTGATAATTAAAGGACAAATATTTACATGACACAGCGCGCATTTGAGCACCGCTATTATAGTTTGTAATTGTATTTAAAGCTCTGAAAATGTACTAAACAATATAATATACTAGTTTAAATTTTAGTGTTTATTTAAATTGCGTTTTTAGTATTATCTATGGACATGTGAAGGTTTCGTTACTAAATATTTCGCACTCTCTATTTGCACACATCTTACCATAGGAAATACGGTTTTCTTTCTAAAAGAATATAAGAATATAAGAAAAGTATTTTATAGAAAAATAAGCGGAAATAAATGATCGTTGAATCTCTCTAAGAGGAAGTGGTTCTCTTTTTATATGACAAGAGTACTATAAACTGTCACTTACATTCATTTTCTTTATTTCATGCTGTATCTGTGTCATTTCTACATTTAAGTATACATGTATTCCAAATCCTTATACAATACGATACAATCCAAAGTGACACAATCCCATCACCTAACCAACCAATAGGCTTGAAAATTTATATACAAGCACATATCTTTTTATGTAATATATTTATGTAATATAATTTACAATCCTAACATTAAATATTTTATTTTAACGTCTGCAACATCAATGAAGATGTAATCAACACGAAGGAATAGTCTTATAATAATGAAGTTAATTACAAATAATTGAAAGAGAGACATGTTAAATGTGCATATATGAAGAAGAAACGTTGGAAATAAAATTACATATCATCAGATTCATCTCTTCATCAATTGATCGGTTTACTGTAGATAACATTCCGTGTTAAAAAAAATATGATCTTGAAGACAGATAAATTGTCATTTTCTTAACAGAATAACATTCAGATATTGTCATCCTTTAGCAAATACTTGATTAAAACATCACAATTTATTACGAAAATATTATTATTCAACCACGATTGATCTTCTAAGATTGATTACATTTTGCACATTTTAGGGCAGCGATGTACAATACATTTCGCTCCGCGTTCACGCAACGCAAGCTAAGTGAAAATCAACTCTTGCAACAGTTTGTTTCAAAATTTTTTTATTTGCGACATTATACGATAAATATTCTTAGAGTTTACAATAGAATTTATTTTCAGTAAGAGCATTTGAACAGTTAATAACAAACTGACAAATTTACTCTCTTAATCTTACAAATAATCATACTTTATATCTCACTTAAAGAATGGATTAATATGCGAAGATACGGATTACATTAATTTTAACTATACTTAGAAGAGCGTACTCAAATGTAAGCATCGCCTAAATAATTATTCCTATTCGCGATAATTAACAGTGATAACAATAATTGCAGTCTTGTTCTTGCATAGTAATAATTCTCTGGAGGATATTTTCTGTTGTTCGTTATACTTTTTCTTATACAAGTGCCATAAACATAGGTACCACACGCAAAAGTGATATTGCCATCACAGCAATTTCTACAAGGAAGGTAATACTGTACTTCTTACTATTCAATTTGCCCGTTCTCTCTTGTACCTTTAAGTATGAAAACTGAATAAAAGTAGCGACTAGAAGTAAAATTAGTGAAAGACTCAACAATGTATACAAATCTTTCATCTGCTGATTATATGGAGCTAAAGTAATAATTTACATCAAATTTACTCTATAGAATATTGTATATATAATATGAAACTGCATGTTTAGTACCTCTTGTTATAGTAAATCTTATGTACATTTTATTAATTTCTTGTAAATTAAAGTAATCCGAACAAATATCTTAGATGATATAAAATTTCTCTACATCTCTCGTTTCGTATCTTCATTTTAGTGGCTTATCTTAAATATTTTATGCAATAATAGGGATTATCTTTACTTCTTTTCTCAAAACTCAGTAAATTTCTACCTAATTGGATGGATTCTACATCATGATGTTAATGAAAATAAATAGAGCGTGGAAATTTTCATATAGCTGAAAAGTTGTCCTCAACGTGTTCATGAGTAATTGATGAATTTTTTCAGTACGACGCTGATTTTAATAAACACAAAATTTTTAATACAATTATGACGTTACGTTTAGTTGTTGGTATCTATTCTTAAAGCGAAATAAAATTAATGCACGCAGCTAATCGTTAAAATTATCTCTAATGACATCATTATCTACGATGTAAAATAGATTTACATAAATACACTTAAAAAAAATATGTGCATGTTGATGTTTGTTCCTCATGTTCCTCATGTTGGTTTATCTTTGCAGATATTTTCTCTGATTCATAAATTGATATAAATATAAAAGATGGACTATCTCTTGCATATAAAGTGTGGAACGTTTCATTTACAGATAAAATAATTATTCAATAATACTTGAGTACACAATAACAAAATATTGAGAAACATACCATCAACACATAATTCGATTACAATAATCAACGGTATCAATGAAAAGTATTGTAACAAACTTATAAGAAAGTTACTTATAATTTAAGGAGCTATGTTGTAGCTTTTTTTTCAAACAACAAAAAAGAGATTAAAAGGAAGAGAAGAAAAAAGAGAATATAATTATGTTAGTTCAAAACTATATTCAGTTCGACTCATAAAATTTTTTTTACGTTTAAAATAAATCTTTTTCATGTTATTTTGAATATTAAATACAAATTTTTTTACGTTTTTATTAATTTTTTTTCTAAAAACAGAGATAAAAAAAAAGAGAAAAAGAGAGGAAAGAAGAGAATATAATTAAGAGTTCACGATTATGTTCAGTCTAATACATTAATTTTTCGAGATTTTGAATTCTTTTAACATTTTTTTTAAAATGATTTTCTTTTTTTCATCTTTTATTTATGCAATTTAATCAGTCTCAGGATAAAAGATCATCATCAAACATTCTTATTCGTAATAGCTATATCTACAATACTTTCCATTGTTGCCGTTAAAATATTATGTACACAAGAACATATATGTATATATGTATACATACATAAATGTATAAGATGTAGATATACATATACATATACATATATATGCATATACTAATCTAAATAGTCAATTTTATGTACGGTACAGAATACATGAGACAATTACATAGGCACAATACTGTAAACTAATAATTTAACATAAAAGAAGTTTATACATAATTATAATCTTCATCGTTGGAAACATCGGTTAACTAAAACAAAAATTATTGAACATAAGGGAAAAGTAAAGTTTCTATACCGTTTGATCAGTCCGAAATCGAGATACAGAAGACAATCGCGATTACAAAATATAATTTCCATATCTACTATTTACAACAGGATTTCTATCCCCCCCTTCTCTTAATAATTATTTACATTAAATCGTTACAACTCGTAATTTTTCGATTTCACTTTTCTTTGCGCCTCTGTTTCATCTTCTGTGCCATAAAGATGAGCTCGGTGCTTCATTTCAGTCGCAACAGACTTTAATAAACCAACAGAGAACAGAAAAGTAAACGTAAGAATAACGTAAGTAAGAAAGAGAAGAAAGATAATCAAATAAAGAGAATAAGCCACGTTCATAAATGTTACATGATATTAATTTCTGACCAAACTCACCAGACGAGAACGCACTCTTTTTGGCATATCTTCTTGTAAACTATACATTTCATTACGCTTTAAAACAAGCTGAGAACCATCCTCGAAAATCACCTAAGTAGAAAAAGTGTGAATCACAATTAATAATTAAATAATCAATAAATAATAAATTGATCATTATACTGAGATATTGAAATTACTTACAGTAAACATTATTCGATGATTTGTACCTTCGAAGATGCCGTCATATGTCTGACCATCTGTCCAGTTTACCTTCACTGCGGCCCCGAGCAGAGGCGTGTTCCCGGGATCATAGTTCTAAATAAGGACAAAAACATATGTAGAGCATGTTTCGAACAATATCGTATATTTTAAAACAGGCTTTAATCCTTAATCACTAAAGAAAGTGGCAGGAATTGACTGTGCAATTATATAGAGATTGGATTAATAAAATGATAAAAAGAGGCTGTTTAAAACTTACGGTTACATCTGAAGGATACAGATCGTCACTGAAGCTATTATCATTAAATGTAACCATGTAAAAGAGGATATCCTGTATAGCTTCTACTTTGGCTTGATAATATCGGGTATTACGATGCTTTGCCCAGACTGTCTCTCCTTGGCGTATCTGCGGGATCTTTTCTTTGCCTTCATCATGTCCGTTACACGTTACCTAGACGTCATAATATTGACATTAACGTTTACAAACTTTGTAATAATCGTTTCATGATTAAAGAATATATACCTGAAGTTCCTGTGAATTATACACTGGTATGACAAATGTAGCGCCTGCCACGAGACCGCATGACGGATGAAACAAGTTGTTGCATTGATTACACTTCAGGCACGCTCCATTTTCTTGCCCGCAGAAACAACATTTCTTGTGCAACGAGTCTTTCATGGTCGTCAATACGTTAATGGGATCTTTATTTTTGGCATCTTTGAATGTGGCTCCTGGTATCATAAGCGTGCATAAGATATGCGCCCATCTGCTGTCGCTGGTACGCTTCAAAGGACCGCCAAACATCGGACATAGGGTACACATCTAGTTTAACAAAGCAGAATTAAATGAGATGCATGTTTGATGATTGCAAAAACAAAAAAAAGTAGATCTATTAAATACGCACCACGTCGATTCTGCCAGCTTTACACTGGTCGCAGGCCCAGCCCCGGATATCCGTAGGTAATATAGTTATACCGTAACAAGATGCATGAACGGTTACGTGACATTCTCTGCATCGTAAAAGTTTGTTATTCTCTGGTTCTACAGCCTGTTCCTTAGAGTTTGCTGCAAAAATACTGGCCGACACCTGATGCACACAAATAATTCTTTCAACAATTATTTTTTCAACTCTCGTTGCATACATTCAAATGAAGATTACTACTGAAAAGTTAATAGTTACTAAGCATATATATTATTTCCTTACCCATATAGGTGTACTCTCAGGTAGCGTAGTTGATTCGCAATACTTCCAATCAGGCGGCATCATTCTACTGCTTCCGCTTGTACACGAGGCAAAAGTAGCGCATATTGCACAATGAGACACTTGAGCGCTCCAATAATTATTGAATGCCTTCAGCAGCTCACTGTTTGGTATATTTGGATGGATCATCTCAGAAATGTGCCCTGGTATCACCAGTGTTGGCTGATTGCAGAGTTGTGGTATATCGGCAGGCTGCGTTGATGTGGATTGATCTTTTGTAGCTTCAATTGCAGGAGTTGCTGGGGCAACATTCACTGTAGTAGTAGCCGCAGAAACAACGTTCATAGAAGCAACATCTATAAAAGTAATGGTTGTAGGAGCAACGACCGTAGGAGCAACGACCATAGGAGTAACGGCTGGAGGACCAACGGCCGCAGGAACAACAGCCGCAGAAGCAACGGCCACAGGAGCAACAGTCGTAGGAGCAACAGTTGTAGGAGCAACGATCGGAGTAATAGTCGCAGAAGTAGTGATCTTAGGAGCAATTGGCGCGGGAATAATAGAAGCAAGAGCCATTGGTTTTCTTCTTGTTTTTTTCTCTTTGGACTTTCTTAAGATAGCTATTTTCAATTTAGACGGGGGTGAATTTAAATAAGTATTATCCATTTGTGAGTCTTGTAACTGTGCCTTATTGTCAGACATATGCGAATGCTCGTTCTCATGTAATGCATTTCGTATATTTGGAATTCGCAATTGAACGTTTGGATCAGACGAATTCGTACATGTCGAATCAATAGGATTGTTAATTTGATCGCCAACTCCAACGGAAGTACTCGTAATACTTGTTTCAGAAGTACTCAAAAATGCGTTATTATTCGACTTATTATTTTTTGCTGGTGGCTTTCTACGCGATGTTCCTTTTTGCGATCTTTGGCGCGGTGCACTCTTGGTAACTTTTGGCATAGTTTGTTTTGAACTACATGCAGGTGCAGGTGCAGATGCTGAAACATTCCTGACTAACAAATCATTATTTTGCACACAATTATCATCGTATTTTATGATTTGAGAATATGCTGGGCATTGCGGTATTAATATTGCACCAGTCTTTGCATATGTAGAAATATTAAGGACGTTCTGTTCACTTAGCCTTTGAATTGCTCTTGGATTAGAAGCATTTGAATACGCATAGGCTGGCCAGATTAATTCCTGGGAACCATCGCTCGTACAAGGTACATTTCCAATACTTCTTATTCCACTCCTGATATTTGTGTTACGGTTAAACAGCGGGGGCGGGGCATTGAAAATGCAATCATTAGGCACATGAGTAATAGTAGTATCAGGTGGAACCTGCAGTCCAAGATATTCTAACGATGGTGGACTTTGGACTGCGCTATTGTTTCTCATACACTGTACTTCCGTTTCATTCTTCAAAACTGGAGGCTTGGGCTGGAATTTATAATATACTTGCCCATTAATCATATACTTTGATATATCAAACTTTGATATAATCGGGGGCAAAGTCTGCTGAATTTCAGCACAATTTTTAACTGACGGTTTAGAAGCTCTAGACGACAAATTAGGTATTACCTTTAAACGAGGTTCTTTTATCAAGTCCTTACGGATATTATTTATTAATCTGCTGTCTGTGGACATTGTACCCATATTTTTCACATTTGTAGACTTTTCGATTTGAGTGTTCAAAACGCATCTTTCGTTTTGATAACCAGAATTTGTATCCTGTCCAATGGCACAAGAGTTTTTTCCAAAATCTGTATTTGTAGATGTCATTTTTGAAAAATCACTTCTGTCGTTTGTTGCTGGACAAATAGTTGCTCTGCTCTCCGCGGTATTGACCGATGACTTTGCCGTGTCTTTTCTGTCGTTAGACATAAGATTCGTTATCTGATTTGCGTTAATTTTATCTGTGGCTCTCTTTTTAAGCTCGCTACTAATTGCAACTACAGGTATTTTAAACTTTTCTGAGATTTTAGATATATTTGCATCATATAAACTTAAATCAGGTAGCGAGACACTACACTGCACAGTGGCATCTGAAACATTTAAAGTGGTGGTTGGCATCTGATTCAAGACCGATAAATTATCGCGTTTGCGTTTACTTTTGGGCACATGTTTCGGTTTCAATTTTTTCTGCTCGCTATGTTTTGAATGCTTTTTCTTTTTGGTAGATTTTTCAACTTCTGGAGGATTAAAATCATCTGGAGGATTAAAATTATCTGTAGGAATGTCGTCTATTTTTAGAGGATCTACAGACTCATTTTCTATAATAATTTTGTCATTATAACTTCCTTGAGGCACAGGAATTTCTTCGATACTTTCCTGGGATACGTATTCAAACGCAGATATATTAGTTTCAGTTTTTACTTCGATTTCAACTACACCCTGTACATTGCTGGCTTCCTTCTTGAATTTGGATTCCATTTTTGGTTTCTTCTCCTTGTCTCCGCTTTGTTTTTTCTTTCTTTTCTTGCTTTTTTTACGATTGTAACCATCATCATACACACTTGCTTCATCAATATCTAAAATAAAAGCATATGATCAGTAAAACTACGAATAACTATATAAAATACATAGTAACAAAGTTTATAATAGTAATAACAAAAATAAAAATATACAAAGTTTTACCCATTTCTCCTGCTTTAAGCCAAATATCTTCCAGAACCTCTAACTGTTGCTCATCTGGTGGGTCTTCTATTTCATCAATATCAAGATCTTGTAACGCCCTTTTAACATCCAGGGGAATATCCGCACGATTCACAAGTTCCATGTTAACATTAGGATTTGTGCTTACGTTCTTTTTCTTATGAATCATATGTCGCTTATTTTTTGGCGTTGCACTTAAGTAGCTTTGCGGTAATTCACCATTGCTATTATTGCCACACAACAGATCCATTGAAGATGGCATTGGTGCAGCAGTCTGCCTAGGATCCTCAGGATGAGGACCAACATCCTCACCTCGTAGCCACAATTCATACCTACGTTATTAGAGGATTAATTATAGTAAATATTTGAATGTAAATGTATCATGTTTAGCAAGTAACATTATAAAATTAAATGATTTTTAACCAAATGTTATTTATATACACACCTATCTGGTTGAAAACGTTTCACAAAGGTATCCATAGATATTTTGACCATGTCTTTACTGCAGGTACATTGCGTAGCTCTCTTTCCATATTCTACCCATCTAGGTGCTGCAAAATTGGTGGATTCCGCGCAATTGAATCCATGGTTAAAACCAGCATGATAGCCATATGGAAATGTAATCATTATTTCTCCAGCTTCTTGCGTTATCTGTGAGAACAAAGATACGAAAGGTATGAAAAATAACTGAAAGAAATATTAAATACGTAATCAGCGTAAGTACACGGAAAAAAAAATGAAGTTGCTTCAATTAAACATCAACGTCACGGGCTGCCACAAACATAAACAGTTAATTCAATTGAATATTATTGGGTCCAAATATTTGGATTATTAAAACAACCATCTGATGTTTTTGTTCATTAAAGTTGATGTTGCATTAATAGATTTTATTTCAATTACACTGATGCTGTTGATACATCATTTTTTTCCGTGTGTAGAAACTAAACTTACTTTGTTACATGGAATAGAGTATTGTCTTAGTATTTGGGGAGATATTAGAGACATTTTGTGACGTAAGAACGCTTGGCAATTTTGATAGCTGGTCGGGAAAAAGCCGCTGGCCAGTCTTTCCAGTCTACGTCCGTGTTCTGGAGGTATAGCGTACCACGTTTTCGGTGCACCAAAATGTAAATAATTTATGGAATAAAGATCCATATCCTCTGTATGCCAGGCGAACGTAGTTTTCCACATTCCAAAGTACAGGTAAGCCGTATTAACGCCATCGATAGATATACCGTAATCTTTGTTAACATAATCAAGAATTGTTCCTAGATGATTGATATTCCATTCTTTCACGTCCGGATCCGTCAAGGAACCAGACACATCTGCGCCATATATCGGCGCCACATAAGTTATGTTCTTCCAGTATTTCCTTTCCAGATCCTCATAATCAAAATGACGAGGAGTAGCGTAACGATCGGAATTGGCTAATTTACTATATTCCTGTACAGTCATCGATTTCTTTTGGATATTAATTTGCTGATAAAGCCCCTGTTTCCCAGTAACAACTTGGCAGATTGGCGCTGGGATAGTGAGATCTAGCTCATCTAGATTATAGCCTGTCTTTCGCGGGACCCATTCGGGCGGTGGTATCACTTTTGCCAAACCGGCCTTATGAGCTCCCTGACTCTCCATATATTCCACATACTTCGTGAAATCTTTAAACTCCTCGTATGTCGGTCTAAAGACCTGTATACGGGGTATCCTTGAATTACTAGCCATCGTTGAATTTGTTATAGCTGCAAATCAAAATTTGAAAAATACTTGATATGTAATATAAAACTATAAAAACAATCTTCAATTTTTAATAATAATATTGTAGACATTAATAAAAATACATATCTATTACTTTTCTGTTTAAATTATTATTAATTTTCTATAAATTTTCTATTTAAATTATTACATATTAATTACACTTAATTCTTAATTGCACGTAATTAATAATTTAATCGTTTTGTATATGTACTATAATGTTGTTTAATTTACACGTTTTATATATTACGAAACGTAGAATCAAAAGCCCTTGGAAAAGAATATTATTCACACTGTGTTTGCTTCCATAATCGAAAATTAACATATTCAATTTACATATTATGTAACGTTGCTGTGATAACATGATATTGCATTTTGTGCTCAGGGGTTGCAAAAAAACAATCGGGGGGATGGTAAGAGCAAAAGCGTAAGATATCTAGATATCTATTTATCTAAGGATAGATATCTATCTAGATATCAAAGATAGGTAGGAGAGATATCTATAGAGACAATAGAGTGAGGACTCTTCGTTTCTTCTCTCAAGATGACGAAACATTTTTCTTCAATTACATAACAAAGTTATATCGATGCAATTAATTAAATTAAAATTTTGCACTTTATATTAATCATGTTTTAAAAGATTTAATTATCAATTCTTGATATTCAATTATGAGTAAAAAAAAAAAAAAAAAAGCATGATTTTAAACAAATTCCGCTCTTGCACTAAAAAATACATTCAAAAATAAATATTTCAAAAGAAAATAATATAGGCGGTGCATTCATCAATTTCTCGACAATTTAAATCAGTTTTTCACAAAATTGCCTTTAAAAATTTCAGAAATGTATTTAAAAAAATAATTATAACATAAAAGACGATAGTTTTAATATAACGTAGAAGAATGTGATACATGTTCAATCATAAGTACAAGAAAAAAACGAAGCATGAGCGATATGTATTTTAAACAAATTTCGTTCTTACGCTACAAAATACATAAAAAAACGAATATTTCAGAAGAAAATAATATACGCGATGCATTTACCAATTTCTCGATAATGTAAATCAATTTTTCACAAAATTGTCTAAAAATTTCAGAGAAATGTCTCTATATAGAAAAATAATTTTAATATAACATAAAAGAATGCGATACATGCGCGCCGTAAGAATATTATGCATTCTCCCTTTGCTTTCCCTATTTCGGCGCGTCATAAAATCACGACACTTTAAGATGCATCAGCCAAAACTAGCCATCTTGTTGCATTCCCTAAAGGGCATGGGATATGACGCAATAACATTTCGTCGATATCGAAAATATTATTAATTTAAGACACCACTTTCATGCTGATGACACCTTTCGGCCCGGCGAGTGTTACGGGGGGGGTGTTAAGTAAGCGCTCGCGTTACAACGTACAATGTACAAACTTTTCTCACGTTGCATCTCATTCAATCTTAAGTAGGTACTCACAGATATTTTCTCCGCACGTGTATAAGATTCCATGTGCGACCTACACGTAAACAAACAGCGGCTGCGCCAGAGGCGCGCGAGACGCGGGAAGGAAACGAGCTAGTGAACAAGACGGTAAAAGAACCGACGGGGGAGATGAAAAAACCAAAAACACGAAAAAAAACGTGATCCCTTCGATGCTTGCTCCGAACAGGAAGTCACGGCATAAGTTTCGAGAAGCTTTTCCGAAGCACGCGGAAGAGGGAGCGAAGGAAGGGGGTGCCATTGCTGGTGGTGGTGGTGGTGGTGGTGGAAGGAGTCTATAAACAAAATGGTAGTTATCTATTGTTGCCAGGACTCCCTCGGGTGGGAAGCTTTTCCGCGACGGACGGACCCCGTCCGCGATCCCGACGGACGTTACGGCTTTCGGCCGCGCGGCGAATTGTTTTTCCTTTTTTTTCCTTCCGATTGTCCGATGCGTGCATGCATGCGTGCGTGCGTGCGTGCCTGGCGGACGAGGGGGGCATGCTCGCGTGAGAGAGAGATCTCCATCGGGACGGGACGGCGACATAAACCGCGGAGTGGGCGAGAGCGGCGCCGCGGCCGGACTCGCGGGGGGGACGCGTGGTACTTACACGACAAGACACGCCCGGGGATCACCTCTCCTGTATCAGGACCATCGTCCGCGAAATCCTATCGTGTGATCACGGTATTCTCGATGACACACACACACCGCACACCGCCGTCGTCCGTCAACGCTGCTGTGCTGTGAGCAGCGAGCTTCACCTCACCGCGCGTCTCTGCGCGTCTCGTCCTCGTCCGTACGTGCACGGCGAGGTGGCGTTCCAGCACGACTTTTGTGTAGTTTCTGACTGAATAGAATAGGTCGCGGCGCCCGGAGCGCCGCCTGCCGGACGCGTGCGAGAATTCGAATTTTCGACGTTTGTCACGTACGCCAGCCTGCCAACGATAAGCCGGTGGTATGCAACTATATGTACCAATGACGTAGCTTGTAGAAGACTTTTAGGAACGGAACTCGTTCGTGGGAACAGCAACGGAAGGGTTGATCGCGAACGAAGTTGTCCAGAATTGACGCAATTGTCTCGAGACTCGACAAACTTTATTGATAATTAATTAATTCAACCGGCGGAATTCTACTCGCAGCAAAATTCCGACTGTACACATGACAATACGTCCTGAAATTATTCCTAATTTTCCTTTCAAATAACAAAATGTTAATAATTATATCCGTGTTATAAAATATTGCTTGAGAAGTTAACTTTTAAAAATATATATATATATTTATTTTAATTATTTAAAACAATTTTTGAAGATGAGAAAATGCTGACGTCAAAACAACATCATGGCGGATCCAATATGGCGGATGCAAAGAATAGAATTTTTTTACTGCCACTTTGAGAACTTTTGAATCTTATATTTTATAATAACATTTATCATTGTATTTTTTATTAAATCTGATAAAAAAATTTTTATATAAAAATATATATAGAGGAAAGTCCCCTATTATGAGATAGGTTCCTAATATGAGATAACGGGGTTTCTTTTAAACTATTAGGCCCTATCTGGGCCTATTAGTTCAAAAGAAACCCCGTTATCTCATATTAGGAACCTATCTCATAATAGGGGACTTTCCTCTAATTATGTATAAAATAACAATCATATTATATATGCGATTATTACATTTATACATGATTTATAGAAAATTTTTCTTATTTCTTCAAACTTTATATTTAAAAAAAATAATGGAAAAATTATTCTTTTAATTATTTTTTAATGTTTTTTAAAAATTGTTTTTCCTGACATAAGAACAAAAATTATACAAGAGAAAAAACATATATATAAACATATTTTATATACATATAATTACATACCTATATTTATGTTTTTATATAAAACATTTTTTACCGAGAAAATTTAAGCAATTTCTTGTAAAACAAGCTCATCTATATTTATTCCTAATGTCTCAATATATTTACTAGAGATATAATTTTTTAAAAGGGTTATTAATAAGTTGAATAAAGTTTGAGCAAAGTCACTTCGAATTTGAGTTTATAGATATAAGGACACATATCTATATAAAGTTGTGTTTCATGCCCTTGGCGTCCCTTCTCCTTCCCCCTAACTCCTCACCAAATAAAAAACCGCTTTCTCATGCTCCACTAAAAATCATCGAGAAAGATCGATGCTTATCTAATTTGCTTCCTTTAACGAGGAAGAAGAAAATAATTAACAATAAGCAGAAAAAAATAAAATAAATTTGCAAAATAGGGAGATACAATGTCACTGAGCTTCCTTATCAGTTGCTTTTATTTCAATTTTCTCTCTCCTATTATTCTTTCTCCTATCGCAAGATAATTTTTTTTCTCGCGATACGTGTCACGTGACCAGCGAGAACAATCAATCGAACGAGAAATTCTCTTGTTCTTCCGCGGAATCTCGCCACGGTATGATTCATTGTCGCAGAATCGTACAAGAACGTACAAGGTGCTGAATAAAAGATTACCCCTTCCCTTCAAGCTCCTTAATATAGAATCTATTTAACACGCTACACGTTTTCGCTCGTAAACGAGAAGTCAGCGTAGCGCTGTCACGTGCGACTTTCCTACCGACAATAGTAAATCTTATCTCTAGGTGAGAGCGCGTCCTGATAACGCGGATTCACACCGGGCGTGCGAAGATTCGTGCCACACACGTTGGACTTTGAACAACGATTTCGCGATCGTCGTTCGGCATACAAGGGACGAAGGAGCGCCGTGTTGTTAGTCGTGCGCGTTTGAACGCCAAGAGACGACGTGTCGCGAACGCGAGTCAAGTTCTCGCTTTGTCCGTGGACGCGACACGTCGACGCCGCGCCGTGGCGTTCAGCGTGTACGCTGTACGCGCGCGCGGATAAAGGCGCGCGCGTAGAATCGAACGTCACGAAGTTGCCCGCTAATCGGTCGAATAAAAGGAGCGAGCGCGCGCGCGCGCGCGCGCTCGGATAAGGACGCGCGTAGAATCGAACCTGGTGAAGTTGTGTGCCAGTCGATCGGGCAAAAGGAAAGCGCGCGGAAGAAATGTGAAACGCGCTCACGCGCGGCGGAAACTCAACGTGAGGAGATTGTCGGCGAGAAAGGTGTGACGCGCCGATCGAACGTATATCTGGCTACAGCGAAGTGATGATGAGATCTGCAGAAAGGTCGCGAGATCCGCAACAGTGCGTGGACGACGCGCAAGTCGACCGATCGCTTTATCTGCTCTTTGAGGATATATCGTACAGCGTACGGAAAGGAATCTTGACAAAGGGTAAAGCGATAATAATATAAAATAATAGTAAAATAGTAATAATAGTGGTAATAGTAAAATAGTATAAATAGTATCTAAAATAATAGTATAATAATAATAATAATAAAAATAATAGTAAAAATAATATATAAATAAGTATTCATAAATATAAATAACATAATTCGATCAGTGATATAAATACAGGGTGGCCCACCGAAAACGAAACAAACGTGTCTTTTAGCATATAACTTTAGTTTGGCATTTAACCTAAGCTTGTTTCGTTTTTGGTGGGCCATCCTGTATATTGTCAGAAAAAGTAGATCGTATTATAATTATTAATATAGCACATATAATTGTATAAAAAATGTTCTGTGTTAAAACTGATGTTTTATTACACATGTGATTGACTCCAGCTTTCATAATACAACTTCTCGTGTAAAAGCATAAATTTATAGAGATGATTGAATATAAATGCTGTTCAATATATGTACAAGTAAAATAAAAAACAAAGCTTCCTCTATGAGGAAGTAATATATAGAATAATTATTACAAATTATTGATATAATAAAAGTATAATTTTTATTAAAAGTTTAAAGCATAGTAAGTAAGAATTTATTAACGTTTACTAAAAAATGTTGCTTTTAAGTGAGAATAATGAGAAGTAATTATTTTCGCTCTTATTTCGTAAATATGAAAACTAAAATAGGAGCCTGTCGTTCAGAGAAAACGAATAGAATACTTATTCTCAGAACAAAGACATGCCAATGTAGCCGAGTACTTTGAAATCGATAAGATATACGCGAGTTGCTATTTGACATCGTTTCAAAGTGTAGCAAGATAATGATATATGTATATTGTATTGCTCTTATGATTGGTATCCAGTTGTTGCTGGAATATCATTTATCTAGATAGATCTATCTCTAGAAGATCTAAGAACTCTTAGATAATCGAGATAAATTTATATATTTTTTAAGAACGAAAAGTATATATATATATATACACAAATATTTGTAATATTAAGTCCCGCGGTCTATTAGGTGTTTTAATTATTCTCTTCACATTCGACTGTGATTGGTTAATTTCTTAGGGCTTAGAGCTTAAAACATCTATTGTAAACCGGGACTAATAGTAGTTGTTAAAACAGATGTTACGATATCAAAACTAATAAACTCTTAACCACATTGTATATTTGCAATTTAAATATTCATAATCGCTGATAATATATATATATAACTTTAATGATAGCGAACATCTGTTTCGTATTACAAGTACAAAGGCCAATTATTTTAAACGTGTAAATTGAATAATTATGATGTAGAAGACAATTATAGAGTCATAAATTCTTGTCAGATGTTAGGATAACTGACAAAGATACGGATCCCCCTTCTCGATTTTGATGGGCTTTAGATATGATGTAGTACGGATCAAAATAAAAGACACATATCTATCCTTTACAAGTGCTGTTACGCACGTTAAGGCGATGAAATATTCTTTTGTAAAAATCGACTCTTATATTTCGAAACGTATATTATCTCAACGATAAGACATATGCAAAATTGTTTTAAATAAGACTTATATTGTTTTAGAAGTACTTTATAATAATGTATTTCAATTTTCCGAAAATCTTTTTTTAAAGTACCCCCACTATTCACAACTTAAAGAACAAAATTTTAATGTTTTTATAATCACTGTTTATTTGAAGACAAATTCAATTATATATACAATTAATATATATGTATATATATTATTTTTTGAAAATTAAAAAAAGAGCTAGAAATGAAAAAAGTACTTATACGTAATTATTCATTACTTGATAACAGTTTCTTTACAATTTTTCTTAAAAATCTTTTTGCAATATAAAATTATACATATAATATGAACATTATAGATATTCACCAACATAATCATGAATAATTTTTATTATAATAACAGTAAACTCTATATATAGTGTACATGATCATCAAAATTGTAAAAAAAAGTCAACGGTATAAGTCAAAAATTCTATTTATCTCATTCGGAACTAATATTTATTCGGAAAAATAAAACAGGTAATTGCAATGATTTTATTATATAACGTAATATCTAATATACATCAAAAATTTGCATTGATAATTTGAATTAACAATTTGCATTAACGTAGCAAGCAATAATTTTAATCGTGTTTTGTCTTGCCGCAAGATAGATAACGCTATAAAATTACATAAAAAATTTAGTTCAAGAGTTCACTGTATCAATAGCTATTGTTCACTGCGAATTATTAAAACACTGTATTAATAAATGTTAATAGTCAGAACTTGTAAAAAAATTTTTGATATTTTATACAATTTGGCAAGTATAATAATTATTTTATATGACATCTGTCTTGAAACTCAATGTATTTTATTTTATTTGTGAATAAAGTGTTATTATTTATTGTTAATGATCATTAATTAAGATAAAAAGGGGGTCCATTTCTTTATGAGTACATGGATGAATCAATAAAACTAATAATAAATAAAGTAAAAATACATAAACAAAATATGTAAAAAAATAATTTAGATCAAATATTGAAGACAAAGTGTTAAATTTAATAATAAAATCACTAACAATGAAATCAGACTTCAGTCCGAAATGTTGATGCATTTACTTATCCCAAAGGCTTATCAATCTCTGATTAAATCGATTGCAAATCAAATAATACGTATTAAATATAAAACGAGAAGAACAAAGAGGTATGGATTTCTAACATACAATTTTACACAAAGAAATCATTAGCGAATTAAGTATTTTATAATTTAACTTAAATTATAAAATAGGTACTTGTACATTTTACTATAGGTAATGCTCTTCTTTTAACACTCTGTTATCTCGTAGCATTATTATTCCTTGCATATGTTACGGCAGTGGCAACATGCCGCATGTTTTTACCTGTGAAACTTTCACTTCGGTGGCAATTTGTTTAGATTGTAATTAGGACATTGATTGCATTCCGTTTATGCGAATTTGTAATGTTCCATCATATACGAATGTTAAAAACATTGTTATTTATTAAACGTTTCTTTTGTAAAATAATTATGTAGTTTGTTTTATAGAGAGAAAAAAGTTGTTGAGCGATCTTAATGGCGACTTTCGACCGGGCGAGCTTACAGCTATTATGGGTCTTTCGGGCGCTGGGAAATCTACATTAATGGACATCCTGGCAGGTTTCACGTTAGTATATATGACTAGTGATATGCTCTGGTCAACTTTATCTCTTGGGCGGAGAAAAAACCGCAATTATCAGGCTGTAAATTTTTGTTTACCTGAAGCACATGCATGACAAGAGAATGATAAAAACTCAGGCGTTTACTATCAGCTATTTCTACATCAAGATCTACATCAAGATGGTTAATTTCTAATTGAATATTACGAATATAAAATTTGTAGCATTTTTTTCTTAATCTCTCTTGTAATGTGTTAGATTTATTGCATAATTCAATAGTGCGCCCACACACGACTCACACAACAAGAATATTAGTACCAGAATTAAGCAGAAATATCCAGAAAACATCAAGTGATTGAAACAAATAAAAATTGAAACAAACAAATAAACCTTGTTTTATTAATAAAAATTATTGCATGGAAAATATATAAATATTACTTGAGATCAGATTATAATATATCCCATTTATGATTTGTTTAGATTTTTTCTCGGCGTGTTAAGGCGGATCTTTTCATTTTTCAAAGTATCCTGTGCATTGAAGATTTTATTGAACGTATTCCAAATATTAACTGAAATGTTCATTCGAAACGAGAGTCTCGATTTATTCGATCGATAACCGCTCGAAAAACAGCCTTGAATTTAGATATTGTACGCGTAATCTTCATTATCATTGTCAGCTTTGATTAGCGAGGTCTCTTTGCACTGTGTAATCTTTTCCTGGATTGTAAATTGTTATATCTACGCTAGGATCGCGCTTTAGTTCGCTCGTTCTTATACAGAATTGTGTGCGCATAATTGGTGCAAAATCACGGTACACGTGAACGAATATACTTTATCACATGTCAATATCAGTATCCGTTCGCTCTTTAGATGCACCTGTCGCGATGCATCGCGATATCGCAAGTATAAGTAAACTTTTAATCTTATCTTCTTCGCACTTTTATCTTCTTGCGCATCCTTATCTTCTTTTTTTTGAACGTCGCCCAATTGCGAACTGGCAACTGATTGACGAATTTATCTAGGATACATACCAAATATTGTCAATTAATTGATTATTAACTATAATGTGTGTGTATACATATATACATATATATATATATACAGTATATATACACGTTATGTTATAATAAGGATAATAATAATAAGGAGAAATTATATATTATAATACAGATCAATGATATATAAATTAGCGACACATCGCATTTCAGGACAACCTCGGTCACTGGCAGGATCATGGTAAATGGACGGGAACGAAATATATCAGAGTTTCGTAAATTATCTGTCTACATAATGCAGGATGATAATCTGCAACCACTTTTAACAGTGCAAGAAGCTATGCTCATCGCTGCCGATCTCAAACTCGGATTGAATCATCGTGAAAAATTACAGAAGGTGGATATCATTGACAACGTTATTGTGTATACAATTCTTCGAGACTGAGGAAATTGAATAAAATATCTAACGTAACAGATAAACAAAATAATTGCCGGAAATAATTATGTTTTTGCGTTGTTACTTTGTAACTTAACGTTAGTATTTTTCAACAATAATTATGATCTTTGAATTATGAATTTCAAAGATCTGCATCTGTTAAGTAAGCTACACTGATAAAAAAACAGTTTTTAACTTGACTAAATGCGTTCAACTGATTACTATTTGTTTAATAGAAATATTTAGATAAATATTTAAAGTAAATACAAGACATATTAAATCTAACATGACGCACGTAATTTGACTTAAATATTTCAATTTAAAAAATGGTAATCAGTTGAACGCATTTAGTCAAGTTAAGGGGTCATCTCACTTTGAACGCTCGAAAAATCCGCTATTTTTATGAATTTTTTTTTGGCAATACCAATGCAGATAATTGAATGAATGTTTTTAGTACTTATTAGGCATGCTTTAAACAACAAAACATATTTTTTGTAAAATTTTTAGTCAAGTTTATTTAATGGAAAATACAACAATGCAAACAAGTAAAGAAAAAAAGGTTGGTCCACTGCGGGCATTGTAACTGCTCGTAGAATCATCTGAAACAAAAAAACCAAAAAGATTCTTGATTAGTATGAGTGTCGCTATAGCGTGAACCTCCAGAAATAATTTATGTTTGAAAATAAAAAAATGGTGGAGGTTTAAAGAAAAAACTTGAATAATATTATTCAACTTTTTTCTTTAAACCTCCACCATTTTTTTATTTTCAAACAATAGCGGATTTTTCGAGCGTTCAAAGTGAGATGACCCCTTAACACCTTTTTTCTCAGTGTATAATTAAAATGTATATATATTAGTATTTTCGAGCGATTTAAATCTCGTTTTTATTAAAATTTTTTTTATAATTGATGTAGAATGAATTGTATAAAATTGAGCAATAAAAACAGTAATGTAATGATAGACAAAGAATCGATCAGAATTGCTAATGGAAATTTGATAGCAAAAAACTAACATACGTACTACATGAAAATTTATTCAAAGTTAGCATGGATTTTGATTAAAAAACGACAATTTGCATTTCCACGTGTAAAATAATTATGTTTTTGTGTCGTTACTTTGTAACGCTTTGGGGTATTTGTCCTCTGGGAATAATTATAAATACCTAAATTTTAAAGATCGATCGCATCTACTAAATAAGCTATATAATTACAATATAGGTATATGTATTAGTATGTATATGTAGTACGTTTAAGCGATTTAAATTTCGCTTTTATTAAACAATTTTTTTAAATCTATGTAGAATGAATTGAATAAAATTGAGTAATAATTTAATAATAGACAAAAAATCGGTTGAAAATGCTAAATGGAAATTTGATAGTAAAAAACTAACATGCGTATTATTTGCAAATTTATTCAAAGCATGGAGTTTACGCAACTTAAAAAGTTTTGATTCATTATTTCATAAAAATTATTTGTTATATATATTTGTGTTAGTAATATTTAATAAAACTATCTTAAGAGTTGAAAATTTGTGTATCATCACGAATCAGATAAATAATGCTCACATTATCTATTTTATAATAATAAAGTAAATAAGTTTAATAGATCTCGATGAATAGAGATTATATATTTAATGATGTTATAACGTGTTCTAAAAGTGCAAGTTTAAAATTTAATTAATGTAACAGATCGACGAAATATTAGTAGCGATGGGCCTCGAGGAGTCTCGTTACATGATTACTGACAAACTTAGCGGAGGACAAAGAAAAAGACTCGCCATTGCACTCGAACTGATCAACGACCCACCAGTCATGTTTTTTGATGAACCTACGAGGTAGATATTAAATGATTTTTTTAACAAAAGCCTATGCTTATTTTTTTTGTATCTGTTATATAACTGTTTCAATTAATCTTCTTAGCGGTTTAGATAGCACTTCTTCAAAGCAGTGCATAGCACTTTTGAAGCAATTAGCGCAAAAAGGACGAACCATAATCTGCACGATTCATCAACCGACCGCGATCCTCTTCAACATGCTGGATCATCTTTACGTGGTTGCTGATGGAAATTGTGTTTACACGGGCAGCACGAAAAATTTGGTGCCATATCTAAATAATATAGGATTACACTGTCCAACACATTACGATCCTGTTGATTTCTGTAAGCTAATCCTTTTAAAGCAGGCAAATCACTTGTTTAATGTGCCAAAATCTTGGTGGAATTAATTTAAAGCTCTTTTTCCGTAGTGATGGAGATATGCAACGGCGATTACGGTTCTCACATATCCAAGCTGGTGGAATCGATTGAGAATGGCAGGAATGATGTATGGAGGTCAACGAAAACCCATTACTTGAACAAAAACAAAGAAACTATTACATCGCAACAGATGCCTATGAGATTGTATTCCTTCGAAACGGAATTTAACACTCCATATTACACTGCCAACTTTTGGAGACAACTTTATATTCTTATCAAACGAAACGCAATTAGATTATTTCGCGATAAGGTAATATTTACAGGAAAAGAAACAAATTTATAATCATATAAATGTTCAGTTAACTTATATTACAATATAATTTACTTTATAGCATCAATAGTATTAATATTAAAGAATTAAAAATTCTTTTAAATTTAAATTTTTATTTATTTGTATAAATTTAATTAATTAATTTATAATATGTATTTTTTAGCTTTACTATTTTATTTATTTTTATTTGTATAGGTCTTCGCACTTTTACGGATCACAATGCACTGTGCGATTGCTTTAATTGTCGGAACGTTATACTTTAAAATCGGTCAAGATGCTGCTTTTGTTTTAGACAATTTTAATCTATTGTATTACAACATCATGTTTCTCGTGTACAGTGCGTTTAGCGCTGCAATGGTTACGAGTAAGTTTATTATATTTGGCGCAATCTAATCTCATTATATATTTATTTAACATAATATACAGCAATGGCTGTGTTCCAAAATTCACTATACGTTACGTGTACTATAGATTTTCAGCGCAGGTAATGAATTTTGGAACACAGTGAATATAAATTTATGTATTGTACAATATGTAACATAAATGCGTGATAACACCTCATTGCATATGGCTTATAAAAAATTACATAAATGGAAAAATTTTATAAGTAAGCAGCTATAGATATAAAAACTGATATCAAAATCAATACGTGTTGTATCAAATTTTATTGACAATTTTATGATCTAACAGATTCTCTGAAATTCAACGCCGTTATATTTTTGTACGTTTTCGCAGTTCCTTTGGAATTACCGGTACTTAAACGGGAGCACTTCAATCGTTGGTACAAACTACGATCGTACTATTTAGCGGGCAAATTGGCTGATTTTCTAGTTCAATTTATTGCCACGTTCGTCTATACCATCATAGTGTATTACATGAGCGATCAGCTTCCTGAAGGCAGAAGATTTGGATTATACATGCTCATGTGCTTCGTTGCCAGTCTGGTTGGTCAAACGGCTGGACTTATAATAGGGTGTTCGCTAAAAGTCCAAGTTTGTATTAATCTATTTTATCTATTTTACTTTATTATTTCAAATTTATATCAACGATTATATGTTACCTTTTGTTTCTCTTCTTATTTTAAGAGGATCAAAGGAAGCATAACTGGAACTGAAGATTTAAGATTAATACAATTCGTCTACTCACAATTTGTAAATTGGCAATTGCTTTCTTTCAGGATAGCGTAATTTTTGGGCCGTTTGCAATTTTGCCATTCTTTTTGCTCAGTGGTTTCTTCGTAAATGTTAAAGACGTGCAGCCTTACTTACATTGGCTGTTTAATATGTCGTTCTTTAAATATGCTTTTGAGGGAGTATTGATGTCGGTTTATGGGTAAGACTCTCATCTTTCGATACATGATAGTTATAATAACTATAATACATTTATTTTAAATTTTGCAAGTATAGATGTTTAAAGATAATTATTATTTAAAAATAATTGAGCTAAATTTATTTAATTTCTCGCTTTGTCTTTCCTCCTCTTCATCACCAAATCTAAAAACAATATTTATAATCGTAGGTACGATCGGGCGAAATTGAAGTGCTCGGCGGATTATTGCCATTTCGCTAGTCCTAAGAAATTCCTCATGGAATTGGGCCTGGAGAACATTAATTATTGGTTCAATATAACAATATTAATATCGGTGTGTATTGTTTTGGATATTATAGCATACATTATATTAAACGTAAGGATCAACAAACGCATATAATGCACCTTGAGATTAAACTTCGTACAATTTTTACAATGCGGCAAACGGGTAAATAAAATCTCGGTGGATCCACCTGTTAAGATTAACTTATTTCTTGTAATCCATGTGTTCATGCCATGCTTATATAATATGCATTTGTAATATATGTAGAAAACAATTATAATATATAATATGGATTTCCAAAAGAGCTTACACATCGAATTTAAATTATAATAGGTATTATTAGAAATATTGTGTTACATTTGATAAAATAAAATATGTACACTTTTGGTTTGATAAATCTAATCATAAAATATATTTCAGTTATCTTTATTATTTATTATTTTGATATAATTTTAATCCAAATTAACTTACCATGACATTTTCGTTCAAACTATATGTGCAAGTTTTTATCTTAAAGCAGAAGTTAATTTTTCCTATCGTGTTATCTCTCTGCTATAAACAAAATGTTATAAATGTCTGTAGTTATAAACGAAATAATTAAATAAAACAATTAAAAACCAAAAAAATTGTTGTTTCATAGAACAAAATCAAGACACTTTTCGCGTACAAATATTATTCAACGAAGAACTGAGAGAACAAAGAACTGGATATTAAATGTTAATTAATACAAGTCGGTTTTTTTCTTTTGCAAAAAACCAGTTTGTCAAAATGCGCATAATTAAAAGAAAACACGTTTAAGGGGATCCTGCAGCCGAATGTTTTACGGACAAAATTATCATTTTCTATCATTTTCTATGTTACCGATCTATATCTGTCCTTGTATAGACAATGATCTAGACAAGGATAGCACCTAAAATAATTAAGTCAATAACGTACATTGCATTCATAAAACGCAATTAGAGAAAATCTTTTTTTCTAGGCTTCGAATCTTTAGTTCTACTTGCACGATATATTATTCTTACATGTTTTCCCTAGCGCACCTCTATCTCATTTTGTATATATAAACTGCAGTATTTTTGTATTAAGCAAATATTGTCATCAGGTGACAGCTCTACGTTTCAAAAATAAGTAAGATTTTTAATTTTTTTTCGTTTTTAATACAAACTCGACCGCTGCGCGCTAGATTTTTGCACGTACTTTAATTCTGTAAAAGAATTTTGCGATTCTGTAAAGCCAATTCAAAGATTTCTTCTAATGCGATAATGTCGGTAAATCATACGACTGCAGAGGATCCCCTTAAATTGCGATATTTTTAAAATATATATAATCGCGCTTTATATTATTGATGCAACATGTAAAAATGCAAAATGTAGCTTAATGTGTATTATTTTCGTAAGAAAATATTTGTTATCTAATATTTAACACAAAACTTACTATAAATACATTTATATAAATATACATAATATTATATGTATATACACATATATAATAAATATTATATATATACAAAAACATAATGACACTATTATGTTCAATGTATAAGAAGTATAAAAAGAAGTTATATATTACTTGAAAGACCAAGGGTCATAACGCAATCATTAAGATACGAAGAGCGATTTTATCATTTATGTATTATCGTACATATAGGCGCTGGCTTATTAAACATCCAACGTGCTCGACAGTTACAACTTAGTGAGAACTCACGCAATATAAAACAGGTTCACATTCGCAGCAAATTCGCTTATTCATTCGTCTCGTGAAAGTGATCACAGGCTACCCTTCTCGATTCTTCTCTCTTACGATTAGACTTGACGACTTTCAGTAGTACGAGATCAGTCAACGCACGAAGTCGAAGCGCGACGCTACGCCGACCGTGTACGATTGATAAAGAATTCGTATCATGCACGTCCGCGATCTCGTACGCGCAGCGTAAACGCCGCGCCGGTTCTTCAATTAATCAATTGACGGCGGACGGCTGCTATTTTTACTAAGTGTTCGGCAAGATGCTGGAAGCGAACGACGCAGCGAAAATGCTGGACGACTCCTCCTGCAAGATTCGTCTGCAGGAATCGGAAAAATTGCTGGGACCAGCGAAATTGCGGAACTCGCAGATGTGCATCGAATTCAGCGATCTCTGTTATACGGTTTGTCGCAACCGTAAAGGCAAGCATATTTCATCGTTCCACATATTTATGAAAGTCGAGAGTTTTCTGCGTTCTCGATACCCTGACACATATTTACTCGTACACATCTTTCTCGTGATATCTTCATACAGCTTTAGATAGCTGGTTAAAAAATAACGACACTCGATAATCATTCGATTGAAATAACAACGTGGACGCACGTCATTACATCGCACATGTCACACAATACGTATGTACGTTGTACTTTCATGCCTCGATTTGCACATTAAACATATTTATTTGATGATTTAATGCTTATATATATATATATATATTAATATTATGTTAATAAGTTCTCTCAATCGTCAATTTGCACATTCAACTTGTTATAGAAGTTTCTTAATTCGCGCATAATCAAAATACATTATTTTTAACCTTGTGAGTTTTCAGCGCACGAACGTTCACTATGTCGCAATTTAACTGCACTGTTAAAAAAGATATAAAGTTTACAACACATTTACGATACCACGGTAAATGAAATTTACAAACAGGGTATCTAAAATAAAAATTCTTGCACTTGCATAGCTAAATTCATACACGAACATGAATTTTTTAATCACTGATATGAAATTTAATACACACAACATTGAATATTAAAAACCTGTTTAAGATTTTTTGGAATACGCAAGGTAATAAATTACTAATAATACATATTTTTGATTGAAAATAAGAACATTTTTATTATAAAAAAACTGATGAGCATAGTAATATTGCTGCTCGATACTTTTATTTTCGATATACCACTCCTTTAATTTTCAACTTTGTATTTGAAATTTCATATACGGTATCTGCATAAAAACTTCCTATTTTTATATTATTTTTAATACAGATTTTTTTTAAAGTGTGAAATTTAACCATAAGATAAATACCGTTTGTGATATCTAAAAATGTTATGTACGTATATCGTTATACATTATTGTTTAATAAGCTTCCGCTTAGCGTAAGACATTACGAGTTTTTTAAAATAAAAAAAAAAATTTTATTAATTCACACGCAGCAAGTGAGAAAATATTAAAACTTATAAAGATTCGGTATCCCTACGCCACTGAACTTACATGAGGCAAATTAAAAAAAAAAGACACTTAAATTTTAATTTAAAGCTTAAACAAAAGATTTATCTAATTTTGTTGTAATAGAATGAATAATAAATGAAGCTATGGATTATATGTATATTGACGTTCGTGCCCGCATCCACAGTTATTTTGATCCAGGTAACAAAATTTTACGTAGGATTACATATATTAATTATCAAATTTAATAACATGTACAAATAATTAATATAACTTTATTAATTTCCCAAGTAGGGCTAATCTAATGTTAATGCTACGATTATAGATTTCGTGTTTAGAAAAGCATATTATTTTATAAGCCGTAAAAAGAGCTGAATATCTTTATATAAATTAATTAAAAATATTTTTTTTAAGAATAAAATAAAAAAATTATTACAAGTTTTATGATACGCAAAAAAGTTTTTGTTCTCACTTATGAAGCTTATTAATTATGTGTTGCAATAATGTAAAATAATTATCTTGAATATCGCCGCAGTGTTCTAAAATTAATAATCTTATTTCATAAATTTGTAATCTCTTTTTTTCTTTCTAAAAAAGGCATGGAAAGTCTATTGTTGTGTCTTTTCCGTGATGCCGATTGGTTCTCTCATTGCGCTTACTTTGTAAGCATCTGTCATCGTATATTTTGACAGTTTAGTGTAATGTAATAATAGTAATAATATTTTTATAGTTTTGCATTTTTAAATGATGTTCGTATCGCAAGTTTTGTTAAATTGGCAGCACTCATTTTTCCTCACTCCACTCGATCCACTCACGCCACGTGTAAAAAAGTTACTAATAATAAATACGTCTCATAAAAAACACTACTTGTGCTAATTATTTAACAAAAAACAATTCGCACTCTACATTGTTCTGAATTGCAGTCGCAAAAAAACCTAAAGATACAAGGCATGGGAACCCAGATAACACAACTGATCTTTATGAATTCAAAAAGATCTGAATCTGATGTTTATGAATTCATAAAGATCAGCTGTGCTATCTGGGAAGTCTATTGTTGTGTCTTTTCCGTAATATGCCGACTGGTTCTCTCATTGCGCTTACTTCGTGAGCATCTGTCATCGTATATTTTGACAGTTTCGCGTATTATATGAAGGGGTTATAGTGTAATGTAATAGTATAACGTAATAATAGTAATAATATAATATTAAAGCTAAATAGCGCGCGCGTAGCGCGCGTCTGTGATGTCTAGTAAAAATACAAATTATGTATTGTTTACTCTATAATCTTAAAATTAACAATTTTCAAGTTTGGAAAACTAATAAAATACTAAAGGTTCCCTAGAGATTACATTCGTAAATTTTGCTCCAAAATCTCTCTCTCTCTCTCTATCTATACCGATTGCGTTTAACAATAATATAATATGACATATATTTATGATAAATATATATTTATATATATAACATATTATAATAGGTTTGTTCGTGTTTTTGCGAGATAAATATATATTCAAACGTTCGAAAATAAATATATATATAAAAAAAGAGAAAGCAAAGATTTTAAGTGCAAAAAGTGGAGGCAACACAAACAGACCTGTTATGTCTAAAGATGTGTGTAATATATGTCAAAGATTATCTATTTGACGGCCGATAGTCACTATCTGAGTGCGGCCGACTGTCACAGCAGATACATCGCATTTCGGATTTTGATTCAGATCTCATTTATTAATTTAGGACTTATAATTAGGGTGATACTGAAAATCTATGTGAATGCTGATTTGTATACATGATTTAAAAAGACGCAGCTATAGATGCATTGCGCATTATTTCTTAGGAAAATTTTCTGATTTAAAAAATAGAATCTGAAGGTTGAACGTTTATTTGTAATTATAATTTGTATTAGTTAATGCGCATGTTTTTTTCCTATCATAAAAAAATGTGTACTTGTCAGAACATTTCGCAATTAATCCTGTAACATGTAATTATATATGCCATGGTGAAATTCTTTTTACCACGATATATGCTATACTAGTGCACATTAACATGTTATAGAATTGCAAGAATATAAGATAATTATAAAACAAAATATACGTGCATATATATATATATATATATTACGACAAGCAAATTAATATATGAGAAAGAGGCTCTAGAGATTAATAAATCAATGGGAAAATCAAGAGCAAAGAGCCATAACAAGGTGTTCGCGTTAAAAAATGTATTTAATATCACAGACGTTTCGGTCTGCCACGAGACCATGATCTTCAATCAGTGTAATTTAACAAAAGTCAGTTAAGCTTAAAACATGATACGCAGAGTCAGAAAACGCAAATTAAAGACGATGATATGTGGGGTTGCAGAGTACCACTGTAATAATTATAACAAAGTTTTCTTAATAAGAGTCGATAACCGAAAAAAAGTATAAAAATCAGATACATACATTTTGAACCGCGCTCATTTTGCGGTGAGTCATGTTGTAGTGTCAACGTTAATGTTAGCGAAACAAACACTGAGAAACAAATGGGCCAAGAGAACAAACAACCAAATATATGTATAAAACAGTTCGGCCTGGAAAGAAAAGACAGAACACAGGAACTAACAAGGTGGGAGCATATTTAATACGCCATACGGGAAGATATTCCTCTGACGGGAGTACTGTGTTATTTTGCAAATTTAATGCAGACGATTCTCGTTTAATATATAACATCTCCGATATCAATCTTTTACGGTAGGAGAGCTCCTTATCTAAAATTTGGACGTTCTCCCCCAATCAAAATCGTGATTAGTTTGTAAACGATGGCAAGAAATAACAGAAGGAGAGCAGGCCTTTCTATTAATGTCAGATCTGTGTTCTTTAACTTTGGTTTTTAGTTGTCGCTTAGTTTGGCCAACATAAGTGGCCTCACAATCTCTGCAAGACAATTTCTAAACGGTATCATTGTGAGAGAGCTTGTCTAATTGATCCTTCCCTATCTTAATGAATTTTTTCAGAGGGTGGGAGACCGAGTACGCGATGTTAAAATCAAAAGCTTTGACCACTCGAGAGAATTTTTCAGAAGTATGTCTTACATAGGGAACTGTGAAGAACTTAGTAATGGTGGAATCAGATTCAAGCTCCTCAGTATCTCTTTTTGTTGTTATAAAAGATCTGCTCTAATCTGCTTTTAATGGTGGAAAAAATAAACGGCAGAGGATAACCATTATTTAAGAGAACTTGGATCAAAAGTTCAAAATTTTTCTTATGAAATTGAGGATGTGAGATGGAAATAATCTTGTCTGTTAGGCCATAAATGACACCTGTCTTGTGGGCAACAGGATGGTGAGAATGATAATTTAGATATTTGCCTGAGAAGGTGGGTTTATGTTACCCAATCGAACATAAATCCTTGTTTTACCATTAACAATGACATCGAGAAAATTAAGCGTGTTGTTTACACCTATCTCCATTATAAATTGTAATCTGTTATGTATTGAGTTAAAAACTTGCAAAATGTGGTCAAAAAATTCTGGAGGAGCGGCCATGATAACGTCATCAATATATTTGCGGTAAAGCAAATTAAATTAGCATTAAAGCATTAATATCTATGAATTATATAATGCTTCGCGGTTTCCCAGCAAATCTTTGTGTGATTTCTTTGGATTTTAATGCACAGAAAAGAAGGAAGTCAAATCAACACTGATATGCTTGTATATACGTAAGATAAGAATATATAATCTTGAAATAAGATTATCTTGAATAAGATTATATTAAACAAAGAAAACTTTCTTGAATGAAGTCATTTATACGTATAGTCAAACGAAGTTTTATAGTTCAACCAAGTTTATAGTTCAATAAAAAAAAAGTTAAAATGAAAAGTTGAAATTCTTATTACTATGCTTACTGTAGGTAAGCCCGAGAGAACAATCCTGCGTAATGTGACGGGGCGCTTCGAATTGGGAAAAGTCACGGTAATAATTGGCCCTTCTGGCGCGGGAAAGACCACCCTGCTGAAAGTCATATCGGGCAAACGATTGACCGACGTCCAGGGCATTGTCACCATAAACGGCGTTGAACGGGACAGGGGAATGTTCCGCAAACAGGTGTGCTACGTGCCGCAACAATTCGATCTATTGCCATTTCTTACGACGAGAGAGACTCTCTACATAGCAGCTCGACTGAAACTCGATGTTAATAAGGACAAACAAGCGATTCGCTTAATTGTAAGTAAAATATAAATACGAAAGAAACGTTCCTAAGCGCTATTTATAAAATGTATTAATAAACAATAAATATATATTTTTTATGTATATAATTATATGTATTATGTATTTAATATAGAAGCTTGCTATAGCGAGCAAAGTTACACAGATTGATGCATCATCAGATATTATTTATCTGTCAGGTGAACGATATCGCGAAGAGTCTGAGCTTGTCAAATTGCCTGGATACATTGGCGAACAAATTGAGCGGTGGCGAACGGAAGAGACTCTCCATCGGTGTGGAAATGATCACCAAGCCATCCGTTCTCTTATTAGACGAGCCAACAAGCGGTCTTGACAGTGCGGCGTCTAATCAGGTATAATCTAAATCATTGATGCAGCTACACCAAAATAGCGATCGTTTTACAAACACGTTATTCAATATTACTAGCCGACATAAATCGATATTTATCTCTCGGAGATTTATGCTAATAATTCTGTACAAGCGCAAAATATTCCAGTAATATCGTAGTCGTAACAACGTTGCAACCTTCTTGCGACGTAGCTGGAACTGGAATATTATGATATTTTGTCCCGCGATGTCGTTAAAGCGTTCTTAATGTGCTGTATATATCCGTACGATTTGCATTGAATAGCTCGTTAACATGCTACACGGTATGACGAGAGAGAAGTGCACTGTGGTTTGCGCGATACATCAACCCAGCAGTCAGATGATTTCACTCTTCGATGACATTATGGTACTCGACCGAGGCAGAAGTATGTACTGTGGTCCAAAGAGCGAGATCTTAAACACTTACAGCATTGCCGGGTTCACGTGTCCCAGCTTCTACAATATAGCAGAATTCGGTAACGTTGACTCTACCGATCTGACTTAATAAATGAATTACAAGAAGACAGGATGAGAGATTTTTAGAAAAAGAGTATTAACATAGAACGTTTTTTAGAGCTGTGCGCATTTTTCTTATATATATTTTTTACTTTAAAGCCAAGTTCTTTTTTTATTAATCTTGCAAAGCAGTTAAATTTATTAAAAAGATACATTATTTGTGATTAATTGTACAAAACACCAGTAACAAACAGACTTCCTTGAGACAGATGTATTCTTAAAAAAAAAGTATTCAAATAATAAAAATTTACCGTAAAAACTATGCGTTATTTAAAAATCCAATTATATTTAAATTATGATGGACATATTTTAAAACAGTTGGTTGCCGAAGTTTTTACACTTTTCTACACTTTAAAAATTTAAATATTTTAAAACCATCATAATTTTGAAAGTTGCATAAACTGAAATATTCTCGATATTTTGAAAAGTATCAAGATTATGAAACTTGATATAAATATAAGTTTTAATATTATGTACAAATACAAAGAATGCTCACATTTGCTGCCCAATTCAATGTAGCATTTTGCTTATATGAATCGTAGCTTTATTACTTTTCGATATTATACTAACACAATAATTTTATTATGTAATATTTATAATATTAAATGATTAAAAGCATATTATTTGAAAAAATGAACAATCCACATATGATACTGATTGTGTTCTCCTAATTGCAGTACTCGAGGTTGTAACAGAGCAAAGAGGTGGAGATTTAGAAAATTTACACAAGATCTGTCGTGATGAATATGAAAAGTCCAGATCGCGCAGTAAACGTTATGAAAATGGTAAATATGTCGTATAATATGTATATACATTATTAAACGTTTATTTAAACGTTTTATTCTAATTATCTCGATTTTTTCTCAATCCATTATACTAATTCATAAAAAATTCATTAACAATTACTTTGATCATTTATATAATGTGTTTTTTATCTCGCTTCGCAATGATTGGATAATGAAAGCGTGAGTATTTTATCTAACGAATATCTGCAGCCTTCTCTAGAATCTCAGAGATTCTTAGGAATATTGGATCATTAAGTATCTTCAAGGACTATATATCTCTTGTGTATAATATAAAATAAATGTCATTAAAAAGCATAAAGATATAAAGCAAGACAATTCATATAAAAATATGAGAAACAAATCTTTCAGTCATTAAAAATAACTCTTAATATTCTTTTTTATAGAATTGACTGATCAGAAATGTGCAACAGACAATATAGATACGCCCATAAATAGCATAATACTAAAAAAGTCCACATGGCAACAGCAAAAGATTTTATTTTCAAGATCTCTAATTTGCATCAAGCGAGATAATGTGAGTAGAAACTATTAATTGAAAATAATATTTGAACGATTTGCTTGAAAAATCAAAATGCTATCGTTTTGTGTGATTGATCTCTTAGACCTTGACAAAAATAAGATTTGCGGCGCACGTTGTGAATGGCCTGTTATTAGGAACAGTTTTCTATAATTTTGGCAACGACGCGGAGAAAGTGCTCAGTAACACCGCTTGCTTATTTTTCTTTTTGTTATTTTTATTCTTCGCAAATGCCATGCCTACAGTACAAATGTGTAAGTGACACAGATTCTTCTAATAATATTTCATACTTCTATATATTCTTTTAAACATAATATATAATTTATATATCATTTTATTTTCAAATAACTAAATTATATATTACTACGATCTTTTTGGTAATTCTAAAAGACTAAAAGAAAAGTAAAAGCAATTTCTTTGACAATATTCTCAATGTTCCGCATTTAAAATTATGATTATAAATGCGTTTTATAAATTTTACAAAATTTTATAATTTATGAATTTTACAAAATTTATTTCACAAATAGTTATATCGGGTTAATCTGATTGTAGTTCCCACGGAAGCGACAGTATTCCTGCAGGAATATTTAAATAATTGGTATTCTTTGAGGTCTTACTATAGTGTAAAAATACTAACGGATCTCCCGATGCAAGTATGTTTCAATGCAGCATTATTTATTATTATTTGTTACTAATTATTTCTTTCAGACATGAAGTTCTGACTATATATAAATATAAACTAAATATATTGTCATCAATTTTGAAATCAATTAAAGAATTGCTTAATTTCTAGATACTTTGCGCCTCATCTT
Organism: Leptothorax acervorum; assembly: GCA_035220615.1. Taxonomy (NCBI): domain Eukaryota; kingdom Metazoa; phylum Arthropoda; class Insecta; order Hymenoptera; family Formicidae; genus Leptothorax; species Leptothorax acervorum. The sequence goes on from JASTWQ010000056.1 coordinate 722,054, forward strand.
TCCTGTTTATAGCATATTATATGACGGGACAGCCAATGGAATATGTTAGAATTCTACAGATGTGGAGCGTTTGTTTGTTAATTACAATTCTTGGACAAACGGTCGGGATACTTACAGGCGCAGCTTTTGGCACTGAGGTATTTCAGCGGCAATATTTTTTATTTTAATTAATATTTACGCTATTAGAAATGCTAGAAAATAAAAAAGGCTCTAATAAGGCAACACCACTCATTACAATATTATATCAGAAAAAATCGCAACTATAATTATTTTTAATAGTAATAAGTTAATAAATCACACACACACATTAGATAATTTATTTATAATAATAAATTTTCCAATTTATACATGCAGGCACATATACACATTGATCAGCTTATACCATTCAAGTTTTAATTCGATTGTTATTTAATAGTTATTTAATATGAGCAGAGATAATGTAACTGAGACCAAATATAATTTCTTTCAGTCAGGTTTCTTTCTAATACCGGCAGTCACTACACCATTATTGCTGTTCGCCGGATATTTCTTGAAATTAAGAGAAATATCGAAATACCTACAGCCTTTAAGCACTGTGAGCTTTTTCAGGTACAGACAATTTTGTACTATTACGAATATTAATAATGAAAATTTTGAGTATTTAAATTTATTATTACAATATAATTAGTGTTTTTCATATGTATCGTTTTTTAATTTATAAGGCTATTTATAAACAGCTATTGCTCCCTGCTTGTAGAGTTACGTTTTCTTTACTGTATTTCCAGTTTAACTTATTTTTTTCGGTGAATTTGAGAAACGTAAATTTTATTGCAGATACACATTCGAAGGAATGATGCAGGCGGTCTATCTTGACCGATCGAATCTGTCATGCTTGGAAGTCTACTGTTTCTTGGGTTCGCCAAATAAGATTCTCTCGATGATGGGCATGCCAACAGTGCCATTTTACGTAATTCTGATAATACTTAGCTCTTGGATACTCTGTTTACACATAATCACCTATGCAGTACTTTGTTGGAAAATTTATTATGCAAGAAAGTGATGTGTTAATACTTATCTCGGGACGACTACGATTTCCGAGGCGCCCAGATTTGACTGTGGTTTCTGGTAGTATTTTTTACGCTGAACAAAAAATTATATAGGTCTTATAGGGCTAACTGCTCTTGTTTTTGAGATATGCAATATTAAAGTTAAAAAAAAATAATTATTCAGTTTACACCCCTATAATGTATTACTTGAATTTTAATGAATATAAGTACGTATTAAATCTTCGCCTTACTAAACAGATGAGTCTACAATATACTAAAAATATTAATACTGAGAAGATTAGCGAGGCCCCGTACGCAAGGTAGGACGTTCCATTCACTTGACGTATAGGATTTATATAATATGTATTAAATCTTCGCCTTACTAAATAGATGAGTCTAGAATATACTAAAAATAGATACAGAAAAGATTAGCAAGACCCCTACGCAAGGTAGGGCGTTGCCCCTCTCTCCACAACCACCCTCTCTACCAACGCCTGTTTCATGACAGTTTTTTGTACCAGATTAAGTCTTGTTTTCGTAATAGATGTTGCTTTTGCAATAGAAAAGTGTTATATCAAAGTCGGGGGGGCTCCGCCCCCCCGAACCCCCCTGGACGGGGGCTTTGCCCCCTGGACCCCCTTTCGGGGGGCTCCGCCCCCCTGCCCCCGCCGGGGGGCTCGCCCCCCTGGACCCCCCATTGGGAGCTTCACCTAGACCTCGCTTTACAACTTAACACCCCGAGGGGGTGTGCAGGTTGGGAGGCCGAAGGCCTCTGTATTAGTACTAGTCTTGCGTTGTTTACATTTTTAAAACATAAACACAGAAATCAAAAATTCAAGAATGGTAAAAGAATAGCTGGACTAGAACTACTCGACATAGATCCTCCCACCATCGAATCAGAACAGTTGGAAAACTGTATTCCTTCAAAACATCCACGAATACAAACAATTGACGAGGAGTTAGAAGAAGCAACCGATGAAAGCAATCACAATATTGAATCCGACCCTGATTATATTTTTTAAATCTCACAGAAACACACACACAAACGCGCACATACACACGTACATGCACAGTAATGTAACAAAATTTTCTACTACTATGTACATTTAAAAAATTTTATATTTGATGCAATATATATATATATATATATATATATATAAATTACTATTATATTTCATAAAATAATTAATTTTATATTACTATGTACCATATATACAACTGTACAATAATACATATACCTTATTTCGCCCTATAGGCAAGGAGTTTATGTGTTAGAAAGCATAAATATAAAATACGATATTATATTATATCTAATAATTTATTTATTTTGAGCTTTAATACTGCATATCTCAAAAACTAGAGCAGTTAGCCCTATAAGACCTATATAATTTTTTGATCAGCGTAAGAAATACTACCAGAAACCACAGTCAAATCTGGGCGCCTCGGAAATCGTAGTATCCCCCTTATCTCAAAGAAGAAAGTATTCTCCAAGTATGTCTTAAACAAAAAATTAATAATTTAGCACATTTTCTCTGTAACAGTGAGCAAAATGTTAAGAGAAACAACAGGATTAGAAATGTAAAAAATGTATAAATTTTTTATACTTTTAGTTATAAAATATATTTAGATATACACATATGACACGCTCAATAATAACAATGTGATAAGATTTATTTTCTTATAACTGATTATGGTAAAAGTAATAATGTAAAAGGATTGGTGCTATTGTATAATAAAATAAATTAAATATAAAATATAACAGTATAATAAACTAAAATATCTTAGGATATACAAGTGAATAATCAATGCGTCGACTTGGCAAAGTTGATGAGAATGTCAAATAGGTAGCCCAGAATTTCCACTTATCTTCTTTACATAAATGACACAAAACAATATAATATAAATGTCCGTATAAATATAAAATTATATAATAGCGGTGTGATATAAAAATGCATTATAATAACGACGATAATAATAATAATAATAATGATACATAAGAATACGTAATAAATTTGGAAGATCTTGCTTGCCGATCGGTCAATTTTCGAAGGATTGAGATAAACGCGTAATTGTTTTATAATATATCTATTATTTCAATGATTAGCAGTTTGACATTTTTTACAATTTTTAGAAAATATTACATAAAAATAATTATTTTTCAGTGAATAATGCCTTTGCATTTAAAAATCAGCATGTTTCAAAAAACAGCATTCAACGCTTGCTGTTTGATCGTCCTCTTATTAGGAGTGATTGACATAATCCACGCTTTTTATCCTCAACGTATTTGCTTATCGATACCTCGGGTGAATCGAAAACTGTTGGAGCAGTGACAGATGCAATTGTGTTCGACCTGACATAAGTTCAACGGAAGCATCAATTCATTCCGTTGACACGTAACGCGTACATTATCAGGCAATATTACGTAGTATTCCTTAGCATCTCGTACGTATATCACATTTAAGTATAAAAATTAAATACAATCATCGCAGTAATTCACTAACAGTATATATTGCTACGTAAACTTATTGCCGTATATTATTCTCGATGTCCCTCGCTATAAACTCAGAGGTACATATATGTATACTTGTCACGTAGGCATACACGCACAGTCTTACTCATTCACGCGACTATCGTGAGATTATGGTCGGACAATGTATCAATATTATGTACATATACAGAAAGAATATATACGGAACGCTTAATATTCGTGGCACTCTTTTTCCGCTATATATAGATATCCGGTTCGGATAAGTTTCAGATAGCAACAAAAATATACGATTGGACATAAATAAGCGGCTAATATAAATGTGTTCATCCCACCATTTTTAACATTTTCCGGTATTACTTCGATATTTCGAATTATTTATTAATATTTCGAAAGCTATACGCTTTCGGCAAGTGCGGCTTTAGGCAAAACTTAAATACTACAAATTGAAAGGTCGAGAGCACGTAGTTAAGTCTCTCAGCCATTTAAATACAGTAGTAGTCAGAGTATAAGACAATCGCATTCCAAAAGTCTAGCCGTATCGTTATTATCGGTATGATTCGACTTTCCATCGTAAAAGTAAGTATGCGCAGCATCGTGTGATGAATAATATTGTAGCAAGCGCGATAACGTCGTTCCAAAATTGGTCTCCCCTCATGGCGATGTCTGAGAGAAATTTCGAGGGATATTTATAGTGACAGTACATCTCACCCTTTTCATTGCAGTCCAGAATGGGTCTGTCCAGCCCGTAAATGGCTCCGACGAATCTGCGAGAGCACGCGTTAAATTATAACGTCACAAATAACACTTTATATTTACGTAATTTTTTATTATTATCAAATAATTCTAGTTCGTGTAATAATCTTTTGAATTATAATTACTGAATTATAATCAAATAATTCCAATTCATGTAATATTTTTAACTATAAAAAGTATTGAATTATGTGGAGTTTTGTCGCAAACATAAATAGACTATTGATAATACACGCTATAGATGATATATATATATACATATATATTGCTGCTAGGTAATACAAAATTTTTGAAGTGTGATGTAATTCTTACCCCTCAAGACCATATCGTAAATAGCTGAGATAGCTACCCCACTTGAGATAGTTTGGTAGATCGCGTAACGATACTCCGAATCCGGCGAACATCATTAGCGGTACTGCCAATGTTGGCCCCATAAATGTGCCATTCTGCAAGATAAAATGTTTCTTCTTTAAGTTTTACTTCGAAAATTAAACCTTTATAAAATATTTTGCGACGAATGTAAAATGCGATTTATATACAGGAGTCTTATCTGGTCGAAGCTTGCTGATAATTGCAAAAAAAAACTGTAGAACTATTAATAACATAATAGAGCACGGTTGATTAATGACGCATTTGGTGGGATCAAAGTCAGAGGAAGTTGATGATATGCAAAATTAATACCTCTATGTCTGATAAGGAGACTGGACGTTGATAAAGACACTAATTATATATGCAATTAAATAGCAAACATCGTACAGGCTACAAACAAGTCAGCATCATTGATAAAGACCAATTTTAAATAATTATTAATACTTACCACGACATTAAAAACAGCGCCTATCATGAGACCGGTACCTTGTCCTATGAACATGATTAATAAGCTGATAGCCACGAACATTAAAAATCGAACGATCTCCAACGGTTGCGCCGACATAAAATAGACGATTATCGAAAAAAATATGCAGCATACTATCGAAATCGGCACATCGATCAACGTTATCGCCGTGTAGAACGCCTTCAGGCTGTACCACCTATTAAAGTGCTCCTTCAGAAGGATGGACATCTGCATTGGAACTGCGAATAAAAAAATGAGACGTTTTCCGTTGTACAAACTCGTATTTTGCGGTAAAAGTTGTCGAACAACCGTTATATAGTCATCGCGAAGTTATGGACGGAAAGCGCGCGGATACTTACAGGTCACTATCGTGAGCATCATCGTCGTCATCATGTGGTGTATGAGAATGGAAAAGAGGAGATTGTAATTGTCCAGAACGCGGGAGCCATCGCCGCCAGATCGCATAAAAACGCAGCCCAGCATTAATCCGACGAGTATGTTAACAATGATACGCAAATGCGTCAGGGTCTGCAACGATATACACGCACGGATTTATTAAACAATACTTCGCGCGATCGTAGCGTTCTTTATGCCAATTAGATCGATGGTGCTTGGCACTTTCGACGACTGGCACCTTCTTGATTCTCGAAATATTAATTCTCATATTCTCAAGATTTTTACTCGTCGTTTCATTCAATTTAATCAACGAAACAATTGCGAGTAAGGAATACGCGAGTATCTCGACGCGCAATCTTTGAGGAAGATCACGCATAATTTTTCGAGCCTCCAAGGAGTGCACGTATCGCCGATTAAAAATCGTCATTAGCACGTATATTAAAACGCACGATGGACAAACAATTCTTACCGTATCTCGTTTACACATGATATAGCCTCTCCTTAGCAAGATCTTGATTTGATGAGCGAGATTTGTCGCGTGTAAGCTGTTATCGTTTTTTACATCCTTTAGTGGATGTGCCGCTGAAAGAAACGATCAAAGATTAAACGATGTCACATAAATCTAGCTGACTGCCTCTGCATTCAATTGTTTAACGATATATCTTAATATCACTCTTTGTTACAGATATACATATTTACAGACAATTAATTGTCAAAAATATATAAATACAGGAAAATATTTTTATTAATACAATTTTTAATATAAAATGTGATTGTATAAAATTACATGATTTTATCATGTAACATGATTTTTATTTTTCGATTTTTTCGATTTTCTCCGTACCTCTTAAGCTCTTCGCATCTCTCAAAGCTTCCGGATTGTCGAACCACTGCAAATTCCGCCCGTTTTGCGATCCCATTATCAATAAATCGATTTTATCATCGCCGTACTCTCCGCAGGCAAGCTCGATTACTGCAATATTTGCATATATCAATATTAAATACTGAGAAATAAAAATTTTGAACAACTCGCTGAAGGATGAATTATTATACGTACTGTAATCTGCCGGATTATGATACATAGGACACGGCACTTTCATATTTTCCAGATATGGCACGAGCTTGTTCGTTGTTCCTTGGTAGAGACAGTCTCCATTCGTCAACACATATACCTGCGAGAAATTTCATTTCCTATTACTCTAATCATAAATGCAACTTTAAAAATGCGAATTGGAACAACGTAGATCGATGTTTTTATCATTTCTATAATAATTTCTGTGACGCATTTACTTACCTGATCGAACAATTGAAACAAGGACGCACTTGGCTGATGAATAGTACAAATTATTGTCCTCCCCTGTCGCGCCAATAATTTCAGCAAGTTTACGACTTGCATGCAAGATGAACTGTCCAGACCTCTGTAACAAGTACAGCAAATGTAAGAATGTAATGACAAATATAACAAGATGTCTATTAATGAGTGATCCTTTTTAAACAGCATTAGCGATGTTCATTAATCGATAGCTATTAACAATTTCGGATAAAAATTAAAAGTATTAGGTATATACTCTAGAGAAATGCTAATATTATTATAATTACTCGTAAGTCGTTAATATTCAATATAATATGTAATCTAATTACAATAGTCATTTTCGTCGTGACGCTAAAGAAATATTATGATATGATAATGTCGATAAAGTACAGCAATAAAATGACAAGACAAAACAAGAAATAAAAATTCTTTCCTTATTAGATATAGATTATCAATTTTAAAAATCAACATTTAAGTAAAAAACGCATTAATAAATAATTAAATTTATTTCCCGGGGCGAGATTAAAAAAGTCTAATCAATAGAAAAAGAGATTGAATTATTGCATTTAAGTAAATGTTTATCGGGGATAAAATGCGGATACTCAGATGCAATTATTATGTTAAACATTGTGACGTGAACATTGAAAGAAAGAAAAAAGAGGCATCCATTACATTTTTTTTCGAGCTATATATAAAACGGATAGGAAAGTCAGACAAAACATCGAATGACCAAAGTCCAAACGCACTTACGTGGTGGGCTCGTCGAGGAACATCACCGTGGGATTATTAACTAATTCCAATGCGATGGAGAGCCGTTTCTTTTGGCCGCCGCTTAATCGACCGGATCTCGTGTACATGTGTTCGTACAAACCAAGTGTCGTGAGAATGTCTTCGATCTGAAACATTATGTAATTTTAATCCTTATAAAGTATTATAATTTATTTTAAATCTCATATCTGTCACACAATTAATATGCAAGTTCATTATGCAAGTCATGCAATTAACACTGGCGCAGATCAACTAATAATACACATTTTTATATATTATACATATATTATCTTCAAATAATAATTGAATAATTATAAAGCGTTAATGTGAGATCTGGCAAAGAGCACTGATATAATTCTATTTTTTTCGATAGATTTTAATTAATCACCGTGATGATTTTTTCTCAATCAATTATCGAATTAGTTCTTAATATATATTTTTACGTACGATCATCTCCTTCTTGGGTTGCGGCGTGCTCGACGGTAGCTTTAAATCGGCGGCGACCCTCATGTTCTCGATCACGGTGAGCAGGGGTTCCAATCGATCTTCTTGCGTGATATAGGCGCTGCATCTGAGGAGGGAATTAACGAAGCGTCTCAAAACAGCACGCAATATTGACGCGCTCGATATCCATGTCCGAAACGAACATTGATTTTTAAAGAAATTGTCAAGGCACATTGTGTCGAATCGAGAAGAGAGACATCGAGATGCATGAAATGCCTCTATAATTTCCTTATACTTATTTAATCACTTACGTAACTGATTAATTTAGAAAGTCTCAAGTTTGATAAGATCAAAGTATCGAAGGCTGTTCTTACTTCCGGAAACTGTTGAGGTGTCGAATGCGACCGTTGACATATATGACACCGTTTACTCCGGTTGTGCGAAAACCGGACAAGACGTCGAGCAACGTGGACTTTCCCGCGCCGGATGGTCCCATCAAAGCGATCAACTGTGTGTTAGGCAGCCTCCCGTTAATCCCGTGCAAGATCTCTTTCTCCCCTGAAATTTTTCCAGCACAATGTTTACTTAACGCTGTGAACGCTTCCATGATTCCTCGCTTCCATGATTCCGAAGAAATTCTCATTTATTCCTATATCATGGATGATTACAATCGACCAATCTCGTTTTACATAGAAAATAATTTTTTGTGGGATGCGCATATGCATCAAAATTTAGTAGGAAATATATATATATTACATTAAACTACCCCCGATACGCGTACACTGTTAAATGTTAAAAAATGAAATTTAAACCCCCACCTTGTGTTAAATAATATTTTGTTATTTTCAACTAGTCGAAATTTATTATTTTAACACAAAACAGTAGTATTTTAATTTGCTTAGTATTATTTTAATTCCATTGGTTATTTAGTTAAATTAACATTGTTTTACTTAAATAATTAACGACATATTGAGTAGGAGCAGTGACAACCTACAGAAATGGTTAAAAATGACTTAAATTGAGTATAATTTGACACTACGAATTTAACAGTGTACTATATATACAATATATTTGGGAGAAATAAAATCTCCTCACGCTAATTTACGTATTCGTAAGCTCGATGACTTTTTGGTTCAGTTTATAACGAGAGATCTCAAGGGTTGCTCACCCTTTCTGAAGCCAAGGCTGACGGTGTAGGTAATGTTCTCGAAGATGATGTCGACCAATTCCTTGCCGTTGTTGTGTGCGGCGTCGGACGGCATGCTGGCATCCTCTCGCCTCTCGTTGAACGTAGTTTTGGGGTCGGCTATACAAACTGTCGCGTCCGCGCCGTTTTCCCGCCGGTTGCTCGCCTCGTGCATCAATACTTCCATCGTTGTGCGCGCTTTGTGCGAACCGATCGAGTGATAAGAGTCGATTATGCTCGAACGATCATCTGTCGCTCCAACCCGGGCGACCTGGAACAAAGAGCCGGCGAGGCTCTCGATAGAGACCGTGAAGATCCCGGATCCGCAACAATGAATAGTCGAGTCAAAGTCGCAGATTTAAAACGAGACAACATCGCAGTTATAGATGACTCGTAACGATCGCAAAAATAAAACTCTTAATCTTAACGTACAACCGCGCTTTTTGCTTTTATTGTAGAAGGTGAACCGGCTCAATGCTAATTAAACCCGAAGTAAACACAATCGTGACTTATGACGTTGTGCTATTTCAGGATACAGTCCATAACGAGTAGGTTTTGTATTTATTATTTCCGTGATTCGACGCAATCCTGCATAATCTTCTCGTAATCACAGATTTGAAATGCGATGCGTGGTCACAGAAGGATCGCTTAATGTTAATTGGCAATTTGAGGAAGGCCATGAGGGCTATAAAATAAATTTTATTAGACATTATCCAAACATCCCATTTCATATAGAACTACAAGATTTATAACTCTGCATAGTTGCAACGCAATCAAAGGGGATCTTTTTTTATTAATACTACTATAAATTCTCCTTCTCGATAACACTTTTTGCAAGCGTATAGTTATATTAGTGGCAGGCTATTATTGTAAAATTCATGTCTAATATTATCATTTACCAATAAAATTAGCATAAGGTGTCGATATATGTTTTCTTAATAAGCTGTTGTATAATAATGTCTCTCTGTAGGTATATATACAACCAAATATAGGACTTTAAAATTTTATCCATTTTGCTTTCTTCTTTTTTTTTGTTCTACATATACATATATAAATAAAAGAAAATTAATAAAGCAGAATGAATTTCCAGGGAGGAATTTGTGGCTTGATTCGCTACGTAATCGACATATAAGCCTCATTTTGTGACCGGGGGACAAAGGTAGCTTTGTATTTACGAGATAATTCTCTGTCCGACGCACGATGATTCACTAATTGTAAGTAGGGTCGAGCCGCTGGTTTTGACGATACGTGCATACAGATACGCGCGGCCACTACCGGTCGTCCGTGACACAGAATTGATTTCGCAAAATCAGCATTCAAAATAGCTGATGAAAATGTACCTTACATTTCACAATAAATTAAATCTTACAAAACACTTTTAATACTTTTATTAGCCTTTATTTTAAATTCCGCCGCGTCCTCGGCCTGATGGTCACTCACATAAGAAACGACGTACCTACTATCACGAAAGTGTATCTATCTAAATTTTTAATAAGATTGATGATAGTTATATCATATCAATTACACTCTTATTAACGCATCTGATATTTTATATTAAAGTGATTACGAGATCAAATAGTTGAATAAGTGTCCCCTCATCTCCCCCCATTGCGCATTGCCTGATAAAAACGCGTAAGCACGACTTAGCGGACGAATAAAAAGCGAGTAATTAGAGGATGACTAGAAGGATTAACGCAATATTCCGAGAAAACGGATAAAATCTTGCGGATTCTCCAATTATGTAGAACGCAGATTCTCAGCTGTGGCCGGGTGCACGTCAACAAGATCGTATCTATACCTTGGCCACACTCCGAGAGAGTACCAAGTCCAGTAACCTTTGATGATTTCATTGACAGCGGAATCGTTAATCTTATCTAATCGTAAATGAATGTCGGCAAGTTAATAGTGTTGAATTTTCCGTCGACCCGCGGACAGTCGTCACGCTGTTTTCGATATAAGTTTAACGAACGGCAGCTGGCTATCAATCCTGCAGAATGTTCGCAATAAAGGAGAAAAAGAGAAGAGAGATAGTTGAGTAATTGCGTCAAAGATATTATCATGAACTTCGCAGCGTACACACGAGCTGAAAGAAAGAAAAAGAAACTGTCACCAACGGGAAATAATGACGCCGCGTTACGCAATGGCGATATGATTCTCCTATTGCTGCTGTAAACTATAAACCGCGATAAGCGCCAAATATGGAGCAAAAATATTTTGCATAGATTGCACGCGAGTTTGGTTAGGCCTTTCACGTCATAATGCGAGTAAAACGAAGTTTTTGTTTTGGGTTTTAATCGCCACTCTCTCGATGAGTGTTAATAAATCGCTCTTAACGCCCGCAATAGACATTTAACGATCGTGTACTTTTTACGCCGCGCTTGTTATTGCCTTTATCAAACATTTGAAAACATGTTTTCAATCATCTCCGTCCTCTCATCAAATATTTACAATTTTCCCGAGTGTACTTAACTTTCCCAGGCGTTCTGCTCATGGCAAATACCGTTGGAAATAGAGGTCTACCACTCCGTATATATTAGAACGAAATTAAACCGCGCGAGATTCGTGAAAAGAAGAATTTCTGTTATCAGCATCGATAAGAATTTGCTATTTTTTTATGTAACCAAAAACTGATAAAAGTAAGATCGATTAATTGGGGAAACCAATGACAAAATTGTCTCCTTATACTTCTTTTCGAACCGCAAAATTGACTTTCTTATGTAACAAGAAACTGAGAGAAGTATAGTTCGAACGACAAATTGCACGATAAAATTGTCTCATTATATTCATCGAAAAGGCTTTTTTTGTCTAACAGGAAACTGAGAGAAGCAAGATTCTGCCAACGACAAATTGGAAACAATAATGACAAACTACTGCCTTAGTTTGTCTTCCTCGAATACATCGCAAAACCAGAGTTCTTTTTATATTGTAAGAAACTAAGAGAAGTAAGATTTGCCGCGGGATAAATTGGGCAAGCTGATGTGTAATAATATACTACACTGCCGCAAGCATTTTTGCAACAATGTGTTGCAATATTATAAGCAAGAGGTGAAAGTAATAGTAGGATAACTTCAAAGAAGGTATTGCTTGCTGAAGCATAGTATAGTGTTGTATATTTTTACGTGTACCCGCCCATCTCAGCTTTTACGTGTTGAGAGCGTTTACGTGTTACCGTAAAGGAAAACGAAGTTGATACGACGGTATCTACTCTCGAAGTAAGTCTCCAAAATTATAAAATCGTGCGCCGGAGTATATGATATAAAAGAGACAACCTTGAGAGAACAAGTTTCTCTTTTAAACGAGAGAATTCTCATCGCGTTTGAAATTCGGAGCGTTAGGCCGGTATTCATAGTCGGATCTTATTTCAAGATCGTCTTAAGTAATGTCTTAAGGTGGTTAATACACGGTTCTGTAATTGGTTCATAACATCTTAAGATTGTACTTAAAACGGTCTTAAATATAAGATCTGACTATGAATACCGGCCTTAGATTGCTTCTTCGAATTGTCTTTGTACAGGCCTGTTTGTGTAAAATGAGGAATGTCCTTGTGTCAGCAAGAATTCTTTCATGTTCCTTTGTCGATAAAAGAATCAGTCAACACAAAAATAAATGTGTCCCTTGCATAATTATTAATCACGATTTATTTTGGATTTATATGGATTATAATGCCTGCATGTACGCAATGTAAGTTCTTCAACAGTTTAGTCAAAAATTAACATGATATCGATTAATGATAATTTTTAAATAAATCACGAAGATACAAATATCGAGAGACGCGATCGTTTCTTGCGATTTTATTGCTTCCATTAATTATTTTTATGGTAAAATTATAAATAAAAAGCTTATTATAATAAAAATTAATCCAATTTGTATGTAGAATTAATTAAAGAACGTACTTTTGTTCATTTGATCGGCTTCTTTAGTTCACAAGAAAGCTCTATTTTTAATCGGTTAAAAATACGAGAATTATAAGTCATTATTTACTTCTTTTTTCGGAAAATATCGCTTTAGATTGGCCAACAAATCTGTGTTATTACAAGGTTATATATTTGGAATGCTCTAGATCTTCTATAAATTTCATAACTCAGAAATGTTATCTCTTTGATGATATTTATAGTGAAATTAGCATTTAAAGAGAGAAAATTTCTGTGAATTTATACATAATTAAGATTTATACATAATTTATAATTATAATTTTTACTATAATTAATATATATGTAAATAATGATATAATTGATACATTCATTATATAAATTCAAATTATATTAATTATACATTAGATATAATTTTTGCGAAATTGTTTGGAGAAAAAGAGACATTACTAAATCAAACTTACGATTGCGGATGTCAATTGGCGATCGATTAAAGCGTCGATTACGAATAAGAGGAATGACGATCGTGCACTTTTGTAGTCGTCGATTTTCGTTCACTTTTCACGCGGACGCGAATTCCGAAATGATCGCGAAGGCGGAACAACTCGCGCGTCGCGCACATGAACGACGGAGACCGTTCAAGTAACGATATACACGATACGTACGTACTTGAGAGCACGCTCGTCAGTACAGATTACAGAACAAAGAAAGATAATGGCCGATGGACGGCACAAATCAACCGATCGTAGAAAAATATATCTCACGTTATCGTTACGCCTTCCGCGGCTTCGGTAAAGGATCTCCCCGCGCCGCTTGGAAAAGGCCTCGTATTATTGGTGACTCGCTAGCGCATTAAAATTTCCTCGGAGTGGGAAGGCATTTAGACTGTGTCCTCTTTAAGCGCTGCATTGACAGATAAGCGAATGATGAATTGTATACATAGAGTGTGAGTGATGCGCGCAAAGTTCACGAGAGATCCGGACGGCACGAGAGAACGTTTCAGGCTGGACTTTCGCACTGACAATGAGAGAATATCTGCACGTCACGTTTCTTTTCGTTAAACGTGATTTGCTGACCTTCGGCGAATTCGGCAACCTAGACCTAGACGATGCAGCTGTCATTAATTTCTTTTTTCTTTCCTTTTCACATACGCAAATATTCATCTTCTGACGGTGATATAAATAAATGAATAATGAATATAAAATACCTTCACACTGAGGACAAAGTAGTTGGTCAGTTGTTTCAATGTCAATAAAATGATTTACACGTGGATATTAACATATCTCTCGATCTAAAAGGAATCAATCGAGTGAGAATCGAATGCGATCGATGGAGTCGATAAAGAGTATTGAATAATGCATAGAATAATTTAACATTGAAAACAGAGTAATTAAACAATGTTGCTTTAACGTTTATTTAAATAGTTTATGGATATTATTATACTTGCTATGAAAGTGAACCGATCAAAGGAGATAATAAAGTTCTCGAAGACGATTACAGAGATTACACGGTAAAAAGTGTAGTGTAGACTTTGACCGCGATGCTTGTAAGTATTTATAAAGTACGACATGTGGACTTTATTTTATCTCTTATTAGATACAGTTATTTAATAGTATTCAAAATAATTACGCAAACAAGAAATTGCACCGCGTAATCAAACTTTTACGCATTAAGTTACGTTTTATTTTCCGAAACCAGATAAACGCAAAAAAAAACTCAAACGGCACGTTCTCTTTGTTGTACTGTTTATGTAAGTAAATTAAATTAATTCCTTCAACAACATGAACAACATATTGTTAATATTGTTGGCAGTAACGTTATTGATAATACGCTCAATCAAGTGTTATCAATATAACAATATAGCAATAGAGATGGATTGCAATAACTGTTCGTTTCGTTTCGACAAGAAATATGATTTAAAGAATATCGACTATCTAATTATAGCAATTAATGTAATTATAACAATCCGTCGCACTGTATGATCCAGTACAAAATATATATGTCGCAGGCTTATTGCAAAATCAGCCCTCTTGCAAAAAGACTAGCCTCTTTGCGAAAGGCCGGCATTTTGCGAAGCACTGATCGTTTCCCAATAAGACTGAACGCACTTTAGGCTTTTTGGCACACATGGGCTGGTGCTAGGCTAGGCACTTTGCAAAAAGTCTAAAATACGTTAGTCTTATTAAAGAAACGATCAAATGCTCTCGCAAAATGCCGGCATTTCGCAAAAAGACTAGCCTTTTTGCAAAAAGACTGATTTTGCAATAAGCCTGCGACATATATGATCCTATTTTTACCATAGAATAATTTGTCTTCGTAAAGACAACTTTACGTTCCCAAGAAGAAATTATCATAATTAAATAGTTTTCAAAAACCGCCTGCAAAAAAAAGAGCGCACAAGAGAATATTTATTTCAAAAGAAATGAAATTAGAAAAAGAACACATGCCTTCGGAGAAAAATACTCAATTCATATTAAAGATTCATTTGTCTCTCGTACATTTAAAAATTAAAAGTTGTTGATGAATATCTTCTTTTATCAGGCAGATAAAAAATTAATTAATATGATCAAAGTTCTGTCAAGTGCATCGTGTTCGCACCCACCGCATTACATCGAGATCACACCTAACGCATATTCATTTCCGTAAATTAAATATTGGGCAGAAGTGACTCGTGGGTTAAAATATCAAAAACAGGAAACGCGTGAAGATGATTTATATATAATTTTATATTATCGGACATCAGTTCCTCATCTAGCGTGCACGTGCGTGACACGACCGCGATATAAAACCGTGATCATGTGATTTACACATGCAGTTATTATTTAAAATTGTTGCTGTTCAACACCGATAAAAAAATACGAGAAAAATAAAAGTCAGGAAGTATTTATCGACTCACTGTCTATAATTATCGTAAAAAAAAAATTGTTACGTGCTTTTGGACAAAAACTTTTGATTTCCATCTATGCCAAGTGGTTAAGCAACTGAAGCTACTCTTATCAGAAATATATTCAACGATTATATTGATATAGATCTGATAATTGAGCATCGACACGTTCGCGAGATTGACCAGGTGCGGAAATGCTAAAACGTTCGAAGCGTTGGCGTTGATGCGCTCGAAGTATTTAACTGCATAAACGCCACAGGAAAATATTCGCTAAAACGCCCCAACTGCACGCTCGCGGGTCTTTAGGATGTATTTTTAGCACGGGGCTTGTCGCACGCCTCACAAAAGTCTCGATCAAACGATTTAAAGCCCGATTTAATTCCCCTCGTTCGGAAACGCCGCCGAAGCGGGACAACGACCTTTCGTTCGCCGCAGCCGCGGTAGATCCGTGTCGAGCCGTCGAGGATTTATCTGAAAAAGCTCGCTCGCCGTCCAGGAGCAGCGGGTGTAAAGAAAAAAAAAAAAGAAAAAAAAAGAAAAGCGGGAAGCTCGACAGAGAGACGGGATGCATCCGACGTTGATCGACTCTGTGCACTGTCTATAATCGAGGCGTTCGAAAGCTTGTTATCTTAAAATTACGAGCGTTGCATATCTCTCGACGCGCAAATTAAGGCATAAATCTCTCGCTTTAACGCGCCGAACGAGCGTGAAAATTACATTGAATGTGGTTTAAGTCAAATAGAAGTCTGCCGAGCCTAATACACGAAGAAGATACTCCGAGATTGATTTCACGGAAGTGACGGTCAACTTTGCCACATTATAGCACCCTCGGTAACACCAAAGCGAAAAAATTGAAAATTGTTGTCGACCAACTCGCGGTACACCGCGATCGGTTACACGTGACATTCTGAAATGTAATGTTTGACAGAACTGACAGCGCGAAGAGTAAACTGAGCCTTTTACCGCCCGGATAGATACAATTAATTGACACCGCGCGCGGACGCGCGCAACATCTCTCTGCTCTATCTCATTTTTCATCTTCAAAATTTATCTTTCAAGATTCTCACACAACTTCGCGCGATATTTCGAACGTACATCGTTAATTAGGACGAAACTTTTTAAATAAGAATTAGTTAATTATTCTGTTGCTTAGTTAATTAATTCATAAGAACTTTCCGCGACCTTCGCGATCTCCTGGGAGTTCCTTGGGCCGCTTCAGAATCAACGCAAGTAGAGGAAAGAAAAGACAGCTTCCCACTTCAGCGAAACGTTCGGACGAATATAAAAATCGAGTTGTTGGATACACGCATGCCGTCTCTTGTTCTTTTCATCAGTGTACTGAATGAACGCGCATCTTATGTGGATCTTGAACCCGAGACTTGTCAATTGCACGTGTTAAGGAGAGAGCCTTGATAAGTCGCCTTGACTTGTAACTTTTGACATATGGCAATTGCAATCTAGTGCCAGAGATAATATACCGTTGAGAAAGCATTTTAAGGACGCGTGACGTACATTACGTACATACGTAGAAAACGGGCGATCGTGACGGACACGAGTACGCGGAATGTGAAAGTATCGAAATTTCCGCGTTTTGCGGCAATAGATCTCTCTCCCTTTTTCCTTTCTTCCTCCTCTATATTTATCTTTTTCTTTTTTTTTTCCTTTCGCGCGGCTAAGTTGCGCGGTCGCGGAATAAAGTAAAGTTGCGAGATACGCGGCTCGTTAAGTCGCGATGGTACTTACGGGACCGCTGCACCCAGGCCAACGCTCGAGCGTCTCGAAAACTGACGTGACCGCGTGCAGGACGCGCACCGTTCACGACCGAGGATAGAGCACTAACTCGAAGAGACCCAAGACATTGCCGCTTTTCTTCCTCACTCTATCTCAATCTCACCCGAACCCCCCCACCCGCCGAGCGCACTACGCATTTTAACCCTTCTCCCCTCCTGCGGACCCGTCGCTCTTCCGGAGCGCTCAAGTACTTGCATTGCACATTGCAATGCGCGGAATACAGGGCTTTTTACCATTTTTTCCTTATTTTCTGACGTTAAAGAAGATTACCAATTGTCAAAGAAATTAAAAAAAAATTAGATATAAGCTTGTCAAAACATTATTTTTTTACGCATTTTAAAGCAAAATTTATATATAAAAACATGTGAAATATATAAAACGTATAAAAATTACCTTGTCTCTCTTTACATTGATAGTTAAAAAAAAACTGTTGCGAAATCACAATATTATAGAGGCTGTCCTCTCATTTAAACGTGTATAAAATAATGCTTTGAATAACCAGCAAATAATTGGTGGATGCAACAATAAATTTAATTTCTGCAGTAGCATCAACAGTCGTGATCGTTGAGCCAATTAAATATTCATGGTGTCAATTAAATAATTTGTTTAATTGTTCAATTATGTGTTTGCACACATCTTGTTCATCCAGGAGATTATTTTCTTATTGTGAGCGATTAGATGTTAATACATATACTGAATACTAATGTATTTAGTTGATAAGAAGAATTAAACCATTTTAACTTCGTATTTATAGATAGCACGATGACCCTAATCCGATACGAAAAGAATAATAAATATGAATCGAATTAGAAATGTTTCGATCTGCAGATTGGAAATAAATAGAAATATCGATCTACATACATGTTACTTAATACGTATCTACGTATTTCCTGTCACATAATACGACGTAAAATAATCGTTGTATTAATTAAAAAACTTTCCAAGCAATTAAAATTACATATACGTACATTTTTAACAAAAGTAGACAGCGCATATCTATATTCTATATTTTCAAATGTTTGGTAATCACGATTTTGTAACAAACCGTGCGCAAGAGAGGAATATTTCTAGGAAGAAAAAGTATTGTAAATACTAGTAAATTGATATACAGTATCGCTTTTGTTAATTTGTTTTGATAAACACACAAAGTCGGGAATTACGTATATATACTTACTTTGCTCTCTCTTTCTGACGATACAGAGACAGTTTATGTATTTTTATGACATTTAATGATTTAATAATATTTGCGTACAATTTCCCAAACATGCACATTGTCCTTTCGAAAGTGCAGTAATGCATCTAAAGCTAATTGTAAGTATAATACTGTTTTAACTTAATAGAATTGAATATTCCAATGCATCTCGCAGATTTCATTACGTACACAATGTACGTAATTTCCACGCGCCTGTACATAAATTTAAATATATAATGAAGCTCGAATCAAAGATCATGCAACGTCGATACACCTGTTAATCAATGGCCAGACACATGACAAATGTTTTTTGCACGTACACACAGTTGCTATTACAAACATAATTTTTTATATATAAAGTGCAAAGTTTGTTTGCATACAGGACCGTTGAGAGTCGGTTCCGATAAAAATAGCTTTTCGTTCAATCTGCTCTCTCTCCCTTCACCCACTTTTTTTTATTCTAGAGATTGCGGGTAATAAACATTTATATAGTTTATTACAGAAATTTTATATGCAAAAAATAGCAAGGCCAGGTCAATGTGATCGGTTTTCTTAAATAAAACCCCCTATTTTTTATTGCATATTCTTGTAGCCCTTGTCAAGATGTTTTCGAAATACTATAATAAAGCTCTCTTTCGTTAAGAATTTCCCGAGATATTTCAAATTTTGTCATAATATTTTTAATATAAAATATGAAATATCTCGTCTGTCCTAATAAACGAACAAAGTTGAAAAACCGAAGCGTTAAAAACGCTAGTTCGAAGGTAATCTTATCTACATGTATAAGAAGTCCAAAGGTAAAGATTGCATCAATGTGCAATGTGCGATAACAATTAATTACTCTTGTATAATTTATCGACGTTTAATGAGGGGAACGACGCATTATTCATGATAATTGAATTAGCTGGAATCTCATTACCACGATTTTGTAATCTCACGTCAGGGCACGCCGCTCGAAAGTGCACTGTCCGACTTCAGAGAGGCAAACGCATCTTACGACTTAATAATAATATAATAAATATATTCTGTCTCATAATTCATATATTCGTCACTCATTAATAATATATTCATGGCAATGCATTATATTATATATTCATTTTTACGATATTCATTCGCAGGTCATATATAAAATATGTTAAATATTAATATCTCATTGTCAGATAAAATATGTTAAACATTATTTCTCACCGTCAATCTACAGCTTTTCCTTTTCTAATTAATTGAAGATAATGCGAGTTGAATATTCAAATTGAACGAAGCGATATGTGTGTGTGATCAAATTTCTGATCGTATTGCGGCAGCTTAATTCTTGATGTATTAATTCTGCTTCCGCTTCGTGTGGTAATTTTTTCTGATTTTGTTTAAATTGTAATAAGATATTATGTACATCTTACAGTTAGCCTGGTATATATGTTTTGTTTTTGCATTGTTATTATCTGCACGCCTCTCGTTCCTTTCGACGCCTTCGGCGCTTCGGCATACTTTGCCGAACAAGTTACCGCTCTTATATGTACTATTATAGTAAAACGCTAGCTTTTTTACTTCCTTTCCTTACGGACTCCGTCTTCTAACTGTCGACTATTCTTTAATTGATCTCAGCTTAGCTTTTTATTTTGTTTCATTCATTCATTTTATTAATTCATTCTAGAACACGTGTGTGTGCTACATATAAACATATTGTGCTGAAATTTTTTATATTGATTAGAAAAGTGATGTGAGGCTGGAGAAGATTATATGTAATGTAAAATTGATTTACAACAGCCGACTTATACTCCTCTTAAAATACGCATTGTTTTTTTCTCCTCTCTTCAAATCGCCTTTGTTGCGCGAATCAAGACATATTTGCAATCAATCTGCGTGTGAATTAGGATTCTATTGTGATACCATGCATCTAATTTGCAATTATATCATCGTAGCTTGTAGAAATACGCGGCGGGTTCTTCGAAAGCAACGTATATCGCACGATTGAAATTGTATATTCCCGAGCAATTCTATGTTTACGTAATACAACACATGAAATAAAAGTTTTTTTTTAAAGCTTCTAAAACGCACGGCACAATTACAAAAGATAAAATAGATTTCTTAAATTATATTGCGAAGGGATAACTATCATGTTTTAGTACGTTTTTTCGTTTGTGCAATTCTTGTCAACGTTAATGTTCTGTTTCCGCGTACGGAATGAAATAATACATTGATATTGCTAAAATAAATGTTCGTTTCAAACGATTATTATTATCACAATAAGATGCACGACCGTTGACCTAACCTCGCATCTTTATCAACCGTGCTCACATGTTCTTGACGTCGTTACAAAGAACACATTTCCGGCAGTTTAATTAATAAAGATCATTTATCTACCTGCATAAAAGTATATAATAATCAACATCTACTGAAAAATTAATAATTAGATAATAAAAAAGAAATTAAATCCCTGAATAATTTTCTTTAGATGCATACATTTTCACTGAAACGTTAAAATACACATTTTCAAGAAAAATGATAATAAAAATAATAATGAAACACATATACTTAATCGGGGTTATTTTTTATGTGCATAGCCTAAAGGTATCAAAGTAACGTTGATAGAAACAATTAAAAAATGTACATTTATTTCAATATCGGGTCAATAAAAATATGTGCATTAATAAATTCTATTGTCCAGTCATACATTGAAGAATTTATTCATCATCTTGTACAACTGTTGTTTTTTCGGACACGTAAAGTCCATCCAAAAACTTTCTAATATCCTTATTCTTTACCGTCGTTGACTGTTGAATAAGAGCAGCTAAAACATAGAACGATACAAATGTATATTAACGTTGTAAAGTTTATTTATTTGTTCAAAAACTGGTCAATACTTATATATAAATTAGTTACCTGAACGAGATACGTCCTCTAAGGAATTTCCTTCTATAATCAACTCGTCCTTCTGTTTGCCGGAATTTGCGACAGTCACACCTGGTGCCATTTTGACGCGACGTATATACTTCTCGCCCAAGAAGTTACGGATTTCGATAACTGTGTTGTTCTCCGTAGTCACGCAGTTGATAGGAAAGTGGGCGTATACAGCTCGCATTTTATATTGATAGCCCTTTGTCACACCCTTGAGCATGTTTTCGATATGCGAGCATACGGTACGAACGGCAGCTAATTCTTTTTTTGTACCAAACCATTTCTCTACCTTCAGCAACCTCGGGCTGACCATCTAATACAGAACAAAGAATATACACTCATAAGACATAAATATAAACGTTACAAATCTTGATATAAATTGCAAATATTTCAGATGTGGATTTATCATTTATGGGAAATGAAGGGGAATCCAAATTCTCATCATAATGGATAGAGTTACTCCAACTTACTCATTTAAAATTAGAAGTTTACTAGAAGGTAACTTTTCAAGAAGCACATCCTATCTTTTGTAATAATAACATTCTACTTACACGAATGTCAAGCGCAAGGTGTTTGAAGGATCGTTTCAATACACCTCTCGGTCCTTTCACCGTTACCAGACGGGACTTGACCTTAACAGTCAATCCCTCTGGAATTTTAACCGTTTGATTAGTAACGATCTGCTTCATTCTGCAACATAAATAATTTCATATATTCACATGTTTTGTAACATACGACCTATGTCTATACTACTGTAAGATATAGTAACTATAATTCTTCTAAGATACAACAGTGTCTGTCAACACTGTCATAGCAATTATTTTCTAGATCTCCGAAAACCCTGATAAATTATATATCCGTCAAAGAGCACAATAAATATAAATTGAGTAAGAAAATATAAATATTTGATGTGCCTTTAATTGAAAAAGTTTAAAAACTATGTGCTATGACTGTTTACATTTACTACTCCTTTATCAACAAATACAACGCTATTAAAAATAAGATTACTACTCTCACTGCAAAAAATAACTTGTAATAAGAATATATCGCTGGCAATTTAATTGTTTATTATAATTACAGATGAAACACATTCTTTACGATTCTCAATGTAGCATGTGTATTAGCTTATAGGTTAGAACAGGTTAGTATCGCTTAAAACCACATGTTCACATGAATGAATAGATCAGATAAATGAATAGAAGTTGCGTGATTTTCCGCAAATTCACGTATTAATTTTTCATATGTAATTCCGATTATATGTCTTTATTTAAATAAAAATACATGTAAATCTCTCAAAGCAACTCGACAATCGTAGACGCCCATACACCTCGTTGGTATTAAACGCCTAATAAAAAAGATAATATTTTGCGGCGAAAGAGTGGAATACGAAAATGCGAAAAACACACAACGTCGAATTATTATATTTGATGCATCGACGGATTGCTGCGGATTCTACAAAATAATTCGCATCGTAAAAACTTTATTACCTCGCGGTCCACCATACACCGGAAAAGACCGAGACCCGGAGACGGGAGAAGGGGATTCTACTAACCCTCGTGTAACGAAGAGATAGATCGGCACACTTCTTTTCGTTATGTTTCAGTTATTCTCTTACCTGCCACGCCAAATGGCGCTGTAATCCCTCTGAAGAAATGTCCGACGACGGCGATTGGACAAGATCTAGGCTCCAACATTAATTATGTTTGAACTTTGTTTTATTTTAAATTCACGTATTTATTGTTTAACAATACAGTTTGATAAAATAAAGGATCCTAATATATGCTATTAAATGGTGCGTATATATCGTTCATCTAAAAATACGACATAATTTGCGTTAATAAATTATACTGGAATAATAATCTATAATAATCTATAACACAATAATAATCTTTATTAATAGTCATGGCATGTATGTGGGTAATTATTATCTGACAGATAAATATTAAAGGAGATATAAAAGAGAGAAAGAGAAAAGTCTGCATTGGCTCCTTTTGGATTAGACGTGACTTTACAACGCGAGAGGTCCAAGGGCCAAGCGAGTGCCGCTCATCGACGTCTGCCAGCCTCCGAGCAACGTCGACGCGGACGGTCACGTGGTCTGCTCCGTCTGCTGCCGAGAGAATGGAGCAGTTCAGCAGTGGAGGGAAGAATCCCTCCGCTTCCGCGCATCGGTCGTGGGTCGCGACCTCGGGCACGGCGCGGCACGGTC
This sequence comes from Leptothorax acervorum, assembly GCA_035220615.1. Classification (NCBI taxonomy): domain Eukaryota; kingdom Metazoa; phylum Arthropoda; class Insecta; order Hymenoptera; family Formicidae; genus Leptothorax; species Leptothorax acervorum. The sequence continues at coordinate 746,095 of JASTWQ010000056.1, forward strand.
GACGACGGCGACGACGACGACGACCGCGCGCCACCTCAGAGGCTCCAGAAGCGGCGTGCGCGCGCGCGCGCGCGGCACAAAAACCGGCTATATACAGGCTCGCGGGTACGGCTCTCAGTGCGATGCCGACGCCGGGTGCCGCTGATCGCGGTGGGGATGCCTGCTAACGCTCGCGCATGGTGCGTCGTCGCCGCGACTGACTTCCCCCCCGGGTCGAACGGCGCGGCGCGCGCGCCCCTCGCGCTCTCGCAGACTTGCAGTATACGCGGTTTCCCGTCCCGTGCGAGTGCGAGCTACGCGGCACAAGCGGGGTACACGCATTTTTTTTTCTTTCTCTCCCTCTTTCTCTTTCTTTTCTCTCCCTCTCTCGGGGCCCGACGGCGCGGCGCGGCGCGGCGCGAGAGCGTGAAGGAGCGGTAGCGCGCGCGTTGTTGCGCTCTATCGACTCCTCGGGGCTCGGGGCTCGAGCGGGGATAACCGAACGAAGTGCGCGGCGCGAGGCGCACGTTGAAGGTGCCGCCGCCGCCGCCGCCGCCGAGAACACGTCGGCGTCGTGCCTATATGCCAGTATAAATATTATTCTGTCGCTCGCGCGAGCCGCAGAGCTTCTCCACTCCCTTCTTTCTCGCGAGTCCTCTCTCGCTCCGGATCTCCTCCCTTCTTCTTTTCTTTTTTTTTTTTCTCTTCATCCCACATCCTTCCCTTCTCGAATACTCGAATTCCTCATTGTCTCGTCGCTGACCGCGCGCGGCTCATCGAGCGCCTCGTCGCTACGCTCGATACGCAGCTCCCCTCGACGCGAGCCGCCGAATTCGAGTGTGATAATCGCAGTGGATAACCGCGGGTTCGTTCAAGTGACACTTTTTTTTCGTGATACAAAATGATCGGAGTAATTATCCCGTGTAATCCCGCGGGACGCGGAACGTCCGGTGAGCCGCGGTGACCGTGCCGCTCTGTCATCTGTTTCCAAGAAAAGAGAGAGAGAGGGAGAAAGAGGGAGAAAAAGGGGGAGAGAGAGAGAGAGAGAGAGAGAGCGAGAGGACTGGCCTCTACCTGCCGAGCGAGCGCGAGCGAGCGAGCGTCGAGCGATCGAGAGACTCTCTGTGTGTATGTGTAACGTGTGGTATGGCTCGTCGTCGGTGGTTCCTCGCCGCCTTTATTACAGCGGAACCCGAATGCGTGCGCGAACGCGAGCGTATCCCTCTCGCCTGACCGGCCTACCCGCCAGCCGTAAGGCTGCTCTCACACGTGAAATCGATTTTCGCGCGGGGGCTATCGTCGTCCGGCCGTACCGCGCCGTGGAGAGGCATTACCGCGGTTAATGAACGGAACCAACGCCGGCCGATCGTCCAATCAGCTTTTAGGTAAGACCGCCCGGGAGACTTTCGACCGTGTGCGCCTCTCCCTATCCCTTTTTTTCTCTCTTTCTCTTTTTCTTTTTCACATTTGCCCTCTCGTTCGGCCCGCTCCAGCGGTCGAACGAGTCGTCGTCGACCGAAGGAACTCGTCCTCGTATGGAGAACGAAGTCTTTTCGGTTCGTCGAACCCGCGGCTGCTGCATCTCGCGGGCGGCCAAGCACGTGGTGCCCGCAGCGGGCTCCTCTGGATCTTGGACGCGAATAAGATTTTATTTATGAATGCAAACACGCGATAGCGCGCTTCATTCATCATTCGGCATGCACCCGGCGTGAAATAATCGTGAAATTATGTTAATTCTCCGCGTGTCTAGCGAAACCTGCACCGAGACTTCACGTGCGCTATATAATAATCTGATCTCGATGATTTTGCGCGAACGCTAAGTCGATCGAAACGCTTGTTCGCGACGCTTGTACGATCGCACGAAGTCGATTTTCCATCCCCCCCGTCGATATTATTACGCGGAGACGCAGCTTCGGAGCTTCTCGAATCTTTCCGATAGAAGCGCATATAAGTATTGCGTGGTTCTTTTCAATAATTTATGTAACGATTTTGCATAATATATATTACGTGGTTCTTTTCAGTAATTTATGAAACGATTTTGCTGCCGAAGGCATCGTGCAAAATTCCTTCCCAGACAGCAAATCCTGTCTAAAATCGGGACGTAAGACGTCTAAAAGATGTCTTTTATCATATTGTAAGACGTTTTAAAGGTGTCTTAAAGATGTGTTTAAGACGTTTTATGCTCTGATTTTGGATATGCTGTCTGGATTCCTTGCCGCATCGAGAATCGTTTACGCGACTGCGGTATCTAAGATCTCGGATTGCGGCGTCGCGTCGGCGTTCTCACGGAAAATGCTCGCGCATTGCAAACAGGTGATCTTGACAGCTTCTTTGTACGTATGCGCCGCACGTGCACCGTATCTCTCGCAGGCATTTACTGCGCCTGCAAGTGCGCGAACGGATTCTCTTTGTCTGCCGCTCCGTGCGGTGCGCCAGTATGAACGCCGCTTAGGCTCAGGTGCGCGTGCACAAAGGGGCATCTTCTTCGATGATGCATCTCGCGGCGGCTGGCATCTCGCGCGGCGGAAACGGTGGCGCGGCTCCTCTTCGGTATCACGAACCGCGAGTGCTCTCCGGGTTTCTGAAACGCGGCCTGAGATCGCGCGACTCTTGCGTGCTTGGAAAAGAACTTCTCCTCCAAAAAGGAAAAAGAAAGGGTTTGCCAAGGACACGCATACTCTAATAGTGTTGCAAGGAATATATGTACTTTAATGGCAAGAAATAATTTTATGTTTAAATTTTAAAAGATATTGACTTTTGTCCGACGATAACTTTTGTCTGGCGGTCGCGTGAGTTTCACGAAACGAGAACTCCGGAGTTTAACATTGAGGGTCGTTCGTCGATACGCATTGGTACGCATTATGTCGAACAGTATTCTTTTTTCCTCAGCCTCGTAATTTTCACAGATTGTTCGCGACCATAAAAATCATTACTTTTCACTCATTTGCACTCAAAATCATTATTTTTGTTTAAACAAATGCACATTACGCTCAATATGCGTTTTTTTTTTACATCCTATAATATAGGTATTACTCTTAGTTGTCTGTGTAGAACTTTTTTAAAATGGAAATGTAGAGAAAGGTACTTTTTAAGAATTCACAAAATTTCACGATTCCGGTATTCGCGCTCTAACACCACTATATCAAATCGCGTAAATTGGATCGTTATCGTAAATTACACGCCTACGGTAAACATACCCGCGGTGCTCCGTGAATGAAACAGCAGCCATGTGCTTACGATAGGAAATCAGCGCTTACAAGTTATCGTGTACCTTTTAAGTGCAATCGAAAATGACTATATATGCTGCGCAGTCACGAACGCGGTTTAAATAACACGCATGTATCATGCTCATTGCGCCGCGGCTTACTTATTTTCCTCGCCGACTTAGAATCGTTAGCAATAAAAAATAAAATTGACGGCTTCTTAATATAAAAAGTACGATTTCCTGATTTTTAGAAAACGCTATATATCCCAGACGTATCCTAATTGTTAATTTGACTGTTAAGTCCCCGGTTTTTGAAACAAAGAAGAGAGAGTATAGTCGGTATAGATTGTATTAGTTGGAATTAAGCAAAATTTAAATGATTCATTACTCCTAAATGCAGGACTGGAAGGAAGGACAGATTTTCATTTGATACTGGTTGGAATCGCTTCTATAAATTAAAATCGATGATTCGAACATTCTGTCATGCCGCGAAAAAATTGTGCAAACGTCATCGAGACACGACGTTTCACACTTAATTTTACTAGCCGCTTTCTCGTGTTTTTTACGTAGATTTGAGGTATGAAGTTCTCTTTGAAATTCGACAACCACCTTATTTGTTAGAGATGAGCGTTAGGGGAACCATTTATCCATGCATGAGAATGCTAATGGGCCGTTTATTGTAATTGCAGCCAGGCTGGACGAGCGTAGTCGAATGCAGCTGGGCTCAGCATGCCCTCTAAGAAGCAGTACAACCTCGTACATAATGACGAGTACGACACGCGAATACCGCTGCACAGCGAGGAGGCGTTCCATCGCGGAATCGTGTTCCACGCCAAGGTAATCTGGGGTGATTTCTTATCCACTTCGGTCCATACCCGCACCTCCCGGCCTCGCGTTCGTTTTTCTCAATTCTCGGGCGAGCTCGTCTCGACGCTTGCCGACCTGAAGCCTATACCTACACCTTGCGGCCTCCCATCTTCGCGTTTCTACATTTCCGATCGCGTCCGCGAGTTTACGCTGAAAATACGATTTCTCGCCAAAGACATTAAAAATGTTTAAGAAACATTCAGCTGGAAAGTGGCCGTTAAACGTTTTACTGCTAAGGCTGCGAGAGAGATCTCTCGCTCGAATTTATGTAAAATCTCGAGCAGCCGTGCCCCGAGAGAGAGAGATATTGATCTTCCCACTGACGTAATACCGTCGAATGGCTCCGATAACGATTAAACGTGATGCGGATTTCTAATTGCAAAAGTTCCCTCGGCATGCGCTTTGCGCCGAAGCGAGTGCACAGTGCACACGCTTTCAGAAAATAGCAACACTAACGGTCGATAGCGTCTCACGTCAGAGGAAAATGTATGTCGACTATAAACCACGCTTCGTTCCTCTGACCGCCGTGCGATGGGAACGAAAGCATCTGCTTTGACACGGTTGCGTTAAGAAAGAATTTTCGCGACTTCTTAGTCTCCTGGTTCCGCGAGCTATTGTAGTAGGTATTATCGGCATAATAACGCGGGGAAAGGGATAAATTTGTTTACGCGGGGACACCCTCGGATAATGCTGCGAGATGAAACGCGCCTCGCGAATTTGATAAACTGCAGTACAGCGAGGGGAGAAAAAAAAAGACGGGGATGTGCGGTTGGTATCTTATTTTCTAAGCGTTTCTGGTGTTATTTCTCACAATGGGCAATAAAGACCTCGCAGCGATCCTCTTGCAACGGGACTGAATCGCGAGGCGGACGGAAACTGCAGTCTCCGATGGTGGCGAACGAGTTAACGTTACGCCAAGACAATACCCGATCTCTCTGAACGAAATCGATTCTAGGAAACACGGCGATTGCGCTCCGGAATAATAATATACATATTTTTACGTCGTCGTCGTCGTCGTCGATGGTGCAACAATTGCGACGACAGCCGCGATACCGGGTGGCTTATTTCTGGACGACGACGTCGTTCGCCCGCTTTCGCGTTCTCCGTGACGTCATCGTATCGTGCACGTGTTTATTTCGGTGGCACTTCTCCTGAGAAAGGTTAAAGCTTTTGTGTGTGCTCGCGCTCGTAAATCCCCGCACGCCACGCGGTGGAATTTCCGACCTTTGATTTACGCCGCGTGCCCGGCATCGTTGACGTTCGCGCTTACGTAGGTGTCCGAATCGCGGATCGCGGTACCGAGAGGCGGTACTCTGAAGAGAGGTCGTGAACGAGCGTTTGAACCTTCTCGGTTCACAGAACTTTAAACGACACTTCGTTTATTTGGCAACCAAGGGAAGTGTCCCAAAAATGAAATTTTGTGGAAGAGCGTCCTGCGAACCGAATCTTTACGCGAATTAAATGATCATCAAGTAGGATTTTGATCCCCTCGCCTTCCTAAACAGTGTTCCTCTTTAATGGCACGAAGTTTATGAAGAAAACAATAATCTTGTTATTGTGTTATTGACATTTAAAAAAAACAATTTTGTTTAATTTACAGATAATTTGTAATTAAACGACTAAGCATATCCCGAAATAACAAATAAATTAAAGGACTGCAGATTATATTTACGTTTGCGTTTGTATTTTACATTTAGTGTTAAAATTAAGCTTGATTTAAATGTAAGTAATATATCTCGTATGAGAATATCGTGCATACAATGCTATTCAGGAATCAGATTTTAGCGCTTAGGCTATAAATACAGATCGATATACTCCGCAGAAAGAGAGAGAGAGAGAGAGAGAAACTTTGCTCTATTAATATTGCATCTACGTACGAAGTAACGCGTGTATATATTCCTTACGGAATTGTAACAGCGGGAAACGGTCCGATAATGAAATTTATTTCAATCCAGCGACACGCGGGATACGTCGTTTCAAGTGGAGGTTTTTCCCATGGGTCAACGATGAGAAACGCGCGAGTTTAAGAAGACGTGAAATTTTTCAGTCACGCGAGTAGCTCTTCCTCAATTCGTTCTCGGTTATCGCGAGACGCGGCCGGTCGCCGCGGTTATCGATCGCAAATTTACAAAGAGACCGTCCTCTTCCTGTCGCAAGCGTGTGCGTGGGAGAACACCACGTGTGCGTCGTCGAATCACCCGAACACGTGGCTGAGACCATCGCTTTCAATGGGGGAATTCTAAATACAGATCGTCGGACCGTAGTGCTCCACCCGCCCGCGGTATGATTATGGCAGCGTAACTACATGTAGTGCGTTTGCAAATTACGAATGGAGATCTGCGTTCCACATGGCGTTCGAAGTCTCATTGTAAAGTTTGTCACATTTACCCAATCGAGATAATTAATAATTAACGAAAAGTCATGTCACGCGCTGATAAAATTTCTCTTAGGTCGAGCTATTTTCTTTAATTTAGCGAAGAAGGATATGTCTCGAGAGAATGCAATACGCCAGTTTATCACTCTTCAGACACTTGAGAAAATTAATCTTAACTTTCTGAGAAACGTGGATTAATGATTGATGCTGCATCGAACCCTCCGTGACCTATCAAAAGATACAATAAATACTGTTTTTCCAAAAGAAAAAGACCGTATTTTACCTTATCCTTCACCCAGCGAATTGTTGGTCAATTGTTATCTCAACGAGCCCGCTACGTTTCTTCCGTTTCAGTTCATCGGCTCTATGGAGGTTCCGCGACCGACTAGCCGAGTGGAGATCGTGGCGGCGATGCGAAGAATCCGCGTGAGTAGCCGCGTAATAGCTAATTAACCCAGTTAGAGAGGCAGCGTGGTACAGCTCTGTCTTCGTAACCGCAGATCGTTTCATTTAATCCGAACACGTTTGATTCGCAGTACGAGTTTAAGGCCAAAGGGATCAAGAAAAAGAAAGTGACGCTGGAAGTCTCGGTGGACGGGATGAAAGTGACCCTACGGAAAAAGAAGGTAATCCCTGTTGAACGAGCTACGTAATTTCTACGCACGTGCTCGTAGTCATATGATTGAACGCGTTATCTCGCTATTTATCTCAAATCATCTAATTAACCCCTATCTAAGCCGGATAAGCTAATTCTCGTACATTCATACAAGCTCGAATAAAATGCATCTGCTAGACTCTGCAGTATATCACGCAATTTAAAGGAGAAATGGAGCGAGGGGAATACATTAGAATGCAAGTGGCACAGATTCGAACGATTTAAATATTCGATCAAAGTTCTCAAAGGCTCAATCCTCCGGTGTTTGCTAAAGCTCACGTTTCTCTGTTGTTCTTCCTCGCAAGATCCGTTTTGATTCAATTGGTTTCTGTTTTCTGCGATGTTACGACGATAAATATACCTTCTAAACGCGATTCCATCGTTCGCTCGCTACACTCGGGTCAATTCTTGCACGCGAAAAAATTCCTCCTGGCGACACCGAATGTAAGATCTCCACGATGTAAAAAAATGATCAACGTCATTCGCAAATATTGGAGATGGGGGGAAATCGCGTACGCTCGATGACGCGCATTTCGTAACAGTTGCAATTTATAACGAGAAATGATTTTGGACAAGCGCCACGTTGTATTCGCACTGATACACACGAGCGCTATATATTCTCGATGCTATACATACGGCAACAGATAGCGGTAACAGCCAATATTAGCTAACAATATTCTCGATGTAATCGACTCGCCGTTCGTGATTTTTTGCAGAAGAAACAGCAGCAATGGATGGATGAGAATAAGATATATCTGATGCATCATCCGATATACAGGTGAGATTCTCGCTGCGTTCGTTTGCTCGTCATAACTGTTTCTTTACCGAGTCGATTTACGTTTACCAGATCTTTTTGCAATTTACGTAATATCGGAATCTCAGTAAATGAATATCGATCGAAAATATCGCACAAATGATCTTAATGTTTTAATCATTAATGACATCATATATGTGTTATGTGTAAAATTTCGGGAAACGATGTTGAGACGCCACGACATAATTTTTGAATAAAGCAAAAACCGAATTGTACGTTTTCTTTTTCATTTTTCAGGATATTCTACGTCTCCCACGACAGCCACGATTTAAAAATATTTAGTTACATTGCCCGTGACGGGAGCAGCAATACTTTCAAATGTAACGTCTTCAAATCTAGCAAAAAGGTGAGTCGCAAATTTATCCGTGCCTAATAGTAACTTCATCTTCAATCTACGTATCATCGAGCTTCCTGTATCGGACATGATCTCGTACTACATCGGGAAAGAATCATATGGATGTAGTCGACACAAAGTTACACGCTATTTTTTAGGATTTACTCTTCTGTACTCCGCTACAGCTAGATTCAAAAAGGAAAGGATAATAAACATATGTTCGCAATCACGCGAAACTCGATCGTGAGTCCCGATTAGACGTAGTCCTCATCAATTTTTCTTCTATCTCCGCGGATCCAATTCTCGCTATGCATCAGCCGGCTAAGATTTACACGTCTCGCACGTGCGTGGATCGTACATACATACATGCATACGCGCCGCGACAATTCAACGCAGCCCGCGTCGCGTCGCCCGTCGCCGTCGCCTGGCGCTTCATCAACGTTACGTTATTGTAAAAACCTATAAATAAACGCGGGTGGCTCCTCGGCGGCACCCCGCCGCGCCGTTCCTCCGTTTTCGCCGATCATTTCCCCGTCCGCGGAGACGCGCGACGACGCGACGCGACCGCGACGGGTCGCGCGGTGGAGGAGGGTGGGACACGCCGTGTGTTCGCCGCTGCATCCCTGTGTCGGTGTGAGAGTGTATTTTCGCCTTTTCGCGTGGGCGGAGGGATGGCCCGCGGTGAAACCGCGACGGGGAGGAAGCGTGGTAACGGGACCACGGGACCCGGGTGCGAGGGAGGGACGTCGGTTGTCGTTTTGTCGCGTATTTGCAGTGGCGGCTCGGTGCCGTTTGGCACCGAGTTGTTGAAATAGTTTGGTATTAGGCCGGGGAGCAATCTTCCGCGACATCGGCGGTCTGGTGACCAGCATCCGGCGCGGCTCCACAAATCCGGAAATTCGACGAATGTTCCCCGGAGGAGATGGAAGGGGAGTTCTCCTGCGACGGAACTTTTAGGGTGTCCGCCCAGACAGCACGTCTTAAAGACGTCTTATGTCCCGATATTGGACATGGTGCTGTCTGGGCGGTATTCTTCATCTCACAATTCTTCTGCGGGCGAGTGTACATAAAGTCGCTCGAGGGAGAAAGATCTCTCTGGACCGCACGGATCTCCATCGTTGACGGAGGTGAACGGAGAGATTTTTTTACGTATCTCCGTTAGACACACACACGCATCCTGAGCGTTCCTCGTACGAGAATTCCGATAAATATCGGTGAGACATTTTCGTTCCTCTCCTTTGTTGATTATTTGGGGATTCCGGTCGCTTTGAAAATCTAGGTGAATCCAGAAATAACCGGCGACCATAGGAGACGATATATCTAGGATGCCGCAGAAATATCCGCCTCGGCCGAAGTTTTGAACTTGCCGATATATCGGGCAAAAGTTCCGAAAAGCTTTTTCTCGTTCTCCGCTGTTAGTCGCCCTCTTTGCTGCCGTTTACGTCAACTTCTGTGAGAACTCTCGAAGACGAGCACGCGCTTGTTCTGCCTAATGGACGGAACTTCCGCTTTTTTTTTTGCCTTATCTTTTCCGCGAGACAAGAACTCGGGCTCACGTATGAGGTCGTTTGCTTTTGGAGCTAGCTATTTCCTCTTTTGGCCATTTCCTCTTGGAATCCACCGTTCCCGCTAATGGCGCGGCTCCACTTTGAACTTCGTGGAGCGCCGTGAACTTCAGCAGTTCGCTCGAGAATGTAACGTAACAATTTTACATACTACGCTTATAGACTCGAAGGATCTCCAGAGGAGTTTGTTCCACTCACTTGGTCGATACGTAGGGGCGTGCACTTCGCGGGGCTACGTAAGATAATTGCGAATTGTCACAGGAGAACGTACGCCGTGGAGAACGCGACGATATATAATTTATCGGCCAGGGGACGTAGGAGTTCTCGTACGGTCGACCGTTAAATGACGAGCCGCCTCGCGGTCGGGGTGTGGGCTGTTGTAAAATAGCGTAGGTACGTCGCCGCGAATTTCGTCGTCGCTTTCCGCGTTCTCCACGGACCGTGCCCTGCGCCCCCGTGCTCTGCAATTTACTTTTGGACGCCAGAAACAGAAGTGCAAAGCGTCTCGAGCCACTCACGCTTCTTCAGTCGTGTCAATTTCCATCAATCTCGCTACGGTAGAGAGGACCGAACAGACGTAATTAAGAGAATAGGCGAAGCATATAAATTGGGGAAGTTATTAATACGCGGTTTGAGAGGAAAAGGATATTGCAAGTCGCGCGTGCGGAAAATAGATTATTGAGATGAAACCAGAGAATATAAAAAGCCGTCGCGACGCTTAATATTATAATGTTATAAAAGAAGGCGAAATAAAAATTGTATAACTGGATTAAAATAGACGCGAGAATATAGTGAGAAAATATTTCTAAAATCGACGTCTTCTTGAAAAAAATTGTAAAACTGAATTTCATAATAGTCATGACCACGAAACGGAATATAGAAATGGAATAGTAGAACGCAATTGCTCGAGCAACTTCTACAATGCAGTTAATCCGAGAATAATCGCTTGTCTATATCTCAATTCTACACGGGATAGCGAGCAGATCGCCCACGGCCGCGCGGTTCGTATATCAGAAATGACCGATTTAAATCTAGAATCCTCAAGTAAGTTCTCGCGGCTATTTACTCTCCGCTATTCACTCCGCATTTACTACTCCAGTTAAGAGAACAGCGGGCCGGTAAATCAACGAGATAGCTTCCGCTCCGCGCTCTTCATCGCTTCGCCCTCGAAGAAAAGAAGATGAAGAAAGAGAGCGCGATACGCAGAAATGTAATATAGAATACAAAAAAAAAATGCGGATCAATTATTATTTAGGGTGAGCCGTAAGCGAGGGTCGCGCGCGGCTTGGCTCGCGAGAACGGACGGGGTGAGAGAAGGAGAGTGGGAGGGACGAGGTGGTGCCATTGAGCGGGCCGAAAGCGAGAATATTAATGCGCTTATAAATAAACCGGAGGAAAAATCCAGCGAAGCGCGCGTATAGGAGCCGCCGACGAGCGGGCGAGCGTGCTCTCGCGCGCCTCATGCCACGCCGCCGCGCCGGCCAAGAAACCACGGTAGGAAGCCGCACAGTTAACTTCGGCTCTCGCGTTCCCGTTCGGCGACGACTTATACACAAATCGCCACACGATTTGCCCGGCCGCCTTTCCTCTTTTACCTCCCTTTTCCCCTCTTTTCCTTTTCTTTCCCTCGCGTCTTCGCCGATCCTCCGTTACCGTTACCCCCCTCCCGATATCCGACACCCGAAAATGAATCTGGCGCAACGATGCACCCCGAGACGAAAGTTGCGGATGGTCTCCCGCTGACCCGCGCGGATGGTCCCCCGGTGGAAGTGTGTGATTCTGCGCGAGCGGCGAGATTAAACACCGCGTCTCGCGTTGGTGATTGAACCGATCGGGCGCCGGAATTGAGAGATGCGCGGAGTGGCGTGCGAGTGGAAATAGGATTGTTTGATTACGAAGACGCGCGATCGCGCGTTAACATGACAGCGCACGGTAAGAGATTCGCGCGCGGCGCAACGTAATAAGATGTGCTCCGGCTCTCGGGAGGCGCGTGCAACAGTGATTTTGACGATCAAACAGCGAGGATACGTGTTGAGATACGCGATAATATAATTTGTACGACGGCGAATTGACGAGTTTATTTTCATACCTTCCTCAGTCAAGAAGTTGCAACCTCGCGGTGCGGACGCGTGTGCATCATGCGTGTGTGCAACGTTACAGGAAAATAATTTCATAACGCACGTTTATAGGTATACTTGACACATTACTGGCCGGCGACGTATCAGCTCGTCTTTCGTTGCCCGATTATTATTGACCGGTGACTAGTTCGCTCGCGTTTAGAGAGGCATCCGGTTTAAATCATCGTGCGAAGTTGTTAGAGCTTAAAATTGAATCTGAAGTTTTTATTATAGCATTTGTGATTGTGTTTATCCCTCATTCTTTGTCGTGGTTTATTTTTCTTCCGACCTTTTGTACATTATGAACGAAATGTTGTTCCCGTTGAATGACTTATATGAAAAATAGCAGGCTATTAGTTTCCGCATAAAATGCCAGGCCAACAATGTGTTAACATTCTCGTAATGAATCTCTCAGTTCATATATCATTGATCCGTTTATTCCGTTGATTTTCAGTGGCATCGTTTTCAGAATAATAAAAGAATTGAGAGTGAGATGTGTAGAGTTTACATTTAGGAACTACATCATTTTTTATCTTCAGCGTTATTCCTTTTTATCTTTATGTGGAGAAACGATAAAGAGAAGCGGTATATTATAAATGCATATTTTGATATAATATGTAATTCGAAATATGTAGATAAATGAAAAATATGTGCGATAGTGATCCACATCAAACATCGCTTTTCGCCTAGATTTTCTTTTTTTTTTTCGTCTTAATTTGAAAATTCGAGTGGAATCTTTTACACTTAAGACGACGGTCGCGACGAAAGAATCGACAAATACGCGACAATACGTGACTCTTCGCGGGGACAGGTGACGTGAGTCCCGACAGTTTCCAAATTACGCACAATTTAGCGGGGAATTTGCCAGATTTAATCTACGCGGCTATTTATAATTGAGAACTATCCGCGCGGACAGTTATTATGCACGCTAACGGCGCGGGCGATTCTTCGAACTCGCGGTATATCGCGGATTTGCATGTAAAATAAATGAATAGATACGCGGAGAAAGACACGCGGATGTGGCGCGGGGTTGTTTTGCCCGCGAGAGCAGACACGCGGAAGTTTCGCGGCAGAGCGATGAAGTTCCGCGATTTTTGCGTCAGCGGTTACGATTGTCTACCAGGAATTGTCAATGTCGGGGTGCAACGCTATTACTGCTGCAGCGGTCGGTGCCAGGGATAATGCACTTTAGACATCCGAAAATGTTTACTTAATATAATTTGCGTCGAATATTGCGTGCGTTTCGCATATATTGACATTCTCGCGCGCCTAATGGACCGTCGTGTTATTTTATATGAGAAGATTATATTTTCACAATTATATCCACATAGAACGCCCGGTAGGAAAACATTTGAAAGATCGCATATACCGAATACAGAGCTCGTTCTCCGAATCGCGAAAGTTCTCTGAAAAATTATTAGTTTATGTAGAGCGTGACCTGCTAATGTAATGAAACGTTAAGGATGAATATCCGATTTATAGAGAAGAGCAATCTCTCGTGGAAAAGTTTGAGGACATAAATAATCTCAGAGTAATAATCTAATGCCCATTTCTACCAATGTCAGTTAACTTCAACCTTAGGTTAACTCACTCTTCGTCTCTTTCTAAGGGCGACAGTTAGAAAGAGACAAAGAGTGAGTCAACCTAAGGTTAAAGTTAATCGACGTTGGTAGAAACGGGCATGAGAGAATTAATTTCTTTCGAGAGAATGGACGATAAAACTTTATTCTTCATTTAATTTCGAACAAATTTTAGATAATGGAATGTTATAATTACCGGCTACGTGAACTGGAGAATTAAAATGTCACGATAAAGAATGGGGTATCTCTAGATTTAAAAACAAAGAAGACAGATCCTTGACGTTTGATTGCTCGTACGCATGCAGCATTAGCTCGCTTCGATCACCTGGTATATAAAGTTTTATACGTGTTTACGTTCTTTATGGCCTCGACAGGCTGAAATAAGTTCAAAGGAACTCTCGGAGTAAACGTTTCGCCTTTGTGCTACGAGGTGACGAATTATCTAAATAAAAAATATGTAGCTCGTGAGAGATCATCGCGCGATGGATGACAGCATCCGCGGCTGCGAACAAAATTCGAAACGGGCGTGAGAGGCAATCGTAAGCCATGCTCAAGAATTCCTTGAGAAACATGGCGATGGCTTCGTCCGAGCCGTCAACGCCAACAAATCTTGGTCCCAGCAGCCTTCTGGGCTTTGAAACGACACCCAGACCACGCAAGAAGCTCTCCTTCAAGGAACCAGAGACCTTCAACGGCTTAAAAACCCGCAAGCCGTCGACACGGCCGAGACTGATACACGCGCAGAATAGCGTCGACCTTAGCTTCGACGAGAATCCTTTCGAGGAGGAAAACGAGAATCTCGATGAGCTCGAGGTAAAAATCTATTCAATCGTGACTCGCCCTTCATCGAGCATAAGAAAAATAATATCTTTCCAAACGATTTAATGGATTTATCGAGAAATGACCGACATAGGAAGCTCGCTGATATATGTCTTCGTAATATCATTAATTGTTCTGAATCTTGCAGTTTTTTTTTTTTTTTTACAATATTTGTATTATAATAACGAGGTTGTTCTATGTACTCCCGAAAATAGCACGCGAGATAATTGGACCTCGCGAGAAAATAAAATAAATCTGATTTAATTAGAGTCAAGCGATGAGGGTAGTCCGAACAGTTGGGCAAGCTTTCGAGGTGTGCCATAAGTTAAGCATAAACAACACTACGGAGGATCGAGGGGAGAAAGACGGGGAGAATCATGGTGAAAATTACGGTGATGTTTACGAGGACCAAGACGAAATTCCTAACGAGCAATCTCAGTCTTCTCCGCCGCCGGTGCATAAAGGTGAATGTCAAATGATACTGCGTTTCGTAACTGATCCTTTATCTATTAACTGTCTTGTCCCTTTCGATTTTATTTTAATTCTACGACAGAAGTAATTTTAACAAAATCAGTTATAAGAATTTCTTTTTGATCTTTTTACTTTCATCACTGGCTCTGTTTATAACGCCGGTCGCTTCTCTTGCATTTCAGACATATCATTGTTGGGGGATACTGAGGATTCTGTTCCCGAGCAAACGTCCGTTACCTGTCTACTTCGATCACACGATGGACCGGCGACGACAACCTCTACCTCACCAATCAGACAGTCGCCGTCGGTGAGACAATTACAAATACGTATAAATAGAACTAAATCGGCGTGTGCTATTTTAAAATTAAATCGACATTAACCTGCGTACTACGCAAGTGAAAGATACTTTGTGAAATGCTTTGGCAGCTACGATGAAGTCAAAGCCTTAAAATAAAATAGCTCGTTATCTTGCTCTTGCTTTACGGTAGCGTATTGTTTACCGCTCTTCCAAGCTCTGCCGCTAGTACAACTCGTAAATTCTAAGACGTCTTTTTGCGCCAATTTTGTAATAATGTGTTTTATTGTATTCTTATGGATTATGGATTCCGAGACAATTCACTTTACACTTTGAAGTAGCTTTTACGCATACGATAGTTCGAACACTTTTTCTTTTATCGGGATCTTTCGGTTATTGGCAATAATGTATGTGTAATATACAGATTTCGATTTATTTATTTCCTTTTTTCCCTTTTTTTCAGGGCACGGTAACCTCCGAATGCGGAGGTTTATTGGTGGGAGGCGAATTAACAGCCCTGAAGCATGAAATACAGCTCCTGCGAGAACGTTTGGAGCAACAGAGTCAACAAACCAGAGCTGCCGTTGCCCATGCGCGACTTCTTCAAGATCAGCTAGCGGCGGAAACGGCAGCGCGCGTCGAAGCTCAGGTATAAATAAGTGAATCAATTACCAGAACACATAAATATTTCGCCAACACTTGCCTACGCGCGATTTATCGCCGTACAATCGAACCTAATTTATATTGGAGATTTATCTTAATTTGTCGAGGCGAACCTAATTCAACAGAAACAAAACGATTTATACGTTTGATAATAATTATTTTTTCTATCTTTTTATCGTGTTCTTATTTTACCGATATTATCCGCGTATTTTCATCATAAAAATGCAAAGAAAGTGCTTAACGAAACGTTCACGATTAATAATTATTAACGTAATTTCGATAAGCAGAAAAGTTCTATTGGGATTCTACTTTACGATCGTGAACGCGATTGTTTTTCGTTTCAGGCGAGGACGCACCAACTTCTAGTGCAGAATAAGGAATTGCTAGAACATATAAGTGCGCTGGTGGGCCACCTGAGGGAACAGGAGCGTGTTTCCGGTGGTCACGTCACCTCGCAATCGCAAATCCCGACGCCCGCGTCCATGCAACAGAACGCGGCGGTTTCCGATCTGTCGAGTCTCGGCCAGGTAACGTTCTACCGAATTCCATGACACGAGTGCTCCGGTGGAGTTTGGCATCGAAGCACCGACTGACCGAAACGGCGTTGCATCTCAATTAACGTTTAACAGAATGCATTTTGTACTTCCTTTTTTTCTCTCTTCTCTTCTCTTTTAATATCGTTAACGCCTTTTGTATCGACTTCTCCTTTTTTTTTTAACTTTATAATAAAACGTTTTGTACACATTTTTGGTTTTGCACCCCCTCTACCCCTCTACACTTTGTACCGGCGAATGTGTGCGTACCTCGGAATGTTTCTTTTAACGGCCTGATGACTTAGCAGTGCACGCACTATGTTTTAGGCGTTTTCGTTTGGTGCCGATAAGACGTCGACGGCGAAAACAGCCGTAGCCTCGACTATTTGCATTTTTTGCGCGAGCATTTGTGCCTCGACCCTCACGGCGCAAGAATTGCGAAACAACAATCAGAAAGATCGCTGAACGAAATCTGTACTAACACCGGTAAAAATAATCGGGGGGCGAAAGAGTTTTTGTACGTTGCGAGTGATTTGACGCAATGCGTTGCATATATACCTTGTCTCTTGATTACTTACACGTGCATTTGCATATTCGAGGTATATGATTGCGATGAAAATTAATTTCAAGCTAAGATACGACTAATCTAATAACAAATTAAGCACCAGTGTGACGGTGTTGTCTAACAGGTCTTCACACGGGATTTCGGAGTACGTGCTGCCAACGAGTGCTAGGTAATATTATCACTCATTACTAAAATCTATCGGTGTAAATGATCATAGTCAAACTTCGTAAGATGGCTCAGATCCAAAATATCTAATAAAATGTCCCAGAATAGAAAGAGGTAAGAAAACAAAGATACACAGAGTGAAGAGTTTTAGATGTACAAATCTTTCGGATAATTCGCATTTTTTAGGACGAACCAATTCAATGATTCGTATCTCAAATTACATTTAAATTCGCGTATATTTAAATATCCAGATTTTAAAAAGATTAATATAATAATATATATATATATACATATATATATATATATATATAGAGTAATCCTTGATTATATCTCCAATGCTTTATGAATTGAATTTAGAGCTCGGAACATTTTAAACCGTTTACATATATATATTAATGAATCAGAACGGTCGTGCTTTATACAGCAGCAAAGCACTTTGAGGATTTTTAAAAATTTTTAAAAATTTATTGCAATTCAGAAAATGTCAAATCTAAACGATCTACATTAATATGACACATCTTTCTTGTTCTGGATTCTAGATTAAGGAATATAGGTAATCAAGGATTTCTTGTATGAGAACAAGTATACGATTATATAATAGCTATAACGTGTAACAAAACAGAAAAAGACGAAGGACAATTTTGTATCTCTTGAATATCGTGGGCTTCAAAGATCTTGTTCCCCAAACTGCGTATTCTGGGTAGTGCCAACGGACCGGGGGCCAGAGTTCGCCATGGGAACTGGATCCACCGACCTTTCCGTACTGCACGTATCCACCGGAATCGCTGTATTCCGGTGGTCTCGGCGCCATGGGAATACAGAGTAATAACACAGCGGATCAGTTGCAGTTCCAAACGCAGCTGTTGGAAAGGCTGCACAATCTAAGCCCGTTTCAGCCCCAGAGATCGCCCTATAACACACCGTCGCCCTATGCGATGGGCCCAAGTCTACTTCTACCTCCGTTCAGCGGGCCGGCAGTGAGTAATCTCAGTAATCCTTCGTCACAAGTCGATTTACACGTAGGCATTTTAATTTTGCCACAAAGTCAATTCTAAACAGCTAAACGAGATCAGAAACCGGAATGGTTTTCGACAATGAATAATTAGTAAATATGATTACCTTTATTTTAAGTATCTTAAATTCCCAATACTATTTGAATAAAGGAAAAAGCTCCGCGTAACACTTGACGCCACGGATTAAAATCCTGTCTCATTAATTTTCGAAAGGCGTCTCTTCTTTGCAACTTTTTCAGAATTCAGCCCAGCTGTCCCCAAATTCCGCGTCCCTGCGAGTCTCTCAACCGAACAGTTTCTCCTCGTCGCCAGTCATGACTCACAAGCTCGAGAACTACGGGACAGATAATTCGGACCACGCTTTCATAAAGCCCTTGCCGTGCACCAACGATAGAAACGTGGCTCATCCGTCGACCGACGTTAAGGTCAAGCAAGAACGGTCGCAGGATCTTTCCGACATACCACCGATAATTCTGGACCCTCCACCGCAAGGTAGACGCGCGGAAAATACGGTCAAGAAAGTGCCCACGAAGCAAAGTTCGATGGCTCACGGCACGCAGGACAGCAAGAGTAATTCGCAGAGTACGAAAGGTCTGGCGACCATCCTGCGATCCACAGGTCCGCCGCCATCCCGCACGACGAGCGCTCGACTACCCTCGCGCAACGACCTGATGAGCGAAATGCAGCGAACGGCCTGGGCCCGCCACACGACCAAATGACGGGACACTGTCCAGTACAATAATCTGCGTAACCTTCTAAACTAAGCGGACAATTTCGTTAGAATTCGAAGGGAACACATGTCCAATTATACCTACTATTAGTCATCACGAGGGAAGTTACGCGTGACTTGAGAATCTTTGATTTAACGGATGACAGGGTTTGCATTTTCTCCTCGACCGCTCAAATTAACTCGAATCCCAAACGTCACATTTAGAGATTTTTAAGGCGTACAATATAGTATATGATTTTTCGATACGTAAAACTGTATTGTGTAGGAAAACTATCGAACGGAATTGTCAAGCGAAAATTTGTTGCCAATAAGAAATAAGAATTTTGAGAATATCTTTTACAAAGATTTACTAGAGGTCTAGTATCAGAGTCTCTCAGTCAGTGCAGAGTCAATAAATCATCGTAGTATAGTGATGTTCCTATGACGAACGTGAAAATCGCGATTTCAACAGATTGTACATTCGTTTGCATCTTACGAGTAACGTCCGTGGAGTGTTTGTAAAGGATTTGGAACGGTAGTCGCGTTCGGGCGAATTAGTGAATGTATACCTCACGCACGTCTCGCGTGTCCGAAGAGACGGTAATACGTAATTCATACATTTATTCGTATCGCGACATTTTACAGTGTACTCCCATGTGTAAAAAAGGTCGCCATTTAGCGGACGAACTTGTGCCAAAAGTACCAATCGTCTTAAGAGAGTTTATTTTCTGTATATTTTTAAGTAATGTAAAAATAAAGATAAGCGTGATCACAGAATTGCAGCAATTATATTCTATCCCCGCCCTTGTATGCGCATCACACATTTCGCCACTACTCGAGCAAAGCTTTAAATTAATTTGACATCCTATATAAAAAAGCTCGGAATACAAATATGATTAGTAATATTCTATTAAAGGAATTTTTAATTTTATAAGTTGTTTCTTTCTTCTTCATGTTAGCCTTGCCCTTGGCTTAACATCGAATAATTACATTCGTGATATGATCTAATGTTTCTCGAGAAAAATAACAAATTTGCGTGCGAGCGGATGAAACGTTCACTAATGCGATAAAAAAGGAGAATGCGTGTTGGGGCGGCTTTTAGCATGCATACGTTAATGGCACGACACATTCGTTATTGCGAATATGCCGATGGCGGTTCCAGAAAGTTCCAGCAGACAGTATGTCGGGAGATCTTCACAAGTGACGGGTTAGATCATCTTTAAAGAATATTAAATCGCGAATGTGTGTCAGATCTTTTCTCTTTTAATTAATCTTGTCGCGCATTATAAACCAGCGTGCGTTTCACTACACGTTGATTGATGTGATACCAATCAGTCGCTTCTCAGTAGCTTTTCAGTTTTTCTATACTTGATACGATCTGAAACCCTATTACCTAATTATTTTCCAATCGAGAATACATCCAATATACGTTCTTTTATTTTGCATGCAAAAAAAAAACGATGTGCTATTAATATCTCTCGGGGAAACACAATTAATATTGGAAATATCATCTGTGGCGTACGGTATGCAAGTTGACTCATCTCGGTCGATGGACCAGATGAGAATTCCTGGTATTCTAAGACTAGACAAAACGTCACGCTTTTCTGGGTTTAGAACCACGCCTCGGACATTGGCGGCTATACAGGTATTCCATTTCACTAACAATTTCATTCTTGTCTTTTGTTACTCTTGTCAGTTATTTCTATCACCAAAAATGGACAGTACACTTTCAACCGTGTATTGTCTTCTTTGGTTTTATTAAAACTGCGAGGACTTATACTTAAGTCGTTATTAAATCTTTCTAAATCTAAGATACAGATAAGTAAAAAACAATAATAGAATATATCAAGAATATTTTTTATAATTAAGCCGGCGAGGACGTAACCATTGTTCGAAGATATTATAACGTTCGGATCTGAAATAAATTGGATAAAATTATAAAAATAAAGTAGCTTTTTTCTCGATTAATCTTGATTTTTTCACTTCTTACATCTCGTTTCTCGTCCACTATTCTCTCTCTCTCTCTCTCTCTCTCTTTCTCTTTCTTTCTTTCTCACACATCGCTTTGGACAATTTCATAAATTAGAGCGGGGACTAATTTACGATAAATCGATCGACAAAGCTCGCGAACATTAACGAAAATTACATCGGGCGATGCGCAGCATGAAAATGATTTTCGTGGGATCGCGTGTAGCACGGTATGCACGATAGTAATCATCCCCCTCGAGGAAAGTGATTACCTGCGAAGAAGGGTGGAGTCGTACAAAGAACGAAAAATGCATGACGATGGCCATTAACGTGATCCGACACTCTTTCGGTTCTTGCCATTTTTACAAATAGCGAATATTTCTTTCGACATAAATAATTACCTAAAATTGTGAAACAACATTGAAGGTGCAAACATTGTTCTGCTTATGTAAATTTAGATTTAAAAACATTAATACGAACTTTCGTATTAATGTTCATTTTTATCTGAAATAAACTATTGCCTATTACTTGTATAATGTGACACAAAGTATCATTATACAATTAGACATTGGGTCTAATAAAGTGCTTTTTAATTAAAACGCATATATTCTTGAAGAAATGCGAGAGATTGCTAAATTTTTCAAAGAACATGAAACATATTTTTATCTATAGGCTTAATTTTTTACTAATGAAAGAAATTAAATATTTGTTATAAAAAAAGGTATATTTTTTAGAAAATAAGAAAAGCATCTTTGATAAAAAGCATGTTATCAAAATAGTTACAAATCTGCAAATTGGTTTATGTGGAAAACTCATCTTTGAAGCTGTCATTGGAATCGTTAATGCCGAACGTCTCTTATTCAAGATATATGTCTCAAATAATATAAAATAGAAATATCTTAAATAAGATGTAGGTACATTTTAAAAGATTATATAAAGAATTGTGGTTTTTCAAATACGCATGACTATCGCAGACACGTTAATTCTCGTTAATCAATGTATAGGATGTCCCGGGGTGTGTCGCGCGTCGCGTGTGACCTCGAATGATTACCTGCAGACACGTGAGCGAAGGGATTCAAGTCCTATCGTGTAAAAAAACCGAGAAAAAGAAAGGGGAGATCTAAATCATGTAGAATCCATGATTTTAAATATTACCTAAAATTCGGTAATATTTCGACAATTCAATTTTCTGCGCTATATAAGTATGTAGAACCTTGACTCACATTAAATCCCAATTGTACAAAATTCAGAATTTGGAAAAATGTCATATTTTCTAAAAAAAGGATTACAAAAAATCGGATTAAATACATTTGAACTGAGCCATTTACCTAATAGGCATCCTATCTCCGTTATCTCGTAATTAACGAGGGATGTTTCCGATTTCGCTCACAAACGTAGTGATTTTCGCAATGATTTTCATGTAAATGAGTTTCAGCGATCTTCCTGGGTCGCTGAGCTCTTCATTACTCGCGTGACTCAGGGAGATCTATGATCGCTGTTCAAAGACAGTAATTGGTATCTTTCGCCGTTCGTAGGTGGGTCCGTCGTCATCCCCGTCGCAGTCGCAACCGTCGGCCAGTCGACAGTCGGTTACGTTTGGTATAGTCGAGTTCCAGCAGGACGAGGATCTCGTCGAGGAGGATCAAAGGTCGCGGAGCGAACGCACGGACACGAGATTTCGCGACGACACGCAGAGCGTCTCTATCGCTGGTTAGTGAAGATAATTTTCTCTTAACGAAGAAATGACATCGATAGTCCTCGAGTGACATGAGATTAAGGATGAAGAATTCTGTCAAATAGATAATAAATTTTTGATAAATTTATTTCGCGTTCAAATATGTAGTTAACTTATTTTCTATTCGAGAAGCGACATCCAAGCGAGCGAGTCCGAGCGAAACCTCGCGAAACCCGGCGCCGATGGAGAAGTCAACCGCGGATGGCGAGGAGACCGAGAACGAGGATGATTATTCAGCGTCAGTTTGCGCGATTATGCAACGACGAAACTCGACACGACGGCAGAGTAAACGGAAACGACGTCCGTCGTCCCCGTTCGGCGACAACGTCGACGGCGTCGCACGTCGTCGATCCTCGGTTTACACCACGACCTCGGGAGAGTTAGTATTCGCGGTTTTCAGAAAGCTAGAGAGCTAGTGGACTCAAGTCCATTGTTTGTGAGATTTACCTTAAGTGATCTCATAAAAATTGCACAAACTGGATTAAAGTTAATTATATAGGATAGAAAGGGCCTTTTGGGTCACATCCATTTATGTTCTGCATTACTTTATTAATTTTTATTATTAAGGATCCGATTCAATGTTTTCTTACCTGTTTCAGTTGGCCCCCCCCCCCCCTCCCAAGAACTCTTGAAGCCCCTGGGCTTCCAAGATTTAGTCTTGAAATTTTTTCATCTTATTTTCTCTTTAACTAATTCAAATAGCCTCTGTTTACCATAATTAAAATAAAGCGATATCTAGGTCTCACGGATTATAATTTATTCGCGCTCTAATTCTCTTCGTCTATTATAGGAATTGACGATTCTTTTCATGCTGCTAACATCATTGTAGCAAGAAAGGTGCGAGTAGCATTTCGCATCAAGTATTATATAGCAAAAAATATTACAAGCCTCATTTAGCATTCATATATAATGCATTTTCTATGTTGCCATCTGGAATATTTTCTTGATGTAATTTTAAAATTTATGTATTTTATCGGAACGATAAATATAAAAAAAAATCATGCATTATTAACGACAAAGAAGTTGCTCCTCTCAAAATTGTATCAAAAAATATATTTCAGATGATCCTAGATAGATCTTTCTCTTCGTAATTACTCCGTTATAATTTTTTTTAAAATGATTTTTTGTCGAAATTTTGTCTCGATCATCGAATTGCTATAGTGATTAGTATAACTTAAGTTTTTTAATCGAGGTCTTGGATAATAATAAAATCAATAGCACAATAATTTCGATGGACGAGAGCTGTAACCAGGAGCAGATTTTCGAGAATCTCAAGCTGCACAAAGAGGTTCTGAGCGGCATAAAGCAGCAGCCTTGGCCTCTCCGACGTAAGATCAAGCTCGTACGGCAAGCTAAAACTTATATCAGACAACACGAAGGCGCTCTGCAGGAAAGACTCGCTCAAAGACGCAGCACCAAAGACGTCATAGCACGCGTCTCGATTTTCATAACTAAGGTATAGCGATTATGCTGTCGTGAAAATTTAATAAAATTAAAAATTTTAAGGTAACACATTGACAGCAGCAATTTCTTGCAACAACTACTGTCTTTCATCTGTTTAGAAGTGGCAGTACTTCCGACGTGAGCTGATCAATCTGCAAATGTGGCTCATACCTTGGGAGGTCCGTATCATGGAAATAGAATCTCATTTCGGTTCCGCCGTCGCATCCTACTTCATTTTTCTCCGTTGGCTCTTCTGGATCAATCTCGTAATCGCGGCAATCATTACGGCGTTCGTTGCGATACCTGAAGTAAGATAATTTTAGTTTTAGCAGAGGTAAAACATTTTTTTTTCTTCCGGATAGTTTGACGGTGCATTAACAAGACACTTAACAGGATAACTTTTTTTTTAACTCTTTGCCAGGTATTGATTGCAAACGTGACTCTCGCTGGCGAGAGGAAGATCATGCTGAAGGAAGAGATCGTCAAGTCGAAGACCCTGTTAACTTTGTGGGAATTCGAGGGTGTGCTAAAATACTCCCCGTTCTTCTACGGATGGTACACCAATCAGGACTCGAACAGCAGTTACAAATTACCTCTTGCGTACTTCGTCACCAATCTGGTCGTGTACACGTACAGCTTCGTCGCAATTCTGCGCAAGTACCGGCTCTTCTGTATTGCATCTCACGGCACAGCTTCCTTTTTCTTTGCGAACCTTGTGAATTGACAATTACATTCCTCCAAGATCATTTGATATAAAAATTCGCCGAAAAATTGACACTAGTCCGAAAAATACGTTATACATCATTTCGTGAATAAAGATGTGCCGCAAGCGTATATATTCCAAATGGAATTATATATTATGGAATTACCTCCCGCAATATATAGAAAGTAAACACGTTGGTACTTTGTTTCAGGATGGCGAAGAACTCGCGTATGAGTAAACTGACCGAAAAAGAAGACGAATATGTTTTTTCGTGGAAACTCTTCACGGGATGGGACTTCATGATCGGTAATCCGGAAACTGCTCAGAATCGTACAGCCAGCATCGTGCTGGGTTTCAAGGAGGCTCTATTAGAAGAAGCGGAGAAGCAAAAGGATGAGAGAAAGTGAGCTCTGTTAACAATACTTTAACATTAGACGTTACGCAGCGGCAGTTTTCTTCCTTAGATATTTGGTTCTACATATTCAATTTGGAAATTTTGATCATTCTTAATGAAGAGATTATCTTTTTAACGTTTCTTTAGAAAAAAAGCTGTCCAAAAAACTGAGCTCTATATTGCATTTCGAGCTCTATATCTCATAGAGCATATGCAGTATATTCAACTATGTTTCGCAGCTGGAGAATCATCTCGATAAGGATATTTGTGAATGTGGCGGTGCTGTCGTTACTCGCGCTTTCGGCGTACGCCGTGATCGAGGTGGTTGGACGGAGTGCTACGGAGATCGAGTCGCAGAACTGGTGGCGGCAGAATGGGATTACGATTGTGATGTCTCTGATCTCGTATCTTTTCCCAATACTCTTCGAGATTCTCGGCTTTCTCGAGAGCTACCACCCCAGGAAGCAGCTCCGAATACAACTGGCGCGGTAAAGAGCTGCTTATTAATCACGACAAAGTATACCTTACTATATGCAATCAAGTACATTATTTGGCAGTTTTTTCGTTTCAGGATAATGGTCTTAAACCTGTTGAATCTCTACTCACTGATATTCGCATTATTCCGTCAGATAAGCTCTATGGTACGTAATTCGTTATCGTACGCAAATTATAGAATAGCGCAATGAAGAGTATGACACTCAACATTATTCTCGATTTTATATTTTGTCAATATTTTACACACATAGATCCTGTTGTGCTCACAATGGATGTATTTTTCTCTCGCAGAAACGCGATCTTCACAGCCTCAAACCGAGAAACAAGTGCATACGTAAATGGGTACCATGCGGCGACGAGCTGACGCGTACGCAACAACTCGCGACGTTGGCATCTTTGAGCCTTGTTTTAATAAATAATGCCACCCACTCTTATGTTAAGAGAGAAATATCGGAGCCAAGTATGATCTATTTAAACAAAAACACTTCCGATAGGCATATTGTGCTATTTCTCATTTATTGCAAATCTTAAGAAATATTTAAGTCACCATGTAATAAGAACCAGTTATCTTAATTATTTATCTCCTTTTTTTGTTGAACTTCAGAGCAATTACAAATGATGATTTTCGTAAAGTAGGAACTTGCCTTCATGGCAAAATGAATTACGCCAATTACAGGATTCAGGAAATAGCAAATGTGTTTCACGGATACCTAAGATATTTTGTTCTCTCACTCAATGACAAAAGACAGTTTCGCGATTTCTTGAAAGTTTAATCGGAATGATTGTTTTCATTTAGCACTGCCATCCATCAGACAAGAGACCTACTTCCTCAATCCTTTGCTGGACAACGATACTTTATACAAGGATTTCAATGATACGTATGATTATAACGATTATAATACGGATTACGATAATTACCGTTACGAAACTTCGGATATGGATAGCGGCGACGAGTCCTCCACCATGCCTTATTATGAAGAACAAGATACCGGGAGTGTGGATAATAGCGAAATACATTATGACTCAAGCTCGACAGTAACTGCCAATTTTCTGACTGATTCAACGACGACTGAACATTTCTATACAAGTTCTACTTCGTCCCAGAGCGAAACCACGGCGACAACATTCGAAACAAACACAATGGAAGGTATATTGCACTTCTTATGTCTATTGTACTTTATACGCTCAATTAATAATTACTCATGTTTATTGCAATAATTACATTATTAGACTTATATAACCGCTTGGGAGAGTTTCAATTTTCTTAAATATCAGAAATGTACGCGCGATTCTGAAACTATTTTAAGCTATCTTAAATGATTAATTAATGATTGTAATAACTGACATTGAGTTGACAATAGTTTCAAATAATACATCATATGCCATCACAGATTTATCGAGGACCGATTTTGATAATTTCACCGAAATAGCAATAACTACTCCATCGTCTTCAGACAGTCAGACATCATCTGTTAGAAAATTTAACGCCACATCTACAATAGCAGATACCACACCAATTACAACGTATATCCCGGAAAGTAGCTCTCCTACTTCTCAATCGAATAAACGTGTAAATCCCATTTCAAAAATCAATTATGTGGATAGATGCTTCGAAAAAGTTTGCACTACTATGCCGTCGCCGAAAAATTTAGGTAGGAATGTTTTTATCAAATTTATTTTATTGTATTGTTCTCTTCTTGGCAGTAGATTAATTTATTTATGTTTTCAGCCATGTCTTTGGAACAGCTAGATCCAAAGACACGCCGAAAGCTGCGTCGATCATGCTGGGAAACTACGTTCGGGCAAGAACTCGCTAAGCTGACTGTCATGGATTTGGTGAGAAACATAACGAAAAATAAATTAGGATCAATAAATATTACTTATTATTTTTTAAATACGGCTGTTCATTAGATACTCGACATATTAGCCATTCTCAGCATGGATTTCTTTCGCGCCGTTTTCGTGCGTTTTATGAATAACTGCTGGTGCTGGGATCTGGAGAAGCAATTTCCTCAATACGGCGACTTCAAGATAGCTGAAAATATTCTCCATTTGGTGAACAATCAAGGCATGGTTTGGATGGGAATGTTCTTCAGTCCTGGTTTAACGGCGCTGAATCTTTTCAAGCTTGGCATTCTGATGTATTTACGTTCTTGGGCAGTTCTAACGTGTAACGTACCTCACGAAGTGGTTTTCCGAGCCTCCAGGTTATTGATATTGAACTCCACCTATTATTTGCGAAAACCATGTCACACTTTTCCAGTTTTTATCCAAATTAAATAATTAAAGTGCGCCTGTATGAATAATTAAATATCGTGCACTGTATTTAAATCGTTCCTTTAGTCTCATATACCTTTCTATACTTATTCACAATTATTCGCCACAATCACTTTTGATATATTACAGGTCTAATAATTTCTACTTCGCGCTGTTATTGACTATGCTATTTTTGTGTGTGTTACCGGTTGGTTACGCTATAGTCTGGGTCGAGCCTTCGTGGCATTGTGGCCCATTTTCTGGCTATCCAAAGATTTATAATTTAGCGACGCAAAGTTTGATATACTCACTTCCGAAGCTGATTCAACGGTACGTCTCTATATTTTTTATAGTAGCGTTTGACTGACTTTACGATGTAAGTTCATTTCAAATTTAGATTGTTTTCCGTTGATTACAGTCAAAATAATTATGCATCTTAAATGTACAGTATAATCTATTGAAAACTTTATCTCCGTTCAGATGTCTCGAATACATCGCATCGCCTGGTATAGTGATACCACTGATTGTTCTCATGACGTTGATCATTTACTACATGGCATCTCTCGCTGGATCTTTGCGAGAAGCGAATAATGATCTAAAGGTAACGACATATATGTATATATAGATAGAGAAATATATGGTACTTTATCAAGTTGTATAATGTTTAATGTTTTATATTTAATTATTATATCATTACTATTGATTTTATGCTTATACGAGTATGTATAAATGCGTTGTTCCAGATGCAACTACGACATGAGCGTACAGAAGAACGTCGCAAATTGTTCAAAATAGCGGAGAAGAGGCATACCGTGGCTGAAACTCCGCTATCGAGGTGGAAAAAAGTTCTTCCGGCGTTACCGCAGGCCAGAATATCTCGAAATTCCGAAGCAACTCAAAGAGATAACGTACAGATCACGATTGGGAACGTAAACGGTACAACGGAAAATAAATTGACGACTGATATCGAAAAACATTCGCCTCAGAAGCGAATATTGTCCGATGTCGACAACGAGCAACGAGCTGAAGAACAGGAAGATTCGATATTAAACGATATATCTCCTAGCAGAAGGTACGATAATAATAATTAATTACGAAAGTTAAAGATTTTATGGCAAGTTTTTCTATGCAAGCCTTAAATAAATAGACTACATACTTAAAAATGTCAAATATGTTATTGATTATATCGCCGAATTACGCAATATAAATTATTCTCACAAGCAGGTCGATAAGCGAGGTCGGATGTTCTTGGGACTCGCCGACGAGCGGGCAAAGTGTTATCATACCGGAAATTCAAATAAAAGACGAGGAAAAAGTTGCATCCAACGTTCACGGAACTGTGGAATTGGGCGACGTGTCCAAAGATGACGACCAAAACATAACGTACCGCAAATTGAGTGTAATAAATATGTAGGAAACTATTAAAAAAAATGAGAAAGAATAATAATATAAATAGTATTTTTCATATTACCTTAATTCAGCAAGGATCTGAGAAATAGCATCTCAGAATTTTGTACCAGTCTGTAAAAAAATATTGAAAGCCAATTCTCTTTAGAATTATAGATTTAGCATTAATATTATCTGATAATCGTTCTTCCATCGAGCGCGCAGCGTCCACATTGCGCTTACTATTACGATCGCAGATTTGCTGAAGTATGAAATTTTCAGGCACTTTGTGATTATTGCGTTTATTTCTACAAATATATGTGTAAAATGTCTATAAATATTTATAAATAACTATCGTACATTGCTGAAGACAACGTGAAACAGCTGCCTCTAAACTTCCGAATTCACGACGGATCATCGAAACGCACGCCGTACACACAAAATCACACTTTGATTGAGCATTGGCACATTCCTAATACCTTTATCTTATCGTCAGATATTACATTATATACGTATAAGATATATATATATAACATTGAGCTGTTCCGAGATTATTTATACGTATACCAATATATCCTGCGTATATAAAAATATATACTCCTCACCAAACGTACGATTCAATCTCACGTTAGCATAAGTTAATTACACAATTGTTCTTACGTAATTTGTTAAAAAAAAATCCGTCGATAACGAAAAACGTAAATTAACTGGGTAAGGGAAAAGCTGTTATGTTATTTTATAGCACAGTACTAGTTACAAATTATCTTTGCGTTCTGATATCTTTCTTTTTTTGCTTACCGATAAATATTAGTTTCTGTCGCCAGTAATATTTAGTATTTATACAACTCGTCATGTACGATGGAGAATATATCAGCATCTTTGCGCCAAGCGCTTACGCTGCTCGTCAAGCAGCACCGACGCCTCGCTCATAATTTTAGCAGTGGTTCGTACCAAGAATAATAATTGATATTCGTCTATAACCGTCAAAGCTGCCTTTGTCTTTATGAGAGCGTGAAGTACGTTCGCTCGCTCGAGGTCGAGCCATCTTTGTAGCGCCACTTCCCTTTCCCGTAGACCACCAAGTAACACGTCGGCCGGGCCCCACAATGAGAATTCCAGCACGGATTTTACCTAATTGTCGAAGGAATTAGTTATTTTCATTCAAAGAGAGATTGCTGGCAAACTGAATTAAATAGAAAGATGAGATGTAACAACTGTGGATACATGAAAAAATTGGATATTGTTATTTGATATCAGCAATCTTTATGACGCAAGATCGGCTTGAAAAAGTATACAAATTTAATAATTAAAAAAGAAATATCTGGATGCAGTAAAAAATGAATTTGCAGTTTAATTGGGAAGATTCACTCTGCACGTGCGTCCCGCGAAATCAGAATCGAATGAAATTCAAATGAGCTCTCACCTGCGAGAGTGTGACCGCTTTCTCGCGTATCAGTAAATCTTGTATGAGCGGTAGCTCGCTTGTCAGATGCAACTGTTGCAGTGCTATTAGAGCGCACTCGCACAGGGAGACACGTTCCTCGCCAGGCTCGTCGCTCGGGTCTATGTTTAACCTTCTGCAAAGCGGAAGTTAAACGTTGAATAACGGGACCGCGGAGGTCCGCGCGATTACATTATTATACTGCGTCAAGTTGTCGTCTCGCGGGAAGATACTAACCCTTGCAGGAGGTAGAGCCGATAATAAACGTCCTCTCTGCAGAGTACAACGTCGCTCAGAGATCTGCTGGTGTCCTCGATCCCGCGTGCTTGAAGGCTCTTCAGAGCGTTGACCAGTTGAAGAAGAACGAACGACGCCTCTCTGCTCGCGCCCTCGCCGTTTATGTCCTTCGACATCGCTCCGAACGATTGTATAGTGGTGACATGTAGACACGGGAGAACCGAAATTGTCGCTACAACAAAAAAATTATTGTTAGATATATCTTTATATTTTAAGATATTTTTTATTTGCTGTGGGGAATTCCGGCGTGTATTACCTTCAACATCTCCGTTCTCGGACGGCCGGACCTTCTCGATTATTTCTTTCGGAACTTTATCCACAAATTCTATTATGGGCGTCAAATAGAAATCCTTTTGTGGCATCGGCATAGCTAAATCGAACGCTATGCAGAGAGTGACATTCTGATCATTCCACGTCGCCGGACAGAATATCCTTCTACCGATGGAGACCGATGACGGAGTGTCGACGTTGAAGTGCTTCAGCCGTGGATTCGCATTCTTGAGAGCGCGCAAACTTGACGGAAACTGGACAGTTTGATTTTCCTGAAAAATTGCAACAGACAGAAAGAACTAATTTTATTTATTTCATTGTTCACAAATAAATGGACAAGGAATTGTTTTAACTTAAAATATTTCGTGTAGCTTTTATGTAGGGGAATTAATTATCTTCGAAAATCTGTAGCAAAAGGACTGCAGATACGAAGTTACGCCTACAAATTGAGGATAACAAATGGGAGATCGATAAGAAACATATTTGTACGCGTGCAAACAAGGGTGCATAAATAAATAATGATAATATATAAAGCTGACATGCCTGTTCGAGAAATTGGGCGAGCGCTTCGTGATTCGCCACAACCACCGCGCCGTAATTATCCTCGAGGCTTCGATGGACGATGGTGCGCCCCCGGCGTTGCCTCAAGCGGCCCATCCTCGGCTCGTCGTCCGTGTTTTTCCAATCCTGATCCTCCTCGGCGCCCTGAATTCATACGCGTTCGATTAGAAAGGTGCATTTAATCGAAAACAAAACGGAAGAACACGATAACGTACTTCGTCACCGGTGTAGAAAGTATATGGCGCGTAAAGCTCGCTCTCGGTCTCGCTGCCGCAATACGGCAACGAGATCGATCTCACGAACGAGGGTTGATGATGAATCTTCGATTCACCGACCATCGCACTGCTGTCGGACTTCCTCTTGCACGCGGCGCGGAATCCGCCTCCGCTTTCGTGTCGCAGCTCGAGATTCGAATCGCACTCAGGCGAACTCGAGAGGCATTCGTACACGTGGCTGTCGTTGGATGTCTGTTGAAATGCAAGTAATCGCTGTACTGCTAAGTCGCGTTCACGTTGAGGCGATTCCGAACGACATATAGCATTTACGGCGACTTATATGTTCGCATATATTTCTAGATATAAATATTTCTAGATATAAATATTCTTGGCAATTTTCTTCTTTTCTGTCGAATTTTCAGACCATTACTCTGTCTAATTATTATTCTGTCGTATCTTTTTCTATTAAAATTAATAGACGGAAAGAAAAGGTAACGTAAATATTTTTGACAAATATGTGACGTTGGCTATGTTACAAATTTTATGTATAAATTTTAAAAATATAAAGTGTACTTCGATCTACTTTCCTCTAAAGATATTATTCGTCATTTTCTCTTTAGCGTTTTTTTCCGCAGCTTGACAATAAAAACTGCGCATAAGAAATTATTGCAGCAATTATCTTCATTTAACTGTTTACCTTTCCCAAGATCTAGGAACGTTCGCCCGCATATAAAGAATGCTGGGTGCAGCGTGTGAATATTCATATCAACGTTTTCACGCTGCAGTTCAACAACTAGTCGATTCGCATTCACCGACGTTCGCGTCTGGAGCCGGATATTAGACAGACGGATTTGAAGAAGTATTTCTTACCGGGGAGCCGGAAGTGGGTCGCGCAGCGGGCCCGTCGTAATCCCGGTGCCGATCCTCAGCGGACGCCCTTTTTGGGACGGGTTGGGAGACTGCTCGGTCCCTCATGCTGGCGGTTCTTTGGGGTTTCGAGGGTGCCAGGGCGCTGCGTACCTCACCTGTAACATCCTCCGCTGCTGCAGGCACTATCCGCCATCGTCAAGCGCCACGGGTTAGTACCACAAGACACAAGGCATGTCAACGAAAACGGGCTAGCTATGCGGGCTGGCTAGTTCGCCTAACGCGACTAGGGTACTGGAGGAACGTCGCGCTAAGTCGAATTCGACGCTGGCGATACGACGAACGTTAGTTCACCCATTGTTCCACGCATGTCGACTAATCGCTATCGGTGCATGCGTGGATTATTTTCTTCCAACATTCAGGTAGTCCCTCATTGAATCTCTGATCTGACTCCGATTTCGTGTCCAATTGACGGTGCTAACGTGGACCATGTATCTTTCCGCCGACGAAGCTTTTCGAGCAACGTCCATCACGCGACAAGTGAAAATAATTGTTGTCGGGGTGTAACACATGTCACAAGATATTGTGACATTCCAAGAGTAATTTCTGTTTAGGACTTATAAATCGGGATCGACGTGAGTATCTACGAGTGAGGATCCTCGAGTTTTACAAGCGTACGTTATATCTACATTTTAATTCTTAATTAAACTAAAAGACTCCGTACGAGATGCCGATCACAGCGCATGCAATGCGTGCGGCGTTAGTTGCACCCAGCGTCAGTTAAAGGAGTCCTCGACTAACGTTGCTCGTGGTACGCACCGTTACGTAATCATCGCGGAAAGAGAAAAAAAAAGAAGAAGAGGAAGTAAACGGAGAGAGACGTGAACGCGGATATGCGCGCAGTTTACGCTTGAGTAGTCGCGCTTATGTCGGCGCGATGGACGTCGCCGTTGTTCGCGTTAATGAGAGGAGGAGGAGACAGAGAGAGAGAGATGCGGAGGTGCAACGAACAAGCCACAGGGATTACGGCACACGTGAATCGAAGAGAATGAGAGAATGACCGGGAGAGCTAAGCGATCGAAAGAACAAGACTCTCTGATTTATTTTTTAAACAATATACGTTTATTCATCAGATACAAATGTTCTACATTACAGAGTTCTTGCTTTTTGCACTCTTACAAGGAGCACTTTATTGACGAGTACAACAAATAGCACAAATAGCGTTTTATTTTATACCAGCCATTCTCAAACTTTATATTGTAATCTTATCGCGGAAACCGGCGTTGCGAAAGCAATCGTGTCTCAAGAGTAAAAAGCTATAAGCCTTCAATCAGTATTACTTAATATTACGTTACGTATGGAACGATACCGGTGCTTGACTTGACAACCGAGTCTCGTCCAAAAGAATAGGAATAAATTCTTTCAGTAAACATTACGAAACATTATTATCGGTGTAACACACATATCACAGAATATTGTGACTTTCCAAGAGTAATTTTAGTTTCTTTAGGACTTATAAAGTCTTCTACCTTATAAAAAAATGTCGCGTTTTCGCCATCGGGAATAAACATCGAAATTTCAACTAATCTGAATTAAATCTCAGTTTCAAAATTCCGATTTTGTACAACCCGGCCAACTGCGCGACGCGCAAAGTTTAATCGCATGCGATTCGTCAAGTAAGAAAAAAAAAAAAAAAAAAATCATCTATCCTCCCCGAGGATGCAAGTTAAGGCATCATCACGTGGCTCGGTCGCTGTACCCACGCAAGCGAAGTGACGTCTCTCCCGTATTAAAAAGCGACTGGCGCGAGGATTCGTGTGAGTATGGCTGTTAACATCGAGAATAATCGCGACGATTAACTCAGTTACATTGTATGGGCCTGAACTTACCCAGATTCGCGTAAATCGAGTCCGAGGTTGTCGCAGCGGCCGGCCTCCATGCTTTCGACGACGTTTTATCGTTCCTGGAGGAAGCGACGTTCAATTTGAGGTCCGCGCGAGGTGGCGGCGGTCTGACCGGTTTGCTCGCCGAATCCAGCCTCGACCAATCCTCGAGGGATTGGTTCCTTGGCGGCGGTGGTGGTTTCCCGGGTCTCGCTGTAATAATAACGTAGCGTCTCTTTCTCTGTATGATAGGGTTGCGTTTATACATTATATACGCACATACATATACATCGATACACGCTTTCGCGTCTCTTGATGACTTAAAATGTCAATTGTCTCATATGTTTGAGATTTCATCGAAGTTACAAGGAATTCGTGCTTACCCGCGACGGATGGAGAAAACCGCGTCGTCCTAGAGCCGTCGTTTTTATCGCCGCAGGAATCGGTCTGGTCCTCGCCCATCCTGGCGGTGATCCTATCGTTTCCCACTACCTCGACCGCGGCACCGTCCAACTCCAACGGATGGATTATCTCTAATCGCGGTTTCGGTTGCGGCGTCGACGGTATCTCGTCGGTTTTCGCGCCCGACGTTTGGCCGGTGATAACGTCCATGTCCTTCCTCGTGCCCATTCTCAGAAACCTCTTCAGGGAGAAACCTCTCCGGTTTCTACCCCTCTTCTTTTCCTCCCGCATCTCTTTCTCCGTCGCCAAGCTGTCCTGCGACAGAGATATCGTTTTCCTAGGCACGGACTCGACCGTGTCACGGTCACGGACCGGAAGCTTGGCGCTCTCGTTCGTTGGATCCGGCAGATCGCAGACCGCCTTGCGGAACTTCGGACTGCACGAGGACGATCTCTCTCGCTTCTCTTTCTCGCGAACGACCGGGGAATCGGACTTCAGATTAGCCCCCGGTTTCCTGGCGAATAGAGAGACCGGTAAAAGATCCTCTGTGGCCTCCGGCGGTCGCGGTGCCATCCTTCTTTTGTTCGGCGAGCGCACGAGCTCCATTGTGGAGACGGAAACCGGAGTAATTTCTGGAAATTCCTCGTCTGGCACGATATTCTCGTCCACTTCTTCGTTACTCGTCAGATAGTTTCTCGACAAGGCTGGCGGAGCGATTACGGAAGTAAACAACGGCGGGAGGGCGGATTTAGATGAAGTTTTTGTTTGATCTCCAGATTCCGAGTTTTGAGCTGTAATTGTTGCCGAGATTTGATCGGTCTCCGATAAAATCTCGTTTGTAACGTTCTTCTTCGTTGAACATCGAGAGCTCATGTCTTGCGTACCTAGAAAGAGATAGTAGCACGCATCGTAATGACGTTAAAGCTGCGTAAGAGAACTTTTCCAAAAGCCAATGAATAAAAGATGCGACTAACAATAAGTAATAAGATACAAGAAAATCATTTTATGTTACTTTCATTGTAGCGATATCTATATACGGCTGTAACTTGCTCTTTAAACAAATTAATTTTAACTAAAATAAAGTCTGATGTGTAATTCCTCCTCCGTTTCCAAATATTAAAATCTAAATCTCAAAGACAAATAATTTAAAGCTTCAAAAATTTCGACAGAACATAACACAATAATTAGAAGCAGACGTTCGAGTATTTTCGTTGCTATTTTAGATTGTACGAAATAATAATAAATTTAAATTATTAAAATAACAAATAATTTAAACAATATTTCTCGTTTCTTTTTAATCGTGTTTTGGACGAATCGCGAGACTCACCTAAATTTTGAACGGGTCTACCAGCGACAGTTTGGACCGACGGAGGTGGTAATACGTAATCGCCGTTGGGAATTTTCTTCACGGCGAGCGGACCATCGTTCAGGCTCGCCTTTGCGGGAAAGGTCATCGGTTTCTGCGGTACGGCGGGCTTCGCCTTCGAATCGATATTAACACCACCGTGTAGGAAGGAGGACCTTGGTTCCGTGGTTATGATCGGCGGCGGACTAGTGGGCAACGCCGGCGGTTCCGTCACTTCCTCGTCCGCTTTGCCATCCGGTTCTCCCGCGAGCTCGCGACTGCTATCGAAACAGAATTTCTTCCTCTCCGCGCCCTCGCACTCTCCATCAACTTCGCGCACTTGCGGCGACGGTGATTCCTTAACGTTTTCCATGCCGTTGACACTCTTGTCGCCGACATTAATCGATCGATCGCTCTCCGGTGTTTCCTCGTTCTTCAGAGGCGTCAATGAGGCGAGCTCGACTCTCTCTTCCTTCCCTTCGTCTTGTTTCGCACACTCGCTTTTATTCGTCGTCGTCCTTTTTCCCAAACCATTGCTCTCTCCCATGTCGCTACTTGGCGCGGATTGCGCAGACATCCTCGACGAGGTCTCGATTTCAGTCTTCTTTGTCGTTGAAACGGTGTTAAAGGGAACATTTGTGGCGTTCCTCTTATCGACTTTACACAAGGGCGAGTATTTCTGCGCCGTTGTTTCCGTCATCTTCACCGCATCCGCGTTGGCATTATCTGTCGTAGTCTCCCTCCGCATGATGGAAATCATATTAGCAGAAGTGATCAATGGCATGTCTACGATCTTCCCTAGTTCCGGGGAAGATTTTTGTTCTTGCTCTTCGGTCTTCTTCCGCTCTGGTTCATTGAGCTTCTTTACGGCCTTTAACATTAATACCATTTAATACATTCAATTTTGCTTTAGCAAACAAGATCGAGATACCAAACTTGCACCTAATTAAATAAATAATTAAATACAAGGAGATTCTTCGCGATAACATTTATTCCGTGATGCTTTTGTTGTACTTACTCTGGCAGTGTTATCCGACGATCCACAATCGTCGGATTTTAATTTGAACGAACTGGTTTGCAAGTTGATCGTGTTGATCTTACGATCGGTCGGCCTCTTGGCGGTGGGTACGGACTCGTCTCCGCCGAAGGGTGTTACGGACACCAAAAGCGTCGTCTTCCGGCCATCGGCGTCTCGCTGTATCCTACCCAGCATCAATGACGCGAAGGACTTGGCAGGTGTCGCCGTCGACGACCTGGCCGCGTCGTGCAAACCATTGCTCTCGACGTTTGTCAAGTTTGCGGTGACCGTGTTGTAGTTCGTGTTCGCGCGGGTCAGGTCGAATAACGCGCGCTCCTCCTCGCTGTCCGGCACCAGGTCCTCCTGTTTCGCGGAGGAATCGACCTGGGCCCCGTCCCTATCCTCCTCGCCGTCCGAGAAGTCATCACCGCCGTAACCGATCACCTCGGTAAGAGACTCGGGGAAACCGACGTTCTTCTTTCGTTGATCTTTCCGACAAACCGTCTTGCCACGAAGGATACTCTGCAAGGTTATTCGATCGTCTGATTCCAATCGGGACGGGACGTTTATCTAAGTAAGAAAATATACTTATCGCGACGTAGCGCAAAACCGGAAATGTTTTAATCAGTAATTGATCGGTGATGATCATCTCCCATTAATTGGACGTAGTTATGCGAAATATAAATAACTCGAAAAACAAGTTTTTTTGATACCATCTCTAACGACAACGGAGTGTTATCTTCGTATAAAATATTTACTTAATATATTATGTATCGATTTTTTGGATGAAATATTAATTGGCGCAAGTACCGTGTGCATATAAATTGAGCTACGATAAATAATCTAAATCGTATAGAAAATCGATGTAATGATTATATAAGTGCCAGTATATAAACATGTTTAAAGTAATCACTTTTATAATTATTCACGAAAAATTTGGACTTGCACCTAAATATATACTGACATCTATACAAATATATGATACTTTGTACAAGTCAATACCTGCACCTGAAGATGATCAATCTTCAGATTCGTGGAAGCCTTCTCGACGTTCAGTCGCAAGACATCGTCAGTCGGCGCATGTTCCTCCTTCGGTTTGAAGCAATTCGAGCAGAGCTCCTTCTTCCAGGCGTTTTGCACGAAGCGATTGCATTGTGTGGACATTGTTGCCTCACTGCGACACCGACAGCGAAAGTCCCGTTACATCATCCTGAAAGGAAAGAGATGAAATAGTAATCGATTCGATTCTTCAGTCGGCACGACGATCAACGGTGCATTGTGCACGTGCAGCGAACGGACGTACGTGATAGCGCGCGAGAAATTATTTCGTTCCGAGAAAATATATGTACTTACGTGTGAAATAAAATTGCCCGGAATTTTAGTTCTTCTTTACAAAATTTTTCAAAATTTTCCGAACATTGAATATCTCTTAAAAAGGTCATCATTACGGGTGGTCAATCGATTGCCGTTCCCTAGAATGCGCTTCAATGACGAAGCACGGTCGGTTGTCAACGAGCGATTACGTTGGACGGTCATTAAAAACGAAAACGAAACGAGTGAGTACATTTTCCTGTCCGCAACGTCGGCAGCGGCTACCGCGGGACAATTGACTGGAGCTGCCCGACCGGCTGAGTAATTGCCTCACTTCCGGTCTCGGTTTTATTTGCAACAGCGATGGCCTAGCCCGTACCCGTCATTAGCAAGTAATACGTAAGAATATTGTGCCATCGCAAATTTTTCTTTTCACAAACGTATAGCCGAGAATTGAGCAGTTTTTCCATCATAAAAATAAAATAATTTATTTTACGCCTTACACTCTGGATATTTCTTTAGATCGTTCCTAAAGTTGTGCTTCATGAAAAGCTGTTCGCTTTTGGTTGATATCAATTAATGTATTGTTAATAAAAAAGCTGTTTTTTTACAAATTGCATTATTAAAATCTGATATAAAACACCGATGAGCATAAAACATTCTGTATAGTTAACGTAACGCTAACAATAAGTGAAGCGGTTTGTTAATGTTTCCATTCAGACAATGTCACCTCGGGGAACAACGTTGCAGGGACTTCTCATCCTCTCCCTGTTGACAAATATTTGCTGTCTATTGCAGAAAAGTTGCGAGACTGGAGAACCATCTCTCTCCCATCGTTTAGATCTTAATCGCGCAGGGGAAATCGCGTGCGCGACACACCGGAACGAAGGATATCATCGAGGACAAAAAGACGTCGCATGACGACGTCCACGGTAATGTCCTATTAGCATGCAGGACTTGCGAGTACTCGCAAACCAGGCACGAAGTACCGTTGCCGATCTCGTTGATCCGTTACGTCTCTCGCGTTGCCGTCCGCGCTTTTCGTGCACGTGAAAAGTCTGCGACGCGGTTACATAAAAATTTGGAGTAACATCAAGAACGCGCTTCATGGCTGAATACCAAGCTCAATACATCGTCTAAGAAAATTAGAAAAGAATCTTTTGCCAATTCGTACCAGTTTCAAAATAGAAAAAAAGAAAAGAAAAAAAAAGAATAGAAAAAGGTTGAATGGCAGTTCGTGCTTTAGCATCGAGGCGAACATTTTTGTGACAAAGCAATAGGAATTTTAAGGTGGTTGAATGTTTCGATGACATAGGATTCAAGAAGTTTAGGTAGACAAATACCCGAGGGTGCTGTGTTTGGAATGTGGTGTAGCTCTTTGACTGAAACATTGCTACGTTTTAAATTTCTAAAATTCCTTTTCTAACTTTTCCGACTGTGTATATGCAGTTAATTACATGTTTATCTCTGTGTAAATTTATTAGTAGAACATTATTTTTTATATCATATATTTTAAAGGATTCAAAATGGTCTGTTAAAGATGTATAATTTTTTTTTCTATGTTTCAAAGATAATTTGATTTATAAGTAAGATTCTTAGTTTGTCGATTTAAACTACTGAATTGTATCGAAAGAAAGAAAGAATTACACTGAATAATTTTTTTATATTTTACATTACAATAAATAAGTTTAAGTCTTCAATATAAAGTTGCTTGTAAAATGTGTTCTGATTTTATGCAAATAATTAACTAAGTAGCAAAAATAGTCTATTACAATATAATTAAATTTAAGCAATTATAATTAATATCTCTCTCTCTTTCTTTCTTTCTCATTTCCTTAAACCGGCAAATCGCGTTAACTCAGACTGCGCAAATCTTTCATTTGACGATTCCGAGTAACTGTAGATTTATGATAATACCACTTTGCAATTATTATAAATTAACGGTTACCGCATAACTGTACACAGTAATTGTGGTGGTTACTACTTGGAAATTATTTTAAATTAATTCAATGTCCATATAACAACGTAGTCTACGAAAAGGGATAATCCCTTTATATTTTTACACAGAATCGTCTGAGTCGCTGCAAAGTTTCTTTCTTCTTCGATTACAGAGGCAGACCTTGTCGGGACTTCTCATTCCATTGAGATGACGCGTGGCGTGGCGCGCCAAGGCATGGCAGACGAAGAGCAAGGCGAGGTTCAATGCCAATGAATTTTACATATTGCAACACTCGAAGGCTTTAACCCTGCAGTGCTCTCGGGAAGGCAGAAAGTATTCGAGGCTTTATTATTTGCGGTATAAAACCTCTAGAATGTAATTATCTGTTTCAAATCTAGAGAGAAATTTAATTATAGTTCACAAAAATAGCTTTGGAGTGATCACAAGATTGTCTGCGAGAAGAAAGAAATTGACTGAAAGTATAAAAATAAGTAGATATCACTTATTAAAATTTAAATTAAGAATTCATCAATATTGATCTGCGAGAAGTTCAGATTTCTTTGAAGATATCTAATATTCGTATAAGCCACACTTTTACCGCGAATAATGATTAACCGTCAATGAATAATCCAAGTACTCGATGGATGCTCGAAAGTGACGAATAAGAGCGATACTATTTGCTTAGTCTACCTCTGCGCGGAAATGACAACGTAGTGATAACGTGTACGGCGAAGCAGGCCCTGTGAATCATTCCATGCGAGGAAAAGTGCTTACAAGTGTGCCGCGAAGTAAATAAATAATTTTCGACGTTTGTCTCACGTTATTTCCCACGGTAACGACGTTAATGCCAACATGTGTAGGAGAAACGAGCGAGATTATCAGCCGCGGTTAGATATACGTTGTCTTCGCACGGATACACAAACCGGGCACGCACTAAAAATCCCGGCGCAAAGAACGGGAGAGAGTAACAGCAAGGACTTCCGCGGTCACAGGAGTGAGATATCCGTGCACGGATTCCGCTATGGCGCGACTCGCATTCTTTCCGTCGTACTGCAATAATTACTGTTAGCCTGCCGCTTGATTGCGGGCATTAAACTCGCCCCTGACAACCGTAAGACGTCTGGGAATTTTCGACGGGGGCACGGACGAGGAATTACCTGGAAGAGAAGGAGAGGGAAGTGGACCGTTCGTTTGAGATCGCAGGGTACGTCGCGTCGTTCGAGAGCACTCGAGAGGCAAAAGGCTTAATGGGTCAAGAGCGAGGTAATAAGTAGCTGGTACTAGTCATTCGACGCGCATTAAGAGCGTGAATTACATCATTTCATGTGAGACATCGTCGCTCGGTAGCAGACCGTCTCAATTAGACGATTATCATGTTTCAGGTCTTTTGTATGAAATAATATATCTGCAAGAAACAAATCTGTATTTCTATTAGAAAATATGGTAAATTTAATCGATGCAGATATTTGTAATAATAGGTTTTTAAAAAGAACCATCATAAATTTAAATTAGAGATAGCAGGACTGTAATTGAGCATGAAATTATTACAATTTAATGTAGTTTATAATGCTCACTTTCCACTCATAAAGTGGCAACGTCCTATTATTCTTTTCATCCTAATACAATTTACATTTTTATCATATATGCTTTTTAAAATACTCTCTCCTTTTAAGACTGAATAATTTTTGGAACAAGGCAGTTTTTTTAATCAAACTTATTAAAGTTCATTACATTATGGGAAAGACTTATAAATTCACAAAAACGTAATTCAATTTTCACTTTGCGCAATTTACGAATCTTCTAAGCGAATACGCTGCAGCTGTAAGAACACTCGGCTGCATGCACTATGCCGAACTAAGTAATCCCCGTCTAACAGTAAACCTTGCGTTGGGAACCGTTGTCGCATGATTAACGATCGTTTTTTCATGCTATTAGCGTGCCGCCTGCACCGTGGATAGAGACGATCGTGTTGAATTCATTCTCTGGTGTTCGTGATTTATGGTACAGCTTCGGACAATCTGCGTTTTATAGGCACTCGCTGCCATCCCGAATAAAATAATATTACAATTGTGCAATACCTATGCAATTTTTATTATCGTGCAATTCTTCATATGGGTGACAATTTCGACACTTTTTAATCTGATAAAACTACAAGACCTGATTACGACTAGAAGTTACGGTGATATCCAAAAATTCCTTTTTAAAACGTTATTTACGAATTTATAGCAAATCGTGGGACTATTTTAAAACCACTTTTACCAAATCGCAACACAAAATACTATTTTACTACTTTAAACTTGTTCTCAGTAGTACTAAAAGTAACTTGTAATGTAACTATAGCGTAAGAGACACTAAATGGCGACAATTCTGCCGTCGACGACAATGCACGTCGCCATGCACTTTAGCACAGTTACGTTTATCGAATTAGATGCATTTGAGCAATTTCGATGCCGCTAGTCTGCACTTTTTTTCCTTTTCTTATACTACTTAGCTCGCAGCAGAGACTTCTTCATCTGCCCGAATATTTCACTTGGGTCGTCTGACTTCGAGCAAGAGACGCGAACGTGCACACGTTTCACATAATCGCGTGAAAAATGAGAAGAGACGCTCGCATTGTACATACACTTCCTGGCGTAGCTAAATGGAGAACAGGATGTCTTAAACGAATACCGTCGCATTTCGGTGTCGCGTCGTGAGTTTTCCTCTCACACGTCCATGCAAATAAATAAATATCGCGCGACAAAGACGGATTTGTATGCTATTTCGGATTCGTATTCTAGTTTATCGTGGTATATAAACGCGCGTTTGTTAACGCCATAGGTGATGGAGTTCGTACCCGAGCCGAACTTAAACCGGTTTCCGACTTATGATCCGGAACCATTCTATTCTTGAATATATACCCTCCCGACGCACTTTGCATTTCAAAATACTAATCTGGTTTTCAATACAGTAATAAAGTTCCCTTAAAAAAAAAAAAGAGAGAGAGAGAGAGAGATACACTTTTCTAAAGATTATCCAAACGCGGCGTAAAACCATTGTAACGTTACAAATCGTAAAGTAACTCACATGCAGAATGTTTACAAGAAGCAAAGTAAATATAGAACCGTGCAAAAGGACGGCGGTGTGATTTTATGCTCCAAGTTTAAGTAACACTCCGCACGTTCCGTCAAGTAAAACATATTTCCCGTTTCTCCTTTGTTTAAAACACCAATTCCGAAGCGCTACGTTTATTTCTGGTTAGCTTTTAACTTAAACAGCTGGCCTCGTGCTTTCGAATTTCAAGGGCGCGGCGTAAGTATGCACCATGTTAGTGCAGCATTCCCATTCTTCCATCAAAAAAATCTCTTCGGAATTTCTTAATGTAAATTAGTGCTATGTGACAACGAATGCTTGTCTCAGACGGCGAAATGAGAATATCCGCGTCCACTCCCTCGGACAAAATATATTACTCCGGTAAAGAAGTATAGTAAAACGAAAAAATGTCGTAGGTACTTGACGTGTTTGCGGTATACACGAGCAGAACGGTTGCAGAATCGATTTTACGCTCGCTCCTTTTTGTCGAGGCGGCGCGACACCGCGCGCGGAGTATTCGTATTATGCTCTTACCGGTCCTAAACGAGGTCGACCGGCTCCGATCGTAACCACACCTCCTCCACAGCTAGACTGGGGACGGCGTCCGTGTGTATTCGATCCTTTTGCTCCCAGATTCGATCAGGGCACGAGAGGTAGGTACCCTTTACCGAGGCATTCCGAAACCGAAGTCAGGTCAGCTATTTCACGCTACGTCATAATGTATGTTTCTTCACATTACACAGCCGATATCATTCTATTACGTTAATTAAAAGGCATTTTCATCAGCATAAAACTGTAGCGTTTTTACGTTAAAAGAAATTTTGCTGGAAAAATTTGATCTGAGTGCTTCATCGCTCTGCGATAAAATAGATTTAACATAAAATTACGAGGGAGAGTAATATTTATCTTTAGATATTTATTAGTTATTATGTACGATATACAGCTCATATGTAATTTCATATAGCTCTATAGTATTACGTTTCTATGTCATTAGAGTTATAATGCAGAAAATGCTCGCTTCCATGCGTTATTAGCTAAAATAGAATTATTCTATCCTCAATTTTACATTTAAAAAGATTCATCCCGTTCTTGTTTTTATTATTATATAAATTTTGTTGTTGTTACATTTT
This sequence comes from Leptothorax acervorum, assembly GCA_035220615.1. NCBI lineage: Eukaryota > Metazoa > Arthropoda > Insecta > Hymenoptera > Formicidae > Leptothorax > Leptothorax acervorum. The sequence continues at coordinate 790,949 of JASTWQ010000056.1, forward strand.
TATTTTGTTCCTAATTCCTATTTATAATCATTTTTGCTTGCTATGTCCGCGCATAAAACCCCTAATGCTCTAAATTCGCTATTGAATTTCTTGCCTTTCTTTCCGACTTCGTTATTCTGGAGAACGTACAGGTTTCTCGCGGCACCGAGACCGGCTTTCCACACGTTTTCGCAGTTGTGCAGTGCGTACCATGCGTGTAGATGTGGGCTGGATGAGGCCGCGCGAGTGCGCAATCATTGCATCCGCGCGGCCGGCGCTTATATGAGTACGCTTTATCCATATGTATGACGTTTTTAATGTCGGGGCTTCGGTCTTTCACTTTGAGAATCGGAATGCGCGAAACGGCATTGTGTGGGTGATGCGCGAGGTGGACTTTCCCTCGCGTAACCTTGCGATCCCGCTCATCGCCACCTCGCTCCACGCCTCAACCGGCGTCGTTTCACCGCGATCGTATAACAATAAATTCTATATTTGTAACGCTTGCTTAGCGCTTTTCGTTCTTCCATGAAAGCAGGATTTATACCGATCGCGATAAGATAAGGTAAAGCTCTATAAATCGCAAAGTGTCTTTTTAGCAAGAAGATACCTGGGTCTACCTGGCTCGTACATGGCTCGATTTCCAATATAGCCCATGCTCGCCCACTCGTGCCTTTTTTGAAAATTCTACCATCTAAATAAATGACTACATATATAGACTCTTAGTTGTCATAGTCTGACTTATTATGTCACAGTTATTTTTTCGATTGCACGAATATAGAACTAAAATCTGCCTACACGTATTATCTTTTTTAATTTTATTCAATAAAATAAGGGTCAATTTTTCGAAGACGGTCTATATTAGGATCACGTATTTTATATTTATGTAATTTTCGATAAGTAATCATAATCTTACCAAAACATAGATCACAGAATTTATGATATTTCTTATTTTACCGGAGGCATGAAAAAAAAACACCTATCATTTACAAATAACTTTCAAGTCATCAGTCATCCTAAAGATTTGTATGTCACTGCGTGTATTTTTAATTCGTAAATATATTATGTTTTTTTATATTAGCATATTTATTTAGCATATAATTATGCATTATAACAATTTAAGAAACCCTATATATGGTAGTATGTCATTTTACAGGTTTCTGTCTTGTATACATACGATAGATCTGTTGTTATTATTATATAATTTATGTGATGGTTACGTATTTGAAATATGTAACAATCGCATAAATTATAACATAATAATGTAACGAGAATTAGTACCAAAATTTTCGTTTGGTCTTAATAAATATCAATCAAGCAAGGATTTTCAATTTGTAAGGGAATAAAACGTATAAAAGAATTGATCTAAAAAAAATTAAAAATTCTATTGATTTACGATTATTCACCTGCATTGTATTATAAATATCAATTTAACACTGTAGTAACAGATATAAAAATGAGTAAAATATCATGTTTGTCGAATTAAATTAATACATTTTGCGAATTTTAAAGTTTGCGAATAAAATGTCCGGTTTTAATGGACGGTTCTTGGACGAAGTGCTCGGAGCTATGTCGGATTAGCGTTCGTGTGATGCGTGCCAGATTTCCCATTGCTCGTAGAAGGCGAGCAGAGAGAAGAGAGCAGAGCGGATAGTGTCCCCGATATTCCACGTACACGGAGAAAGAAAGAAAGACACGTTAAGTACGTGTGTTTCGCGGCTCTCGTAGATTCCCATAATCGCCACACTTCTACAGTCATCCGGAAGCGTTGCTAAGAGCCTACGACACACGTGACAAGTTCGTCGAGATCGTCCAAGTCCCACTTGAGACAACCTACGTCACAGGAGTCCGTTGGAAAAAAAAAAAAAACTAGACCCGCGACTGCCGCGATACCGTTTCTAGCATAGCCGTGCTCTTTTCCTCCCTTTCTCTTTGTATCCGCATTATTACGTTCAGCCATAGAGACTAATGATGGAACGAACCTTACCGTGTCATAAAATTTAAAATTCCTGTACTTTAATATGCTGTATGAAAATTATTACGTTGTATATATGAAAAATTGCATTTTAACAGCCTATCTATAAATATTTAGTCAAAGAAAGAAACTGATAACATCAAGCGTTTTATATAACGAGACATAGGTAAAGTGCAATCGTTGTAACAAAAAATATATGAAGTGTAGTCAGTTATTCTTTCATGATAATATAACGGGGAGAAACGACAAAATACACACAGCGCGGGTGAGGCACCGAATGACGCAGAAATGCCATATGTTGTCTTCGAGAAAAAAAAAGAATATATGTTGTATATGCGTGACCTCTTCAAAATAACATTTAATTCATGCGATATCATTTATATATTAATTATTTCTTTTTTCCCCGATGCTCAGGGATGCGTTCCTCGATCAACCGGTCTCGGTCAAGTGGGCCTGCGTTTTCTTAAGTTTCTTGGAAGAAATCGGACGCGTGTATCGCACCACGATTTCTAGGATCATCGAGTGGCGCGCACTTTCTTTTTTCTTTCTGCCTGCAAAGCATCGAGCAATTTTTATTCCGGAGTATTTCGATTTCCATATGCGTTTTAGGTCGACGTGCGTCGTCCTTTCCTCTCTCGCTTGAACGTGGGAAAAGTACCAATCTATTCGCCTATTTCCGATTCTAGCCCCAGAATGATAAGATATCAAAAGTATATAATTTTATCTATTAAGGTGAACTGAGGCGGTATCTATTGACTCCTTATATCTCTTTTGATTAAGTTTTCTTCTCTTTTTCTCTCTCCCCCTCTCTTTCTCCCCATAATCTGAAGTTTCTTATATTAGATTTTCATTCCGCGAAACGATGCGATCCATGACATAATTAATGCCAAGCCTTATTACGACCGATGCACGCAAGACCGATGCACTGAAGACTTTCTCTTTTTCCTCGCGACTGCATTTAATTACCGTTCAAACAGAATGACTAATAAGGTAATTTCTGATCTTTTGAAATGAACAGACTCGCAAATTAATTAGCGCAACGTTTAATTCTAAACTTGCAATTCCTATATACCTGCACATCACGTACCTGTCGCGTCGCGCGAGAACTATAGTGCTTCCGGGAGCGATGAACCTCTGATGTCCGGTGAGTCTTCGCGATAGAAATTACAAAGTTACATACTGCCCGAAGTGGCGAATGGCTTGACAATTTCTATACGCTGCTCTGCAGCAAGTGTTCGTTGGTTCCACGTCTTATTGAAGAAGTAATGAACTTTCTTGGTTGCAAATGAAGAGGTTCGATATAAATAAGACGCAATACGATACGCGTATTATAGCGAGATATTAAATCAAACGGATTCTTCAGGAATTATCCAGACGGTAGTTGATGGAAATGAATTGTGCGTGACCGAGCAGCGTGTTATTGACGACGAATCGACTGATACGACCGCAAAGTGGCACAAGGACTGCCAGGTAGATTTCCTTCCTTAGAAGGAACCGTAGAAATCTTGTTCTGGTACACACATCTCTTTACGATTAATGGATCGGTCAAGCCGACTGTTTCGAGAATAATCCCGTTCTTTCTACGAAGATGCTTCGCATGCGAAATTGTGGGTATTTGAAAATCTCTATCAGTTATTAGATTATAATAATACATATATATACAAGAAACCACGAGAAATGTAATATCTATCTCTCAATAATGCTCGTTTCCATGATGAAGAAAGGAATTCGATGTGAACCAATTGGCTTGCTTTACTTTAATTTGTTCACGTCAGATCAACCAATCATTTATTTGTCTCCAAGCTTCCCACATTTTTATGATATTTCTTTGACGCGACATTTCATGTTGTGGAAGCATTATTCAGGATTGTCGTGAAAATGAATCTGAGGTGACTGCGATCAAAATGCCGCGAAAGAGCATATATGTATAAGCAATCAGCAGAATATGCGCCTTCGCTTGAATCGCCTTGAAAGTTTCAGCGGAAAAGGTTACCATCGCTTAACACGCCGTAAGAAGCTGGACGTCGTTAATGTTTCTCAGTAATATCAGAGTCCCCAAGCAAGAACGAGTCGCCCTTGCGATACAACATTTTTTCGTAGTCATTTTTGGTACCGTTGATTCTCTCGCTACCACGAGTTGCAGAATTATTTGCGAGTGTGACATTAACAAAATAGTCGCTCCGTAAATTCGTCTTTATTCGGTTTCCCTCCGACGCGTGCACGCCCACTTAGATTGTTAATATTCGTTCTTTAGGAACGCGAACGCTTTGTATTCGTATTGTCATCTTCCATCCATTCACACCTACGCGAGTCACACCTTCTCTGCGAGAATATAATACGATTTAAAAATCATTATTTTTCAGAGATGAATACACAAGATGAAGTCACAAAGAATTATTCACCAGGATATGATAAATTGGGATACATTACAATTTTTAATTTTATCTTTTTGATATCGAATAAAACGTAGATAATTAAGATCTCTCTTGTCGGATATTTTTCTTAAAAAAATGATATTAAAATTAAGCATCCTAATGTGTAAATTTAATATTTTAACTTAAACTGATTTTAAAATAAAGATTACAAATACGAATGTCAAATAGCAATACAATCTCTATAAATTGTGTCATATGTAAACCAAATAAGTATTTTATTTAATTGTATAATTCAATTGCATGTCATTTATTACCACAAAATATAGAGCAACATATATGATAAATCATTTCAGGCTGTATTTTTCTGATACTTTTTTTTTATCAAAGTTCCCAATTCCATGTGGAACAACACAACTCGAGGGATATCAGTAAGAAATATCGATTGCGTACTTCTATTTGAATTTCTGAAGAGTTAGCACACAATACCATACACTTTCGGACTGAAAGTACATTTACATTCAGAGAAATTCCTCTTAGCATTCTCCAACTTTCCATAGACATTATACTAAAGACAATATTAATCATTTTTTATTGCTAATGCATCGCGGTATTTGCTGTCAATAGCAGTTAGATTAAATGTGTCCCTACATTACATCATGACCGTTTACATTGCGATATGGCACACCCACAAATGATAGCTACAGGAAGTATCGTGTCGTTTTTCAAGGAAATACTATCGTGATTAAATACAGAATTGAAATTTAATTCAGTAAATTTTCACGAGAAAAACACGTTGCGAGGTGTGCAATGTCACATTGTGATAATGTAACGGACAGTTTTTACAGTGACTTGCATCGTGACGCACGTAACGCTAACATGATGACAAACGTCGTGACACTGTCGAGTCTCAATTCAATTAATCCGCATAAAATTCATAATTACCCGCTTAACGAGGATTATCGAAACGGAACGTTACACCGAGTATTTTAGAAAACCCAGTAAAAATTTTCAACATTTCCATTGTCTTGTCTCGGAAGATTTCCGTCTGGAGAAGCAAATTAACTATGCCTAATAATTCTTACGCCTTTCTAGAATATTTCGACAACAATCTGTGCGGCTTTCTATCCGGAATTTGGCGTCGGAAGGCGAGATCGCGTACCACGCGCTCGCGGCATGCGTGCGTGTTTACACACACGCGCGTGTGCGAGCCCGAGCTGCCAAAGAGGTCAATGCCTCTTTCTCTCGTTCATTTACCACGAACGTTCCGATCGCGCTGTCTACGGTGCGAAATCGCAAGCGATATCGGAACTTTGATTTCGGTCACGAGGGACAATGAACCGTCAAAAGGATGTCGCGCGTCGTGGAGAACTTGCTCCCCCAGCCGTTTCAAATCTAAGTGCGTGAAAGCAAAAGAGACACGCAATGGATTAGGCCATTAGACAGTTTCTTGATGAAAATTTAGCATTTCACAGAAATTATTTACATGATGCACATAAGAAAGTTCCATTTCAAAAAGTACTTCAAGCGACACATTAGACAGTACAAGATTTCTAAAATTGGTTGCTTTTTAATTAAATTATTTTGAGCTTTGACGCGATTTGACGATATTAATCCAAGATTTAATTTAGAATTTAAACTAATAAAAAAAAAAATTATTTCAACATTTTCGAAAATTGTCAATAAACACATAAAATTAAAAATAAAATAAATAAATAAATTTAATTTTAACGCATAAAATATGAATTTTTTTTAATGTGTGAAAATTTCGTCAACATGACATTATATCTATAGAAAGAAACAGTAATTTTTAGTAATCGTAACTGTTATTTTTACTCCCAATATTATAGTAGAATTTGTAGAATAAGACAACTCTACGTAATCCAAGAGACCGAACTGATTGTGTCGAGCCAAAGTTTCTCATAAACTTCGCAGACTATTCGTTATCGTATTATCGTAATTTGATATGAATGACGATGCAGCAGGTAGATGCGCCAGTAAATTATAAAATTGCGCAGCGCGGTCGCGTGGGACGAGGAAGTAAATACGAATAAGAATACGACGCACTTGCGAACGTGCACTCGTATTTGTCAAACATGCTGCGAGCCGACGCACGTGACATTCTGGAAGAAATCCGCAATTGGAGACCGCAGCCCGGAGTACGTGTACGGGGCAAAGTTCCGCTACGTGCCAGAGCGTTTGGTATTGGAGGTTGAAGAAACGCAAACGAGAGAATCCCAAGCTTCGCGAGCGTCGGAATATTCATTTCGGCATAAAACATCCTCTGCTGAAAGTACCTCGACAAATATTGTTATCTTCATATTTACTCAAAGTACTTAAACGCTTATAAAAATAATTTTAAAAATAAGTACCGTTCGTTAAAATCTCTTCGGGCGTGAAAGATTCAACTCCGATATCGTCGTCAAGGTGAATGAATCTTCCAAAGACTACAGTTCGGTAACGTGACTGTTTTCGGCGCGCGTTCATTAAGCCGGTTCGTCCGCGTATTAATTAGACACGGTACTGGCTAATCTGCTTCTATAATATTCGGCATCGTAATAAGTGAAAGTCTTGCGGGCGCATTTCGCGCGGTATCCACGACAAGGTCCCACTTTCGTGTACGCGGCATTGACACCGACGACGTCGAGAGCGTGGAACGCATGGTAGCGCATTCACGCCTTCGCGCATTCACGCGCTATTAGCTCGCCCGTGGTAGAGCAGCGTTTCCCAATTTCGTTCGCCACAGCCGCGAAGCACGGAGTTCCTTTATGTGGAGCAGAAAAAGTGGCTCGCTAATAAACGCGGGTTTCATAACAAACAAATGAGCATGGTCACGTCTTAATTCCGTAACAGAAAACGGACACGGGATCATTTTGGAGAACAAATAAAGATCTAGAAGTAATTCTTGTTGCTCGAATGACTTCTAAGGTGAGAAGAGAGCATTTTCGATCGTGATAAGAATTTTACAGGAGGCATTCTCGTTTTATTTTTCTACAGCTATTATACATATAAATACTTTATGGAAACTGGTGCTACGGCTGGTGCTTCCAGCTAATGGCGCTTCTATTTGGGGAACAACGCTGCGGACGATCATTTATTCGTCGCGTCGGGTACTCGCGCGCTCGTTATCTCCAGCATCGCTCAATTGACGAGGGTACGTTGAAGCTGTGGTGAAAAACTGCTTTCACTCGCTTTCCCACGAGTCTCCCTCTGCGGGCATTTTCTCGCGGGGTTCCTTTTACATATGTGTTGTCTCCTTCTCTTTGACTCTCCAATTGTTATTAAGTAATTTAGTATCGAATGCTTGGATATATAATAAAATCCGCGCACAGTTTGCTCATGAGTTTGAATTACAACCACCACGAGGCATCTTCCCGAGAAAGCGAAATATAATTGCTTTCGACACGCGCCATCCCGTTAAGCCGCCTCTACATTCTCCGGGAACAATTTTCTTTACCTTTTTCGTTATTTCGTCTTCGTCCTCTCATGGTTTACTTAACGTTTACTGTTTCTTTACGCTTTATTGCTAGTACTGGGTGTATAATCGTCTCTGGGCCTATCATCGCGCATGGAAAGTATCCACTCGACACCCGCGAGAGAAATGGCATCGTAGTATTTCAATTCAAAGCTTAAAACGTCGGTTATTTCTCGATTCCGATCATTTTTTTCTTCGAAATTCATACTCTGTTGCTAAGCATAACACGAAATAACAAGCTGTGTTTCATCATGGATACCTATATATTTGGAGAAAAGTACGATATTTTGCTGCATATGTATACATTAATTATCAAAAATTAATTAATAAAATTAATAATAAATTAACTAATTGCCTTTCACTGCATATATTAATTATTACATATGAAATTAATTAGATTAATAAGTAAATTAATAATTTATTAATAATAAATTAATAATTTACTAATAATAAATTAATAACTTAATAATAATTTATTTTATCGTCTAATTGGTTGCATCTTATATTACCGGATTGATGATACATCTCGCGATAAAAACAGCGCTGCATATTTACAAAGGAATTACAAAAGTATAGAATTGTTCACGCGGAATACTCAGGAAATGTGTTTGCTTCCTGCTTTTACATCTGAGCGTACGGTTTTGTTTCTATTTTAGATATATTTCCCTCATTTTTATTCATGAGATCTATTGTTGCGTGATATGTGACTCCGTATTCCTTATAGCACTATCAGGCAGAGAGTCAATGTGCAGATTGTTCCTTTACTTATGCGGAAAACTCGGTGTTGCGGCACCAACGTTGAACGTTCACTCAACTTCTCGATTAATCGCGCAAGACAATACTCCTGCTATTGTGAAGCTAAGCAGTGTCGCTCGATAGGGATGACCTTTGAGCTGCAACGCTGGCATTTTACTCCCAGAAGAAGCAGAGGAGAGCGTTTCGAAACAAAAGTGCTACAGTCCGGAGTTCCTTCTCCTAAATTCCCAACATCTAATCAACTAATTATTGGCATATCGTGAATAGCGAAAAAATTTTAGTAATTTTAACTTACACAGTTATTTATTGATTGGGGTTATGAAAATCTTTTGCGGTATGCGCGGTGTAAATATAATAAAGTTAATTAGTTTAATATTATAACTAAATAAGAAGGAATAAAATAAAAAATATACATGGAGAATAAACAAGTGTGTTACTGCTTTATCCATTCTTGCGTTGCACCGGAAGATCATTGAGGGTGCATTTTGAACGCATCACGCTGTGTAGCTTAAAAGCGTCCGACTGAAAAATCTTATAAAAACAGGCAGGATGCTAAATTTAGAATTGAGCTCCAAGAGCCTACCGTGATCTTTCCTACATACGGGAATCGTGCTCCGCGTTCGCGTTTCACCCCGCAGCTTATTTTTGGCATCTAGATAATACACTTAAAAAAGTGAAACAACTTTTTCACGCTATCGAGAAGTTTTATTTGAACAGTAACCTAAAAAGTATTTGAATAATCTATAAGAGGCGATTCTGCTCTGACACAAAAAATATAACGCATAATAATTATTTATTAATAAAATAAAAATTATTGTTTTTCAATAAATTTTTAATACGAAATGACTGCACCGTTATTCTTACTAAAAAAAAATTTTTTCTAATAATTTTAAGAAAAGAGCATTACAAATGGAACTTACTTAGAAATTGCTAACATCCTGTTATACATATTGGAAAATCATATTTTTATCCCGTAATTTTTAAAACTATTTACAATAATCTTTTTAAAAATTAATAAGTTGAAGCGTTGAGCTGAGAGGATTTTTTCAAGAGACATTGCAATTGGGGAAAGCGTACATGCATTACATGCCATGCTAACAATTAGATACCCAATTAAAAGTATGATCGATGATAGACGCATCGCGTGAAGATGCTTTATATTCTTGCGAAACATCGCAAGAGAGCGATGATCAAGCTAAAATTTCGCCATCTGAAAACTGATTCGATCTACGTAATTATTAAATTGGCTTTTACAGCTAACGGCCACGCATCCTTCTTGGACAATTAACATAGAGAGCTATTAATTTGATGAAGTTGTTCGCGCACGATGTCCGATAATTCGCCTTAGAGAGAATATTGATTCAAGACGTTGATCGATGCTGAAATCATCTAGAAATGGATGATCCGTCTCGCCTAATCGCACAGCTGCGAAATCGGAATACTATTACCGTTAGCAGTGCCGAGTATTGCATCACAGGGAGAAAAGCATTGCAAGATTGTTTCATTACAAAGTAAAATCGAACTGTAATTGTAAGGCGAAGAATATGTAAGAGGGATTGAAGGAAGTATCTGAAACTTTTAATATTCGATCGCTCGAATCTTCGAAGAAATTATTTTACAAAAATTTTTTATCTATGCGTCTTGAATATTTATGTAGACTATCATGACAAAAAAATATGTTAAATACCAATATAAGATAAAACTACATTTTATATATAAAAAATATAACAAATTTTTAAATTTTATTATACTTATTTTTTTAGTATATCATCAGTGTTTTGTAACAGGAGAATTCCGTAACATTTTGAAAGATCGAAAGTTCAGGCTACAGCATTTTAATCAGTCATTAGGATTTCTCCGTCATGTGTGCGACAAGTACCCGTTCTTGTAATAGCACACTATCGCAGAAAATAAACGCTTACGTTCGTGCCAGACAGGCGGTTCTTTCTTCGCGGTCGAAACCTTCAAACGAGTGTCGGGACCTTCCAACAAAACACCTTTATCGTACCAACTTTCGTTCATTGAAGAAGAAGCACGACTGTACATGCTTCTCTTCTCCACTATGCGCAAATTCTCTCACGTCTTCAGCGAGTTGCAAGCAATAAAGAACAATGCAGCCGCAGAGGCTGGCGCGAGAGTCTCTCTCCGTTCCATTTGATTCTTTTGCTGCTAAAGCTGCTATAATATCCCAATTAAAACGTGATTACAATGATTCACAGATTTATCTCTTATTCAAATACAAGAGTACTGTTATACAATTCAGCGAAAACATTTAATTAAAAATTTTACCCATACTTAAAAGATATTATCTGGTAGCTACACTATTTTTTTCTTATCAGATGTTATAACGGCTGCACATGCGTTAAAATCATGCGATAGAAAAATGTGAGAACTATGAAATGAAGTGCCGTTCCTTTGCATCAAAGAAAAGAACAATCTTATATAAAAAAAATCTTATATACGTTTTAAACTTTTAACGCGTATATAATACGGTCATATCTTATTTTATTTCAGAATTTTAGATTTCTATATAAATACACAAATAGATAAATGTTAGCGAAATCAGCGCGTAAGTTTACTTTCTGGTTTTCACTATCACCATTGTGATACACACGAGTTTGCGATAAAAACAATGATAAACGCATCGAACTTTCTACACACGACGGCGATTTCCGGGGCGTTTCCCGATGATGAGTAGAAAATCTCGACGAGAAACGCAATGGGGCGTGCATTGAAAGGATGTGCATTTCATTTTTGCTTCCGGCTGAAAGTCCGCAGTGAGAACTCCACGGCGCTTGCACTTTTCATTTCTTCATCGACGTACCCCGAGTGTTAAGTCAACGAAAGAAGATCTCCCAATACGTTCTCGCGTAAAAGCAGGAAAAGCGAATTCCTTCGGCGCAACGCGAAACCTTCCGCTGCGGAGAGACCGAGTCGATTCTGTGACTGATCGCTCTTGTCTTCAGCCATAAATCACCCGCTCTCACTGCCACTTAGATTTTGCGTTAATTATATAGAAAGTCGGAAAACGCGAGCGGCAGATGCATTATTAATTTCTTTAACGATACTAATTGCGGCGATATTGCGCGGGTGTGTATGTATTTTTCTCTCTCCTCACATCCGGAAGCTAATTTCGTATGTAAAACGATATGGAGGAATCCTCGTGCTCGTGCGATACCGCAACATGCCGCGAATTAAGTCTTTTAAACTGCAAGTACATCAGGTGTCTATTTCAATAACGATGATGATTTCTACACCGAGCAAGTGAAACTTTTCGCTGACGCGCGAAATCTACCGCACACTCACGATTTTGCGGATAAAGATATGACTCGTTTCCGTTTTGATTATGTTGATATAAAGACAAAGAAAGAACAATCGTGCTCACGTATATATATATATATATACATATATTAATATACTGAACTCAAGGCCTTTTGACGAAGTCTAACGAGTCGCATGGTGTTGCAGCACGTTCCAGAACGCCGGAATGTGTATATGTAGGAGTTAGAAATGTTCCTTACGTTAGCGCTATCAAGTAACGTGAGACTTTGCATTCTACGCTGGTCGATGTCGCGGTATGGTACAACGGTAACGTAATATTCCATATCGAGACGCAGAAAAATTTCACAATGGCGCTTCTACGTGATGCGAACGGTTTCGAACATAATCACTGCGCGCAATTATTCGTGTACCTACTTTCACTTGCAGTTTACACAGTTGGTTCTCAATTGCACGTCGATACTTTGGGAATTTGCGAACGTTTCTTCGCATTTCTAATGCGGAGAATAGAGACCGCACAAGTTACGTGCTCGCTTTTTCCGGATTTACCCACTAAAATACTGTCACACAAACGAGAGTAAGAAACATATTCTTACATATTCGTGTGTAATCTAAAATGCAAATCGCGGTGTGTTGTAAAACCTCAATGAGTGGCTTGCACACGTAAATATTTGCTGGTGAATAAATTAACTTGAACGCGAACAAATTCCGCGTAATCGTTCTTATATATTAACGGGAGATATCGCGCAAACAGAATTGAATAATTGCGAGAGATATTGTCGTAGAGCCTGGCGAGTGGTACAGAAAAATCCGAAGATTATAAAACAAATTAAACGCTATTCTCTGTCATTAAATAATTCTTGCGGGAACACGATATTTCCGAGCTCATTTAATAGCATGTAAACATAAATGATTAACCGCAGATTGATAAATGACGTACTACTATCTTGAATGAGGACTTGTGTGAGTCCACAGTGCACGTGAAAATCCGCTGGAAGATGAGTCAAGCTAAAGCGTTTATGCGTTCCGCGTTTATCGTGTAAAATAACTTTTTATGCAATACTACGCAAACAGAATGGATTAACCGTTTCTCCGTTTTGTTTTCTTCAAGAGTATGTTTGAGCTGTAGAAAAAATTACTCTATCGTAAAAGAGGTAAAAAATATTTGTACAAAGAGAGAATATAATTGAATAATGTTTTTTTAATTCTCAAGGCATGTATGATGCGGCTTCTCTCTCCAAATTTTAATCTGTTTCAGGGGCACCTTGCACATTGCACACTTTCATGACATGCACTTACGCGCAAGTGATCCTAACCGATAGGATTGAGACGTTATGAATAGAGCTATTATTATTAGGTAATAATGACTTGGTTCAGCATTGTGTAAGCTATGCTTAAAGAGAATTCGAGCGTTGTTCGGAAGAAGAATGAGTAAGGCGTACAAGAGTCATCGTGAATGACAGTACGTAGGATAAATTCCGATTCATAACAAACCTGGGCTGTTTTTTTTTATTTATAGCTTTGAATCACTCTCAATCGCAAGTAAAGAATAAAAAATTTTTAATTCGATAATATATATATCCAAGTGCAAGTAAGAAATAAAGCAACAGACTCTGTGAAGGGAATATTACAAAAAGAAAATTATGAATATAACATGGACGGATCGTTAGTACACGTTTTTTTTGTCCTTCATGAAAAGAGACCCTGGGAGACTTTGGTCGCACGTGACGTATCGTAAGAGACAATGACGCGGTAGCAGCGCAAAACGTGGCATTAAACGCAAGAGCGATTTGAGAATTTATTCGTGCGTAAATCCAGGCGCACGTGCCCACCGAGTATCGCGTGCGCAAACGCGGTTTGTTCGAAAGTAGAAGCTGTAAGTTTTATCACGTGGCGTTACATTTACCGGCCACTTTATCACAACGGCGAACAGTACGTAATAGTGTGTCGTGAAAAAATATGCTTGCAAAACGGGATATTGGTGCAAAGTGAAATCTGAAAGAGCTAAAAAAAATAAATTTAGATTAATTGTTGACGCAAGAGTAGAGTCTTGGGAACGCAAATGTTCCGTATATTATATGAAAACTTTGTAGGCAAAAAAAAATAATTTTATCTATCTTACTATTTGATTTTCCAATGCAAATTAGAAAAGAAGTTATTGAACGCAGAGTACCTTATACCAAGAATAATCTATGAAATTAAGAAGAGACAACACTCAAAGATCCTTTGATACGTTTGTTATCGCGTGTTTGCATATTCATATGAAATCTAACGCAGAATATTCAGACGATGGCCATCAAGCATTCACGTGTACAGTTTACTGTACATCAGTCGTTTCTAATAAGTTTTACATGTGCAGTTAACTACAAATCGATGAAGAACAGTGTTAAATCAAAGGTTGATGTTAGACATCTTATCAAATTAATCTCATCAAATTAATCTTGCGATAATAGATATATTTCTCTAGTTTAGTATTTTTATAAAACTCAACAAACATACAATCACACACACACAATATAGAATAAATAAGCCATTACAGTCCGAGTTTAGATCTTAGTATTATTATTATTTCTGTATATTTCTGTCAACAAACATAAATAATATATTTTTAATTCACAAAGTTTGTTCTTTTTTTGTACCTAATATAAATTTTAACTATTCTTATTGTTACTCTTGTCGATTATTTTTATTGCTGTTTCTTTATTTCTCAGTGATTTCTATTTATAAAGCTACAATATGTGTTTTCTGAAAGTTTCTTATCTTATATTGATTTTTTAGTTTTAAGTACATAAATGACTCAAGTATATATATTTCCGATCTTTCATTGTATTCACATGTTATATCTCATCTATCATGTGTAATAGAAAATATTTTAGAATTTATACTGGTTTTCTAAACAAGTTTTCCTTCCATATTTCTTCCTTTAATGCGTTAGCGTACATGTTATACGCACAGAAACGACAATTTTGAATAAAAATTAAAACCGGTGAGTAGTATTCCGGTGGAATTCCATCAGTTTACAATTCCTACATGCGTCATGGACGTGCTTATCTCGTTTGTTCTGGATCACACAGTCTACTCAACGGAAAATAAAAAAGGAAAGGAAGTGATACGCCCAATGAATTTTCCATCATTCCATCGAGAGGTTTGCCTCAAATCTGCTTTCTGAACACGATCCAGAATGTCGTGTTTTTTATTTATAATTGCTGATATGTGCAGCGCAGTAAAGCGAATTAATTCTACACACGATCTAAGGCCTGATCTTAAATACACGATTTTGTATACGAAGCGGATCTTGCAGAAACGTCGGACTCGACTTGCTCCGGCTCCGAATTCCTCGTACGAATCTCGCAAGACCCTCTTTTCACAATGTTTTTTTCTATAATTAATAAGATAAACGAAAGGTTCTTACTTTTTTCTCTTCAAAACCTCAAAGATCACCCGGCATAGTGCATTCCGCTTCAATAGCAGAATAATCCCGTTGGTGAAAGACGAAGGCGAGTCCTCCCAGTCAAGTCCTCTCGTCACCAAGTTAAAACACCGCACAGAATAGGAGGAGATTAAAGAGAAAATAAGAAGAAAAGAAGCAAACCGCCCACGCGATCGCGCCGCGCAGTCGAGAGCGACTCGCCGACTGCGACTGAGCACGACTGAGTGACTGACTGACCGACTCCTCCGGCCGCTCCGGTCGGCGTGTACCGTCACCGCACTTGCATCGACACACGTATACCATGCGCCAGGCATCCAAGCAGCACTCCCCGCTTGTGCCTCTGCAGGCCTTTCGTTTCCAGTTCCATTCCAAAGCCCGACCCAACGTGGCCCCAACGTGCCTTTTGTTGCATCTCGTCCGCTCCGCTCCGCTCCGCTCCGCTCCGCGCGCGCGCGCGCGCGCGGTAACGTTCGGCCGCTCTTCCGACCGGTTCAACGCGTTATTTCTCTCTCTCTTTCTCTCTGCGACTCTTTGGACCGCTCTACATACGAGGCGGAGATCTGCCGAGTGCAATTAGCCTGTAGAACCGATCGCGCCGACTCAAAGCCAAGCTTAATTGCTTTCTTTCTTCGTTAATTTAAAAAAAAGAATTGGCAACGAGTTGTAAGACTGTCGGTGCATTCAGATCTTAATCGTGTTTGATCTGTGTAATGTAATTAGTCGTGTGGAGTTATTAATGCCCATCTGCAGATTCTTGATTTACATCGCAGTCATCAAAGTTTTATTTATACAGTTTTCCTTTTTATATTTGGTGTTTGATTTGTTTTAAAGTAGTAAATAACTAGTTTTATCTCATATGTTTATTTCTGAGAAAAGAATATTGAAATTTGTTTTATTCAGAATACTTTTCACCAATTATTATATATTCAGAATGAATGTAATCACCATGAGCTAACAGATTATGGGTCAAATATTGAATATATACACACGAGTTATATTCTAACAAGATTATAATTTATGATGATGGTGCTATTCAGTATGGAACGTCCAAAAACCGGTACTTTATAACTATAGTGCAGTACAACTTCAAGCCGAAACGTGAAACCTCGATAACAACCTTACTGTATAATCGATTCTGGCGCATCGAGTTGCATCGAAGCACCTCAGCCGTGGGCAATGCGTGTGAGAGCCCACGGTGCAAGAATTTTCTTAAAAATATAAATACGTTAACGACAAGATGATAGTTATATGTCGCTATAAAATCTGTCAGTATTGCTTATGTAAATTTCTGCGAGCGCATAAAGCGAAGAAATCCAATTCTTATCGACGTATATGAAGCATGTGTACAAGATTTTCAGCAATTCTTCTGACATACTGTATTTTAAATTTGATCAAATTAAAGAAATAATATATAAATCTTTTTAAAGAAAAATATCTAGCCTATTTTACAGCCAAGGATAAACTAATCGAGATATGCAGAAAATTCTGAACTGTTTGGATTAAATAAAAAAATAGATCCAAGCGTACGGTTAATCGAACATTCCGCATTTTTTATACTCCAGTTGAATTGGAACATGCTCCACATATTCATAGCTCAAGGCTGTGTATACCTCATCAGTTCGTAACCCGTATTGCTAGGCAACCCGATATACTTCTTTGCAAAGAAGTTGCTCATCTACCTTAAAAAACTCGTGCATTGCTTAAAGAGGTTGTAAGGAGAATCAGAAGTATTAAAATTTGTATGGAAATTGAAACATAAGCTTTTTTCTAAATAATGTAAACACGTAATTTTTTTCCGATTTTTTCACCGGTTAGTTTTTGAGAATATTTATAACAAGGTTCAAAATTTTTTTATGTCACTTTTATGTCACGCTAAAAATTTTGTCGCGTAATTCTCTATGCGTATTTTATATAACGAAACATTTGAAGCTAGTATGTATATTTCAGGTGTGACATAAAAGAAGTCTATTTTATGTTGAGTTTTTGTTGTTCTATGTAAGTAAATTTTGATTAAATACATATTGATATATAGATTTATTACTGTAGTGAATCATATTTTGAAAAAATTCAAATAATACAAATTATGGGAAAGGTACTTCATATATTTAATTAAATATCTTGATAAACAATGACAATATAATATTTATTTTAATTATTAAGTATATCTTCTAATATAAATAATTAAAATAAATTTTTATATTATTTTCACAGAGTTAATACAATATAAGATTAAGTCGCATAATGTTGTGTTTTAAAAAATTACAAAATACATATAGCATATAAAAAGTATATATGTTTATGTATATACTCGTATATGTTATGTACATATATATTTTAAATATATTATATAAATTATATTTTATATACCTATATTACATGTATCTTATTTATATAAATAAATTATTTATACTAAATACATAGGTAACGCTTAGTCTCCTTTAAAATAGCCTTACTTTATTTACATTCTATGACACAACAATATTTCTTATTCTGTCATATATATTTGGCTCATTCTTGTCGCTTATATAAAGGAAAGAAGTTTTCTGTAAAATATCGGATCCGATGTCCTGCTGCGGCGTATTTACTGCATTACAAATGCCTTCACTTCCGTCGTCGATACTTAAATTACTCAAGTTATGCATCACATCGGATCTGATATGCACGGAATCTTCGGAAATGTTTTCTTGTGTGGGGCTTCTGTAATTACGATCATAAATTGACACCAATGACATGCTTCTTATGTAATCTATGTCCATTTGCGGGTCTGCCGTAATTTTTAGGGTATTAAAGTTTATTGTAGCCTCCAAATTAGCGTGCATTTTGTCCTGTTCCCATTTCCAATGTGCATATTTCTTAACTTCACCACTCAGTAGAATCATTTTTTTCCTTCTCGAAAGACGCTTGATTTTTATAAATGGTCTCATTGTCAGTAGTTTCTTTATTTTCCCCATTTTACATATGTCGTCAAAGAATTATCAATCAATCATCTAGTTGTATTATCGCTTTGCATTGCTTTCGCGCTCATACGTTTTAATATAGTTTTAGTACTAATTCGTCAAGATATGTAATGTCCTGGAAGCAATAAATATTTCCTTCAGTTATTAATTTGTATGCAGTAGTAAGGAGAGAATAACTTGATTGTTGTAATATTATTACTTATTATCCATTAAATGTAATTTAATTTTTTTTAATCCAATGTACTTCTATTTAATACAGCAACATAATATTGCATTCAATTAATATAACGCTAATTATATCTGTACATTTCAGAAAAAAATACTAAGTATTTTAGTAGCCATTTAATTTTCAAACTTTGAATTGGAATATTTCTCAAGATAAAACACGATTTCAGTTCTTCGATACGAATAAAATGACATATAATCTTATTTTATTTTTTATCCTTACTTTTTTTTAGATTAAAATATGAATGGCTGTGACAACACCCGTCTCGCCCATACAAAATGTCGTATAGTGGCGACTATCATATTAGTGAAGTTTATTATAATATAGTAACTGACTATAGTATACTACAGCAAGTTCTATATTAACTCTATACTATAGTATGCTACATATACTCTGTACTGTGCTATATTATAATATGCTATACTACATATTACACTATGTATACTGTAGTATACACTTTACTATATACTACAAGATACTGTAGTATAAAGCTGAATTATCGTTCTGCTATCGCCACCTAGTGACTGAAAGTATCATATTTTGTGTAAAGCCATGTAAAGCAGACACCATCAGTACACAATATCACATACGTACCCAATATGTTTTCAGCGTCTGTTTTTGTTGATATAGTATTCAAGATACGTTTGGTCTTCTCTTTGATATCGAATGGTCTACTAATAATATTTAAACTATTAAGCAGATGTAATATTTTTCTTGGACTGATACTACAGCACGAAATTGCGTAGCACCTCCCGTGATCTACTGCAGCCACTGTGGTTGACTGCTAACTGCTGCCACTTGCCAGTGCTGCCCTGCTGGAAGTCGTGTATTCTGCCATCTAGCCACACTAACCATTGTGAGAAATTGTATACTATATTTCTGCAGTATCGACATTGTGATATACAGTTATATCAATTTATATATAAAAATATATTTATTATTATAAATCATAAACATCGCGAATATCTGATACTATTCGCATTGGATAAAATAATATGCAATTAAATAAATTTGCGTAGAAAAGAAAATTATAAAAACAAATTTATGATTACGAACAATGATAAAAAGTATATTGGAATATAATAAAATTAATCGAATATATCTCTGAATTAAATATTCAGAAATATTAATTAATTCAAAATTAATATTTGCAAAAATTATTTAGCGATTGACTATATCCTATTTTTTTATAAGATTCTGAATTATATTTTCGCTGAATGATTATGTTAATAAATAGAAAAAGATACTCATAAATATGTATACACTATCGTTATTTATATCCGTCCACATATGGAAGTCACAACTTCCTTTATATGTCCCATATAATACTATTTTAGGATTTTAGGATTAGTTATCATATACAGTTATGTTACTTATATACCTCTGATTTTAAAATAAAAAACCGCTTTCAAAATTTTCATAATCACGTCAATAAAAAACGTCTGACGGAAGAATTGATGAAAAATAGTTTTAGCTTTTATATTAAAGATACATGATTCTTCTTCGTGTCTCTTAAATCAGCAAAAAATATGAAATATTGAAGTTCTTTGTGTCTCTTAAATATTGATTGAGATATTGACTGGCAGATAAAAAAATACTATCATATCATACATTGCAGGAAAGTTTGTATAAAAATCCATTAGATAAAATTAGATTCGTGGGTGCATTGTGTTGGTTTAATTACCACAGAAAGAAGCAAATGTGACAGTTTTAAAACGGTTTCGGTTATGTAGAACCTGAGACGAACTTTATATCTACAATGTAACTTGAGTATTCATTTTAGATGACCGCAATTATACTTGTTTTCGCTTCCCAGCAACGTGAAAGTTTAACAGACGTGTAACAGACGTCCTAATCTTACAAATCTTCTTTTACACGCTTTTCAGATGTTCTGCAGATTTTCTTTAGTCATTATTTTTTATCGTTCAAGTAAAACTATTTTTGATTTAATATAATATCTATTTTAAAAAGAAAGTAAATTAAATCAAATCTATAGATCTTTATAAAGATCAAATTACTATAATTTTCGTAAGTTTACACACAAATCTCTCAAAACGTACGATTTCCACTTTTATAGTTTTATTAGAGATAAAAACATAACGAATGGAGAGTATATCTTCATAGCATCAGTAATTGAATTTACTGAAGTTTAAAAGAATTGACCCTTCAAAGACTTAATATAACAGTTTGTGGCAATTTTCTGCATAATTCTTGAAATATCCAAAGCAATAAATAATTATAATTAGTAAACTGTATTTTCGAGACTTTTTACATAAGTATACTTCGACAAATCTTCATTATGCGATATCTTCAATAATATTCCCCAAGTAATAAAAATCGTTATATTATAGGCAACATCGATATTAGACTAAACGAAATATTTAAGAATAGCTCATTTGTTAAAATTGGTTTATATACTGCGATGAATTAATCCCCCTGAAAAGCGTTGAATAAGGCACAGCCGCAGGTAGCGCTTCCGCGCTTCGGCATCGAGCGGAAAGAATCTGCGCACGTGCACCGGGGCACGACCGACCTGACCTGACTGAAGCAAAGGGATGATCAATAACTTCCAGGATATATAAGGCTCCGTTCCGGTAGAGCTTGTGCATCTCTTGAGTTCACGTGATCGGTTTATCGCGCACCACGGACCCCTTATAGTCTCAATCGCGTTATCGGCAACTGCGTTTCAAATTGGTCTGTACGTTAGATAGTATCGGAGAGGTATTACATCCATTGGGTATATATATAAGTGCTTAGCGTATATAAGATACACCGATATTACATGGAGTCTATCGGTCGTAGTAATGTTTAAGATTTTCCATTTGTTCCGCTATGAACGATCCTGGCAGCGTAAAAATCGAGCGTGCACGATGTACGACGGTATCTATCTCCGCGGAGTGAGCGTTTTCGGTAATAGTGTTTCAATATGCGAAAAAAAAACGAAACGTATAAGCTTTCCGATAAAATTACATTTCGACGGATCATTAACGTCGAAAGGCATGTGCACGCACGATTTCCGCCAACATGGCATCACGTTTTTTTGCGAGAATACGGTAAATATAATCCTCTTCTTCTATCGCGATACAGGGCGACATAGCCCAACTTTATTTTTAAACGCGTGTTTATACAATTATAAAACTAAGATCTTTTAAGTTCTGATCTTTTTTGTAAATACATAAAATATTTAAATTTTATATAATACTTTTATTCGATCACATTAGAGAATTTGGCAAGAAGATATATAAAGATATTTTGATACAACGACTCTTAAGAGCATCATATAATTAATAATTGACATTTTAACACGTCAGTCTATTATATGAGAGCAATTGTTACTAAGTTTTTCATGAAGAAGATACGCGTCTGCCGATATCGTTCACGAACGGTCAATTACACAAGCGACATAAGATACACACACATGTCAGAAATATGAATATTCTTACGAGGCTTTGCACATATCCACGGATAATCGTGTATGACAAGAGAATAATACTTTTAGGACTATATGACGTGTAATTCTTCTGTTTTCGCTACAGCAAACGACCTAAATAATTTAGGTCGAATTTACTCATAAACCGCGGCCTAAATGCAAAATGTAAATGGAGTCAAAATGGCCACGTTTACACCCAGCGACCTGATCGCGGCCTGATCTATACCGTAACCTAAGTAGTCTAGTCATCAACCGTTTACACCAAAAGAGACTAATTGAGGGGGTTGTATTTGGAATCGCCATGAATTCATCGCACGTTTTGTAGAACTTTTCGGAATAAATTCCAATCAGAATTGTTTAGTTATTTCCTAAATTTCTATTTAAGAAAACGGAATAATTCCGATCGGAACACATTTCGTTGTTCCATAATACGTGCTCAGAAGCAACGAATTCACCGGTTTAATCTTACCTAACTTAACAAATAAAGCTTTTTGTTCGCGTCGCGCTAAGAGACCTAATAACTAAACCATTTTACATGCTGATATAGCTGAGACCTAACAACTCGCCTATCAAGTGTTTGCAGTAGGCTGCCTAAATAATTTAGGCCGAATTCGAGTAATTTAGGCTACGGTATAAATGCAGGGTGTAAGTGTAGTCATTCTTTTCCACACGTTTCTAAACGTGTGGCATGGTGTAGGCCTCCTGGGGATTCCCGCCATGTAAAAAAACGGGAACGCGTCCGGGCACGGTACCCCTTGGGTGACGAGGAAAGCCGTGCCATCTTGCGTTTCTATTAATTGACGGGATTCATTCATAAGCTAATCGCTGCTTTATTCTTTCCCGTTTCTCAGCAATTTCTCAACCAACTTATGCGCGACGAGTACTACGAGAAAGTTAGCGCGACACGCGTAACGCGACGATGATTTTAAGTAGCGCCGATTAATTTACAGCGCGGACGAACTTTATACGCTTTTAGCCTCGCATTGTTTCGTAATACTTTTCCGGGGAATGCCACGCAGAGTAGCGTTCTACTAATTTTTGGGCGCGGCTGCTATACGCGCTAATCGACTGTAAATAAACTTCAAACAACCGTTCTACGAAATAATTACATCCCGAGTGCACTCGCGTTTACGTTATCATAATTTCCAATCTTCGTAGTTTAATGCACATAATTAGTTCCCTCCTTTTTTTTTCTATTTTTCTTAATTAAAGTATCCACGTATCCACGCTTTATCGTCTGTGCCACGTGTGCAACCGGTAGATACACAAACTGCAGCGTATACGTAACGGCAAACGGCACGCCGTAAATCGAGTTTCGCCCAACTCTGTATATGACAGAAAATCTCACCTTAATGAGTGAAACCTGTATCTATTAAGGTCTAACGCCCATCGTTCAGTCCGTCTGTTACCACGGTAATACGTTAACCGAGCGATTAAATTCATCGTGGAAAGCGTTATTAACACGTTATTGTGTTACGGAGGCTCGCGATGTATGTACCATTGTTCGCCCGAAGAAATCGCAATCAAAATCGCAGAGGCGGCTGTTCCGGCGACGTGTGACGAGATAACGTTAACGAAAAAACAGTAGCATCTCCTTGCACCTACTTACCTACTTACTGTCCTTTGCAGCGGCCGTATTTCGGCCTTCTTCGAAAAAAAAAAAAAAACCGTCTAAACCGTGCCCTTTGCCCGTCCCACTTCCACGGATCTCTGAAATGTGCACGGTCATCGTCTCATTTCGTTAACCTGTTTCCGCCGCTAATAATCTCCGCCTGCTACTCACGATGATTATGAAGAAGTTATTCGCGCGACGCGACCTCGAGTGAAAATGACAACAGTCGTCCGAGAGGAAGGTGCACGAAAAGGACGGGGCAAATACGATGATCTTTATCGCAGCCGGGAATATGTCAGGCGGATAAAATTGGAATCGCGAGACGATCGTTTGCAGACTTCTTCTGCCAACGCGCGTTATACGCTGACACATGCACGAATGCACTTTTAGTGAAGTAATACCTCGACACGATTCTTGTATCCTCTCGTAATTACATTTAGTATGCGATTTGTGCTCATCAGCATACGTGATATCCAACGCTCTTTTACAAATTGTCTTTATAACGTTCGCGAAGCTACGGAGATGCCACGAATGTAATAGAGTACAATGCACATGAGCTATTATTAGCAAACTAATAGACCCGCACGTGCACATATATGTATGACACTATTTCCTTCAGAATGACAAGACGCAATATAAACACCCACGTAACAAGATGTATTAACCTACTCAGACAGAGCATTACATATTACCAATCGATCCTCGAGTAAAGGGTACTCTAGAGCTGTCGCTATTCACGTCATCTATGGATGCTGTAGTCGCTATCTCTATTAAGTGCTACCGTATTCACAACGACTTTCGGATAATAATCAACATCATCCGATTGCTTCTATAAATTTCTTAACTACTAGTGTAAATTTTCTCGATGAGTATCACGAAATGGAGATCGTTTTGCGACCGAATCTGGGTTTGTTGGACGAATCGGCGCGTGTCCAGGAACAATTTATGTCAGACGTTTAAGATCTTGCCGGCTTATTTCTATTATCCGCGTGAAACTGTGCGGTTTCTATTAAATTGAGAAAGCCAAACAAGGCATTCGTTTCCACGCCACAATAATAGAGAAGTTGTCACATCGTGCAGTCGCGTTGATAAAGTTGATTTACCGAGAGAAAAACAGAAAGAGAGAGAGAGAGAGAGAGAGTTTGGTCATCAGTTAATTGGTAATTTCAATTCTCCCAAAAAGGATAAATCTTGATGATACATTTATTAGCGATGCGTTTCCGCGCTTCAGTCTTTACTTAATAGATAGATTCGAAAACGAGGGGAGTGTTGCCCCCGGCGCGCTTGTTAACGCTAACAAAAAATAGGCACGTGTGCAGGAGGATGAAGCTCGGGTTTGCCAATATTGAAACGTAGGAGGAAAATAAATATGCTCGTTCTCTCTCACGATGCACTCACCAAGCACGAGACGTGCAACGAATGCCTCGCTCGCACTGTCTTGAGTGCGTGCAACTTTCACCACCAACCATTGTCGCTGTCATTATATGCTAACTCACATGCGCATCGCATACGTATGCCTATGTACGTAGGCATAGACACGGCTTTCGTTTCGCCAGCGACAGTTCGTCTCATTCAAACTCACGGGCAATATCGCATGATTAATTTGTTATCAGCGGAATATCCCGCCGAGTATCTGGGCGCACATTGGCACGTTTCTTTTCGGGAGGGAAACACGAGATACGTAGACGTATCTCTTCAATCATTAATATTAATTTAACGCATCTATCAGACACGACGCGCAATTCTCTCAGCATATGCGCATGCCATGAAAATCAAATTATAACTACGTTAACCTGAATATCTGATTTTCGAAATGAGCGCTGCGGCGAGGCGCGCTGATGTAAAGTGGGTATAATATTAATCAGGATAAGTCGCCATCGTTAAAGTCCGCGATTCCAAGCGACCAATTATTCCCTAACGCACTGATGAGGAGACTGCCGCGCAGCAGCAGTAATTAAATCAAATCTCTTTCGTAAAATTTTTCAGCGCCTGTACACCACACCGAGGCGTACGTGACGAGCTATGGCGGGGCACGTTCTAGATTTCAGGGAAATTAGAATTAACGTCGCCGTCGCGAGTCAATCCACAATTCCCGCTCGCTCGCGTCTACCTGGTCGTCACCCCCCAGCCTAGTTTCGTCCTCGTTCGTTTCTCACGCGTAAACGGCGAACGATTTGCGAGAGTATCGTTAACCGCTCACCCCTCGGGGCAGGTATTTTTTACAACGAGCAGCACTTAGCGCTACAATCCCCGAAATTGCATCGCTGCACGCGAGAGAGAGACTGATGGTGGACAATCTGATAGCGCGCGGCGGTCCGGCTGTTCGCAACTCCGCCGGCCGTACCGGTGCGGCGACCGGCATCCGGATATTCCGGATCGCTCTTCGGCTCCTCTGCGAATCTCCTCGCCTCTATTTCGCAAGTGCCCTCCCGGCTTGTTTTCGCGGGCGCGTAAACGCGCGTCCGCGACGTTCCGTGACGATGATCGTAGGTTCGCGCGCGTGAACCGTGGCGAAACAATAGAACCGGTCGCTTCCGCTTTGTCTTGGCGACAAGGCGCTAACTCTAATAGCTCCTTCAGTGCCGTTGCGTAAAACGACGAAAATTCATATCCGGCGGACTCTCGATTTTATTGTCGAGGATTTTGCGTAACACGTCCGCGTTCGCGCGTGCACGAGTGACTTTCGCTTCTTACTTTGGCCGAGCATCCTCATCACGCATATACATATTCCAAGGAGATATTACGAGACCACTAAAGTCGAATGCGTGATCTGGTCGCTGACCAGAATCGCTAAATATTGAGATTGGATCTTCTTGCAGCTGACAATTGAACCGCTGCTGTCTATAGTCTATACCCAATATTTGACTGACCCAGAATCATACTTGCTAAACCCGTGTTTTTCTTGTTTAGATAAAATATTTAGAGATGTGCGGGTTAGCCATGTACGGCACTTAGCTAATGCTAGCCAATTGACTTGGGCGAAAGGCATGGGACGAAAAAAAAATGGAACTCGTGTCCCATTTTTCTCTCTGTTAACAAATGAATTTTTCGATTTTATAAATGTGACGCTTTGTAAATTTGCACTGCCGTGGACGTGCGTATTTAATTGCCAGCTGTAACAAAAATTTTAGTCTTCAGGGATACCGCGCGTTTCCTCTTTAAAGCACAGTAGATAATCAAGGACGTGAATTATTTTCGACCGGATGAGCAAGAGGCCGGTAATGGCCTTAAAGTTTGTCGTGTTCTGTGGCTCTTAGCGCGTCCCGAAATTCCGGTGCATTAACGGTGGATCAAGGAATCCGAGGAATAACGGCTCGCCAGCGGAGGAGAGAGAAAGAGAGAGATGGAGGGAGAGAGAAAGAGAACTATATGTATAGCTTTCTTAAAATAAAGAAATCGACAGGGAGAGCGAATTAAGAGCGGAGAGCCGAATGTCATACATTAGTTACCGAGCGGCCGAATGCTGTGGCTTTACAGAACGGAACGAAGAACGGCAGCTTCTTTCTCGTTTCCTACATTTTAATTGGCCGCATGATGATATATCCGTATGTCTCTAATTGAGCCTCGAGAGCGAAACGATGCGGCGCGGGGCGATATGTGGATGGGATATCTGTGATTTAGAATTGGCCGCGCAAGCACCGTACTCTGGGAAGAAGTCGTCATCGGACCGCATCGTCGCTACGAAAATGCGTATAGCGACGATAATTGATGCTGCCTGTTGTAGAAGACGTATCTTTCGACACGTTAACATTCTCAGTTAGCTAAGAACTAGTCGCGTCGATGCAATTTAACGCTAAATACGATTGAGTAAATTCTCTTTCTTTCTCTAGATTAGATAAGTAAGACTATAATCTATAAAAGAAAACGATGAATTGAGAATCGTTCTTGCTTACACTACGGTTGATGCAACCTAAATGCCATCTAGGTGCCTACCCCACAATTTCTATTATTTGACTGGCCTAATGCCTCGCCTAATGCCATATTTTCTGAATCAACAATTTTCCTATTTATATGGACTATTAGAAATTGTGGGTTAGGCACTCTTCACTCGTGTGTAATTGAATATTTTCTCCCCGCAAAGCCACAACGAAAATGGGAAGTACCTAAATTCGATACCTGAGGAAAAGGAGATTAAACGCGGCACAAAGCTCGATCAGGCATACACAGTTATTCTGTTATAAATAAAGTCAAAGTCGTTATTGTAACAAGACGTATGTTGCCCCTGCAAACTGGATACCGCGAACCGACCCACTTCTTTGGCCCGAGAACACGATGAATGGGCCAGAAGACCCGATATAATCAATCCGACTGGTTTTACGTGACTGTTGAACGCAACAAGGTGAGGCTTATTCTTTCTTTTGTATCTTTAGTGTCGAATTCTCAGTTATTATAGCAGCGTACAAAATGTTATTAGCAGTTCTTATGTTACGAAAGTGCGAGAGGATAGCGATGTGCTAATTTTTGTTTTTTTTGCCTTCCGTTTCGCGTTTCGTGTTAAGCCCATTTTAGACGATCTACAATTCGTGTCAGGATTTAAGACAAAATTCTACTTGAATTTTTTGTGTGCTAAAATTATAAATAGGATTTTATCCTAAAGTCTGCTAATTTATAGTATAATAAATTGAACATTTTAATTTACATGTTATCGAGCTTTGTCACAATAGCTTTTTTGATATAATGAAATTTAACTTTAAATCCAAAGTTAAGGAAAACTCTAGTTATTTACATTTTCATAACAAAAATAAATAATTATTTTATAGTGTGGATGTAGGAGGAACAGACATTATTTTATTTAACGCAAGATCACGTTCCTATATACGGCTAACTGTAAGATACGTCGATAATTTTCATCTCACATATCGTAGATAATATTTTAAGATCAATTATTGACATTCTGTTATTTCTAGTGAAGGAAGCTGAAGTGAACAAAGAAACAAACGTGGTGAAGTAGACGAAACGCGTTCGGAACCGTCATTAAACTCACTGAGCGTTTTAAAAACGTCCCTCGTACATAAACTCAGAATTGCAAGTATTGTCTCAAGCTCACAACGCGGCTCGGTTTCGGCCACCCGAAACCTTCGTTCTTAGCCGTCGAAATCGCCTATAAAATTGCCAGTAAGAGTACGAGCAATCTTACGCCGATATACACGTCGATATTCCGAATAATTATTAAGGACAAGCGTAACATGCTAAACCTCGTGCTGAACATTTACCGTCGTTTTTGACGGCGGTACTACGGGAGCTTTCGATAGTCGTTGGTTTTACGAGAAAATAAAGGACCGCGCGATTGTCCCATACAGCGTGTTATTATGCAGAGTCGACGATCGCCATTACTCGTCCGCCGTGTCGAAAGTATCCCGGGCGCAGAAATCTTGTAGGTAGGTAAGGGTGTGTACCTATATCGTTAGCGGTGTGTTGTGATTCCGCCGCGTTGTTAAAAATCCTTCTTTTATATCTTCTGCGCACGTTGCCCTTATAACGAGCGGCAATTAACGAGCCCGATACCAGTCTAACCAGTAATTTTGGGCATTTATCAGTGCGTAGCCGGGACGGGGTATAGGGGAGAGGGGGAAGTAGGGAACCTTTCTAAGTCATCGACGTGGTAAGCTCAGGCTACGGGGCTAATCATCCGCGGCGCATGCATCTCCGGGGCAACGGACGCATCCGAAATGAGGCGATCCCTTCTACCCAGGAGGAGGAGGGACTACCGTGGATGTATTGCGTTAATTGTATGCCGGTGGTTCCGAATTCAAATTGGATTTTACGATTTATGTTCCGTTATGCATATCATCGCGCACAATCGGACTAATTTACAACAAGTTTTCGGAGCGTAGCGATCCTCGCGGTTCCGGACAAACGATAGTTCGTCAGGCGATAGTTCGTCTCGCTTCCGGACAGCCACATTAACAATATCTCGAACGTCCGTCTTAATTAATCGTGTCGCCGCGTAATTATGGGACGGCAGCCCGATAACCCGTTTACATTCTGGTATAAAAATCTCGGTTTCATCAGGCATTTATATGCATTTCCAGTCTAAATCGCAAAGCATTTTATATACGCGAGCCTTTCCCGCTAGTTGCCGGGATCTAGCTCAACAATACACCACGGCTCGTACGCAATTAGTCGACGTATTTAACACAAAGACGCACGCGTGCACACGCGAGTACGCTAATTAACGCAGGCGTTTTCACGGACAGAGAAGTTACTGTCAGTGGCGAGCAGGGAGAGGAAGTCCACCTTGCGTTTGTTAAAGCTACTTCGGTTACAATTGTCGACTAATTAGTGGCGCGCAAACGCCTCTAGGCACTTTAAAATAAAAAGCCCGTAAATTTCACTCACGATTGAACACTCTTCGTTTTAAGTTGAGCTACTAATCAGTCTAATCACCTAGCGTACTTCTATTGTTAGATTTTTTCTTCCAACGAGAGAGAGAGAGAGAGAGAGAGAGAGAGAGAGAGAGAGAGAGAGAGAAAGAAAGAAAGAAGAGAGAAAGAAGAGAGAGAGAGATGACTCTGCGGACAATGCAACGCGATGACACAGCTATGTCTCTTCCATACTTTCTACGCTTTGTCATTTTTTCCCATCGTATATTATTGACAGAATTCCCTGGCCTATTCGACCTATGTAATTACTGATACTGAAAAACTTTTTATTCCTTCGGTGTTGTTCGAAACTAATATTTTAAATACATATTTTATCCTTATACTCTACAGTTTTTTACTCTTAATTTTCTATGGTGTATTACTGACCAAATTTTTCACTCGTTCTTGCGGTTATTGCAATTACTAAACTTTTTATTTCTTCAACAATATTTGAAATTTATTATTTAAATATAAAACTTGAAATTAAGATGTCTTATATTATCTATTCTACAGGCGACATTCGATAAACTAATGATAAAAAAATAGTAATAAGTAAGTTAATATATTATTTATAATATATGTTTAATATTATTTTGTAAGAATTGTCAATATTTAATATTGACAATTATTTGATAATATTAATATTTAATAAAGATAAATAAAAAAAATCATCTCTCTTCTTTCTTGTACTATATTTATTATCCTCTACATCTAATTGTAAGTCGCTTTGTTTGACTTCCTTGAACTTATAAATATTATACCTATATATATATTATTCTCTTTTTTAGTCTTTATTAACTATTATTACTCTTTTTACAGTAATAATAAAATAAAAGAATATTTATTTTTTTATGTTAATTAATGTAGTAATTAATAAAGAGTGATTCTATCGATTATAATTATAAT
The DNA here is from genome assembly GCA_035220615.1 of Leptothorax acervorum. Taxonomy (NCBI): domain Eukaryota; kingdom Metazoa; phylum Arthropoda; class Insecta; order Hymenoptera; family Formicidae; genus Leptothorax; species Leptothorax acervorum. The sequence goes on from JASTWQ010000056.1 coordinate 821,705, forward strand.
AAATATGTATATGCACGTTCATACATGTACTAAATTGCACGATGCGATGTACAAAACTTACGTATTTACATGATTGTTACACATTTAGTTCTATTGATCTGATTAATGTAGCCTCTGTATTACTCGTCAAAACCTGTGTTTTCCTTCCGTTCCCGAAACCTCTGACTGTCCAAATCACTGATCCGTAATACTCCTTTCCAATGACCCCGTTTCGCCTTATCGTGAGAAGTACGGTGAAGCTGAATCTCATTTCCCGATGAAAGCGAATTCAGTTGCATACACACACAAAATAAGCACTCAACCTGTCCAATAAATATAATCAAACCGATAATTAAAGCCTACTTTAGAAATTTATTATACTTTGCATCAAATTTTAGAGTAGAATTCCATTTATAACTTTATATGCCGTAGTTCTTTTATGTATACTTCGACGTATGTATTTTAATCTAGATTTTATAACTGCTTATATATTTCTCTGATTCTTTAAATATTGTTGCACGTAAAGTTATAAATAAAATCCTAAATCTTATCCTAAATCTGTGTGTGATATGAATTATTTTGTATTACAATATTTTAATGCAGAATTTTATTATAGATTATAGAAAGAGAGAATCAAAGATCCTTTATGATCTTTTAGTTGAGGTGGCCAACTTGTAAGGAATGTGATTATCACGTTATCCTGTTAGTAGTTTTGAATCTTGTCGTGAGTCAGCTTGATTAATTGCATGACGTTTATTATTACGGCAAAATAAAAACAACATTCTCGTTAGCTCGTCGGCAATAAACGTAAAAGGACAGTTATCTCGTGCTTCTGGACAACCCATAGACATAATATAAACCAGCACATACGGGTTTCGTTTGACGTTTTTTTCGAAGGCATTGGAATCTAATTTGTCGCTCGATCATTCTTTTTATTCTAGTATAAATTTAAAAAATCACTTTGGAGCTAGGCTACGGTGTCTAAAATTGAAAAGTAACAAGCATATTGTTTTGATTAAATATTATAAAAAGATGTTTAGCGGTAAATGATTTATCTCTATAGCTTTCTACATAATATATTAAATGACTTAAGATTTGCTGCATAATGTATAATATTACGCGACTCTGTGAGAAGCATCTAATCAAATTCCTCAGTAGAGCCTCGAAAAAAGATTGACACAACGGTATCAAAATTATATAGCTATCACAAAATTGTGTTAATTTGACGAAAAAAATTTATCAAGCTCTTCTTATCGCGCATGCAATGTAATTTATTGTATGTGCATACAATTTTGTGTGTGAATATTCGGACACACGAAGCTCGAATGACGATCGTTATTTGATGTTCCTAGTGGTTTTACCTCGCAATCTGATCGATAAAATATTTTGCGGTTTCGTACCGGTGTCTTCCTCGCCAAATTAAGAGGATCATTCACGCGGCCACAGCGAGACTCGCGGAAAACGATTGACGCGGAAGTAGAGTGGCGGCCGACAGATACTAAGAGAGAAAAGGCAGTGGTTTCTGTCTCTCTTTCTCCCATCTTCCCTATCTCTCTCTCTCGGCCAACGGCCCCTCGCTGACTGTTCTCTTCAGGAGGACGACCCACTTCGTCCAAAAGCGAGAGGGACGGTGGTACTGCTCGGCAATTACATACACCTACAAGAGCGTATACACATAAATATGTTCATTATCTCTCCTTACGTCGCGCGTCACATTGACTCTTCTCTCGCATTGCTGGTTGAACTGATTGCGAGACGAGAGATGAGCGCGCACGTATACACGAGCGAAAGGAATCCAGGCATTTTATACGCCGGTGACTTGGACTGAAATCAAGAGAGAAAAAAAAATAAAGTTTCCCAGCATTCTATTATCTCGCGCTCTTACATTCGGCTATAAAGGCGTAAGCTATTTTTCCCGCTAATTATCCCCATCCGACCAGTAATCGAGAAAAATGAAAATGTCTAATGGATGAGTTTCACCGGCACCGCCGAGAACGTTGTTTTCCGATCAGGAACCTCGTTTCGAGGAGAGAAATGGAAGTGTCCCGATAAGTGAATTTTCCACGTGCGATGCAAAATGCACGAAGATGACAGAGTCGGTGGCCAAACGGTGTCGAGAACGGAGGGAAAGCTCATTTTCACTCGTTACGTAAAACGGTCGAGGCGCACTATCTTAGAAAACTAGCTTCTTTTCGTCTAAGTAGTTTGTTTGCTCAGACTTGTCGTTGTGAGTGATTAGCATTATCCTATCGTCTACTCCTTCACGCACAATGATTGTAGCCTAATTTGGCCGTACGTACTTGAACGCGGCGCGGAAACTTTCTTCGATACACGGCAATAATATCCTCGATTCTTACGTAGCTTAAATTTATACCATTATCTGATCAATCCGTTTCGAGTCGGACAATACCGTTACGAATGAAGATACCGATATCAACCGGTTTCCGCGAATGTCAAAATTCATACTTAAACGTTAGGCACGATTCGAAATTCCGCCGCTACGGTGTCTTTAGAGCTCGCCACGGCTGTCAGGACTCAGGAAAATTTGTTAGCGTTACGGAAAAGTGCGTGAAAAACGCATAGTTTCTCCCCCACGGTACCGCATGATTCTCGGTCGTATCCAATCGTATCCGGCGCGGCCATGCCGGGGGATCCATCTCATGGGATCCTGGCGGGAGACGACACGTGGTTGTTGCAGTGGCGGTTGGCACGAGGCTGGGCTCCCTACTACCTCTTTCTCGGCTTCCTCGTCCACGCTGGACGCAATGAGGCGATCCTCAAAGCGCGACCGGTAGTCGAACCGCGTGCACGCCGAGTACGGGGAACACGAAGTGCGCGAGGACCTCGGTCACGAACGTCGCGCGTCTCCTCCGCCGCGCGATCGCGATCGAGAATTACGTTTTGAAAAAGAAGAGAGAAAAAGAAACGAAGGGAGAAATGACGCGAGATCAAGTGCCAATCACGAAGACGTGAGAGATTCGACGACCGCGAATGAGGATACCTCGATTGATCGCGTTGCTGTTGCCTCCCGGGGAACGAGCGGTGCGACGTTGGACATCACGGCGAGACGGTCACCGGCTCGATTTCTCCCCCTTAAAACGCTAAGGCCTTCTTCATTTCGCGATCCATGTGTTTAACGGTCGCGGCCGGGTATCGCGTCCGCGTTTGATCGAGATCGTGCAATGTGCACCGCGCGCGCTCGCGCCTTCGATTCCCAGACCGTCCGATACGAATGTGTGAATGCGGTCTCGTATTCGTAACAACGATCCACGGGAGAGATGGACCGGGTATGACGATCGACTGAATGTCTTACGGTACAGGCGGTGGGGCACTGTGAGGAACGACTAGCTTCAAAATTGGTGAGTCGATTTTTTTCATCGAGGTATTGGATATCCCAGATCCGGTTACGTATAGAGAAAGAGTTGAGACGTTCGGTGCTTCGTGAGCTTCATTGAAAATTCGGAGCTGACGGGTGCCGGAGCAGATTAAAATTCAAATAAATGAGTTGTGTGGTAATGTGATGGCAATTCTGATTTTATAGCAGATTTATCACATAAATAAATATATACATATATAAATATGTGTATGCGTGTGCACATACACATATTTATATTTAATAATGGCTATAATAAATAATATTTTTATTTTAAAACGATGAAGTAATAAACTAGGCGAAGGCAGCGAATTATTATAAAATATTAAAATTGACGGAGATTACTCCATATTTCTTCACCTTGACACTCGGAAGTGATAAATTGCTCGTTTGTGATATAAGGTAAAAGTTTTATCATAAAATAACTTGCGATTATATGCAGTGAATCACGCAATGATCCAATGATCTGATGAAACGTGTAAAACATTAGAAAGTTTTAATTTCGCGGCATCGATAGAAAGTCTCACTGCGCCTGACGCGAAAGCAATTTTAAGCGTTAATACACTTGCATCCTCGCGGATGAAATTAGTCTCCGGAATGGATGATCGATCGTAACGATCGATACACGACTGCTAATACAAGAATTATCGCTGCTTCCAGAAGTAGGCGAGCGCGCTAGATCGAAAACAATATAATCAATAGCCGGAGGTTAATGTTATTAGAAAGTCTCGATATCATGCGATCGAGCAGTTTTAAATATAGATATCCCTATATTCGCCAGGTGTAAATACCTCATTGTGTTTGTCTCTTTTTCTATCGGCAGGAGCTGTTTTGTTAAAATTTTCTTATAGGCCAAAAATGAAACACTCTTGTTGAAAAGTAATTATTTTAAGCTCTCTAGTTCTTAAAATGGATTATAATTTAAATATAAACATATTTATACATTATTTATTAATCAGTAAAACTCGATATATTTCTTTATTAATTTTCTCGGAAGTATATATAGAAAAAAATAAATTATTCTGTTACCACAATAGGTGGTGCTGTTTTTCACAGTCTTTTCATGAAATTTTTTTCATTGGACTTGGTATTGTACTTTTCACAAATGTCACCTTACATAACATAAAAGTCTAAAAGAACCGTGTAAAGAGTTAGTTGCGACGTATTTTGGGTATCCTTGGAATATTCCTGAAAGACGTCTTTCAGATATTTGTCTGAGATGGTAAGGGAAAGTAGAAGAGATAGAGGGAAGAATATGAATTGGCCTCATCCTCTTTGCCGATTCGCGATTTTTGATAAAATGGTTATCAATTGGCGCAAAGTGTGCCACTCTAAAGGAAAGAAATGTAATCCACTTAGAAGGAGCCGTATAATGAATGTACGAGAATGCACCGGCGATTTTCGCAGCTCGCATTAGTCAATCTGGTGAACGCTCGCCGGCGATTAGTCCGCCGTGTTCCGCGGCGGAATCCCCCGTGTGAATTGGGTCAAGCCGATTCCTTCTTAAAATAACCGTAACCACACTTGCTGTGATCGAACGCGCCACTTTCACTGATTAGTCGCGCGTCTCCTAAACACACGTTCCACCTTATGTCGACTCAACACGTCGTAGGTGTCCTAGTCTTCTCATTTTCCGATTGAAATCCATTTCCCGACTAAGTATCGGCTTGGGTTAGACTCCAGAAGAAATAGAGATAGAGAGAGATTTACTTATTTTAGATTATTTTATAATTATCCTTATATATTATTTACTACTCTCTTTTAGAAATAATCCATTAAATAATTATAAAGATTTTCGTAATTTTTATTGTTGATATGAATAAAATCACAAAATCGTAGACAGTCAGCAAATAACAGTGCCTCAATTATTATCAGTGGAACTCGTTTACATTACAATACAGAAGAAGTATCTTACGTAATAGCTTACAAATCTTCAAATTATGCTAATAAGATTACCTGTCTTAAATTTCTGTCTTGTAAGCTCTCAAGATTTTAATCCTAAAAATAGATCATTGTGATTTCGCTTTCGTCGAAAGTCACGGACGGATTAGTGTCATTAGAAACGAAACTTGATCAATTGTTTCGCGTTACAATTATGACTCGCAGGAGCATTCACTTGCGCATTGCTATATTTCGCTCTAGTTTCGAACTACAAGCGTGTCGGTTCGGAACAAATTAGAATCGCTTTTGTTCGCGATGGATTTGGGTCTCTCTCCTCGCAGCGAGTCCGTTAGAGCGTTTCGCCGTCACGGTCCCTGGGCCATAAAAGATTTGTCCTCTATATCGCCCGACCCAAAAATCAAGGGATAACCACAGAATCGTCTCGGAAAGTTGGAAATGAAACGGGACATCACAATGTGCCATTTGTATGCGCTTTCTCGAAACGCGAGCGCGAAAGCTTGTCAATTAACAAGCCGTTAACGTACATACACTCGGACTGCGGAATGGAAGAATGCAGATTATGAGAAATCTTCCTACTGCTGTTATTCGCTAATGATGAAACGCGTTATTGCTATCGTTTTCACGAGATGAAGCTAATTCACGATATGTAATCGCGACTTGATTGCTTTTCTACAGTTGTTTCGCTTTTCCGCTTGCGAGATTGAATGGCCTATTTTAGAATCGTCCATGGTGTTCGCGTATAACGCGATCGGGAAAAGAATGGGGTCTGATAAGCCCGAGTTGAACGAGAGATATCAAGATATTTGCTTATCTCGCAGCCTTACCCGTCTACAGCGTGTGCTTGACCTAAAGGCCATGATCGTGACATACAATGCAGCGTTTACTGTCATTGTTGCGTCAATAGATATCTTCACAGCATACTAGGCTATTATAATAGAAATAGCAGTAGGTCTGTGACTATCTCTGTTCCCTTCTTTTTACGTACCGTTTTTCCCACGCCCAATTAATGACATGCACTCGAACCTTCTCTAAGAAATTGTAAAGCAACTTGCGAGTAATGGAAAACGAGAGGGGAAACCCCATCAGATATTTACCACGTTAGCATTACGTTATTAGTTGCATCGTCGCACACGTGTGTAATATGTAATGATAGCATATGCTATAAAGCTTTCTTTTATGGCGGTTATAATTTTTCACGATTGTAATTATAAATAAATTGGAATTAACGCGCGTTACCGAAGGAAGGAACTTCCGTGAAAGCTTTTCATTAGCGATGCACAACGATGCATAAAGGTCGATGCTTTACACCGTGCTAATTCCACGAAAGAAGCTAAACGCTTGGTTCCATTAATCCCTCTCCCTGATTAAGCGAAGCTTCACCGAAGCGTCAATTAAATCGCGCATACAAAAAGTAACCTACTTGGATACATCAAAACAGAAAGATAAAAAATTAGAAAATAATTTTTAATATTTAAAATAACAATATATAGCGTACTGTATTAATTCTTAATAATATTGAGAAAAGGCGAGTTTCTTAATAGAATTAAATATCCTAATAGACTTTTGCGAAAATATTAAATATATATATATCTATATACTTTATACCAAAGATTTTATCTTCAAGCTTCACAACTGTATATTCTCAAAATTTTTAAGAAAAATATTACGCAAAGTTAATGAGTTCTGTTTACAAAAGAGCTAATTCGATGATATAATGCTATTGAAATCAAGATATTCTTTCCTATAAAAATCTTTACGATTTTGTAATAAAGTTTCACATAGTTTATATGTATACAGCTTTCTTTTCATGTAATTATACACTGTAGATAATTAATTTTTCGACAGACAACAAACGAGCTGTTTAATTGCTGAGTAAAACGCTCGCAAAGGTACAAATGTATGTCAATCGCGCAACTCGACTCGTTAACGCGGTTTCGAGGTGGTCCACTCTGTCCCGACGAAAATCGAGTGCAATAAAATTTAGTGGCCGGAAACATTTACCACTGCGATCACCGAGAAATAGCACCGCATTTCATTAATTTTAATAGACGGTTCTTTCGACGGCACGACGCGGCTAATTAAAAGATCGGAACGCCAGAACCCGGCTGATTATTTTAATGATTATTTGTGAGATCTTAATTTGACGTTACTCGCGTTTCTCGAAATATCATTTAGTAACATATCGCATATTAAGAGTCAACAAACTCAGAGAATATTTATAACGGGAATATCTGGCAAAAACGTTTGAAACGCGTTATTGTGCCGGTAGAATTTTCTACTGATTTCAAGGCGCAGGATTCGAAATGCGGAAAATGATTAGCGTACCGTTGATTAAAATCTCCGAAATATATAAGCGGCACTCGAGAAATGTGTGTCGATCGAAAGTCGATTTCTAGGTGGTTCGATATTTGCCTCGCCTTTGCCGCGAAAATTTACCTGCAGCAGCCTTAATGTACCATTATCTGCCATTAAACCCAGATCTACATTTCTTATTTAATCGTAGAAAAGATTTCTTGCATATGATTTTCAATTTAATTATTAGGTATATTAATAGAATTTAAAAACAAGAGAATTGCAACGTCTTGTGCATTTTTCACAAAAAATTATTGTTACACAATTATGCTATTATTTCGTATTATTACTATATGTTTAAAAATTTTGAAATAATATGAAGTAAAGTATGCAAAAATTTTTCAATCATATCTCTTTCTAACATATTTCGCGTTCATTAAGATATTGGATTACTTATCAAATTGTCAATAAATGTAATAATATAAATCAAAATATGTGATAAATTAACTGTTATATAATTCTCATAATACTAAATGTTATAAACATATCGTATGCTGTACATAAAAAGTCAATTGCTGCAATTATAAGGAAAGAAAGTATATATATTGTGGCATGAATAAATCGTACGAAAATTTCGCACAACTAAATGCGTTGTAAAAATAAAACAAAACAAACGGACAAAATTTCCTCGGGATATAACACGGGACACCCTATTGCCACGAGAAATCATATCCGTCGGCGTTGCCGCGGCCACTCGCGACGATACATACACGAGGTGTTAAAGTAGGTCACTTTTATCCCCTGTAGCAAGCGATCACGATCAGAGATTGGGATCGGCCGCAGCCATCGGCCCATGGACAGCGAAACGATCGCATTGGTATTTCAGATAATCTACACTATTGTTATGCGCCTGTTATTTCGACGTCTCTTCCAGAAAAAACTGCGCGTTTCTTTAAATGTTTTACAAATAATGTTTTGAAAATAAGTTTTTTATATGACGCATTACGCGTCCCACACCTACACGTCGCGAGATACCGATTCTGAACGTCCGGTCTCCTACTGTCTTCCCGGTGTGTGGTAAATGTTATAATGTTATAACAGAAACGTGCCGTGCGCCCGCAATTCGAACGAATCTAGAGAGCCGATGTAATCGCGCTCGTCCGACTATTTCCGCGACTAATGAGCAGAGCGCGAATAATGAAATTACGCTTGTCTGCGCAAGTAGCCCGCTCGTAAAGCGAGATTCACGGGAGTGGATGGAGGGACGTGGACGACGTGGCGGTGAGATGTTTCGGCACAGTCGAGGAAATCCGCGAGCACACGGCAGTGCAGTCATGGCGTAATAGCGCGCACACCAAGGCGCACACGGACGCGGACGGTCAGGTGCTTTCATCGCTATTAGGATGCGAGACCGGTCGTCAGAAACGCCCTTTCCAGTAGTCACCGGTAGTGCCCGCCATCAATTTTACGGATACGACACGCGGGCAAGCTGCTCTAAATGGCGACACGAGATTTCTAAATCGCGACAAAACGGATGGATCGCACGCGCGCTACTCGCGCGCTCGCCTCAGGATCTAATCTTGCCGATCATCATATCAACTGTCGATGTCTCCCGGCACCGTAGACAGATGCGCGGTACAGACAGGTGCGCATATTCACGCGCCCGCGCGCGCGTGCGAATGCGTTGTACACACGAAATATAGGTGTACACACGCGATGCATATCGCCGGCGCGCTCGTAGCTCTCGTTACTCTCATATGCGATTAATTCCTCTCTTTCGTTCTTTCTTTACTCCAAGTCCATGGCGTTCACCCATCGACCTTCTTAAGAGAGATCCGTCGACTTTTCCATCGGCCTCGATCTCGATACACTCGACGACGTGTATCTAAATGCGGGAAGAGCGGCTACGTCAACGCGCAAGAAAATATGTGAGGTCTAGGTAGATGACACGAGATAGATCACAGATCGTAGATAACACGCTTTTCGACGATGTGACCCCCTTTAAACGCATGTGCGACATTCTTATACGACGTAATCCTACGACTTGAAATATATGTCTACAAATTTTATACAAGACAGCGCAATCTTTTATATTACTTCATTTTTTTCCTACCATGAAAAAATATTATCATTTTAATTTAATTAATAATGTATTATTTTTTTATATCATAAATTATCTTTGATGTAATTGATTTACCTATAAAAAGTATACATATAAGAAATATGTAAAGAATAATCCGTGATTATAATAAATCTGAAATAAATTACTGAAATTTATACTTTGTCTGCAATTCACTCGGAGTTCCGCGCGATATGTAGAAACTTTCGCTTTTTAATTGCAATTAGTCGTATCGGAGCTAGGAACTGAGAATACTTGGCGACAGTCGTGGGCTGCGACACAATGAGATTCGCAGATTCTGTGCCACTAAATAATCGCGTCGCCATACGAAACGGACAGTGATATGACACACAAAACGTGAAAAGAAGGATAAATTGCGACGTTGTGTCGTTCCGCGAGTGGTCGAAAGGTTTCACCAAGTATACGAGGGGCTTTCTCTCGGATGAAAAAAATCACCCGGCGACTCAACAAAATTTCCAAATATGCAAGACGTAAGGAAGTCTCCGCAATGAAGTTTTACCGCTGCTTCGCGCGCGCGATTGAAAGTATGCCGTAGCGACGAAAGAGGGTACAAAAAATTGATGCACGCTTCCCCACGCACCGGCGTTTTCACTGGAATTCACGTTTATTAATGCATTCCAATTAAGTACACGATGCTCGCGAGTTATTAACGCACTAACGAATCGTCGCATCGTGCGTCCTCATCTCCTCCGGTACTTTCACTACCTTCATAATCACCGAGCATGTATAAGGCTGAAGGAAGTTCCATATTAACGTTACGTCTAAGAAACGGGAGTCAACAAGCATGTGTATCATCGATATACACATATCCTTTTCATTGCTTTATATCCGACATCGTGTCGGGTACATCCTTCTATTAGACAGATTAGACTAATCGCAGGTTATATGAATACATATAGGTACTTAAATTTCATATTTAATTTATATGTAAGAAATTCCTTCATCGAGTTAAATGGCTAATTGCTATAAGAGTATCGAAATTTTATAATGTTTAACGTTTTATCTGAGCAAGGAAAATTTACGAATGTTGCTTTACCATTAAAATATAAAAAAATTGTAGTATTTTTAGTTATCTTTATTAAAAATCCATTTTTGTAAATATACTTAAATTTGAATAATTTTCTGATTTTTTAAATGTACCTTCAGATAGGAATAGAGAACAAATAAAATTTCAATTAATCCTCATGAAAAGATTCTAGAGTACTTCTAGAATAATTAATACAATTTATATATAATTTATATATAATTTCGCTTATAGTTACTTAAGAATTTACGATGATGGGATTAAGTACCTACAACTAACGAACTCTGATCTAAAGCGCGCGGACTGTTAATTCGTAGTCGATTAATGTAAATGTAAAGCAATGTAAGACGCGCGCGTTGTGCATGTAGGATGTAGGAACATATGCCGCCAGAGTGTCCATTCAGCGTCGATAATGACGACTATTATGCCTGTGTACTTTCTCCAAATTAGCGGTAAAACGTCACGCGCTACGCTCGCATTAGATAGGGTTGCGTTCGTGATTTTCCTTTTACTTTCAAAACTATTGTAGGATGTGAAAGAAATCGAAAGTTGGACGCACAAAACGTGTGTCTCTTAAAAGAACAGTCCTTGTACGCCTAGAGTCGCCTAAGAACGTCTAGGATTATGTAGGACCGTTCATGAGTCATTTATTTTTCAAGTCAATTCATCAATAAATACGGATAGACGGGCTACGAAAGAATAAGAATTCAGAGTAAAATTGACGCATTAAAAGACTGATTATAGTCAGCAGCCGTTTAAACGTCGGTTCATTACATAAAGCAGTTAGAATATGCTACACAATTATGAAATATATTTTCTTTTATTTATAGTTCTCCCAGCTTTTGACGTATGCATTTTAAAAAAATCTTTGATTGTCTTTCTTCAGTTTGTATATATTTAATCCTGGAAGAAGAGATGCAGGGCAGCCAAATGTAGGTTCTTAAATTTTATTTTAAAAATATTCGACTAGTGGGAAGAAAAGAAATGAAGAAACACTTTGAAATATTAATAATGTTTCTCTACCGCGATCGAAAGATAAATTTATTTTTATATAGAAATGTATATAACACATGAACATCCTTTTCTGATCTTTAAATTTTCACTACTTTCCGCTATTTATATATACGCCATAAAAATTTAATAAATTATAATATTAGTACTTAATAAGAAACTACCCAGATAATATTATTGATATTTTATATTTTCATGATAATCTCAATTGACATTTTCTGAAAATTTTACAGGTATATAAAGCGGTTGACAAAAACCGTATTAGCGTTACCTATATTTTCTATCACCATTTTTTACGCGTTTGCATATTTATTTTGTAAATTTTAGACGACTGAAATATGCCAACGATACACCAAAATATACCAATAAACGGTGCCGGTATAGTAATATATAACAAGTTTTATTTTACGTGCTCTATATAAGTGTATATTTGTCGTTATATAAATTGATGGCTGCATGTATTTTCCAGGATTAAATATTGACATTAATCGTAGCCCATCTATTTTAAAAAGCAATGGATCTATATCAGTAATGTTGTTCCACAAAGATCCATTACTTCTGATTAAAAATAATTTGTCACTCACCGACCCGACGCGCAGCAGCGGAGTTCTCACGTCCTGTAAAACACAACAAAATCCACAATTAATAACAGCGTTCACAATAATAAATGTTTCAAAAAATGCTTAAATTACACGCGCATTGAGTTTTTATTTGTCTTTCTTAAGCGAAGATTATTAATGAAATAATTATGACAAAAATCTCTATCTTTCGAGTGTAGACTTTTATAAAATTGCACAAATAAACGTCACCTCAAATTCTTAAACAAATAAATAATTCAAATAAACCGGGAATAAACTAATTTCACGAGAAAAATATTTCAATAATATTTAATTAATTTATTTTATTACTTATTACTATTCATTATTATTTAATTATAACACTTTATTTATTAATAATATACTACTTACCCCGTGATTGCTCCGCCGTTGCTCCGACGTTGCTCCGACGTTGCCCCATCCCTCCCAGGTCTCCTTCTCCTCCTCTCTCTCGTTCCCTGGTTGCTGCTCCTTTTTGACGCACACTCACTTATTCACTCGCGAAACACGACTAATTACGATCGCGGTAATCATCTCGATACGACGATCGGACGGCACTTTGCACGGCATTCCCGACGTTGACCGTACACGACGCGCACTTTATTACGTTGCGACAATGGGAAAATTCACTCGCGAAACACGACTGATTACGATCGCGGTAATCATCTCGATACGACGATCGCGCGGCACTTTGCACGGCATTCCCGATGTTGGACCGTACACGACGCGCACTTTATTACGTTACGACAATGGGAAATGAACGCGGGACGACAATCATGATCGCGGTACGAAGCTCGGAACCTGCGATCAGCTGCGATGCGCGTGACCAACTGACCACGGCGTAACCACGACGTTGGGCAAGGTTAAGGTTAACGCAGCAGACGAATCTCGATTCTCGAACGACGCGAATGATCAACTTCACGGGACACTTGGCCGCGGCTTCTCGGCGTTCTCGGCAACACGCGCCCGCGCCCCTCGACCCCGACCCGTAACCGTTGGCCGCGATCTTTGCTAACAAGCGACATAGGATCGCGTTTCAGGACGATTATTCTATGCGAATAAATACCACGCGAATATCCACACGGGATCGCGATATCTGCGCGAAAACGCGATTGGCGGCGATGGCGGTTATTGCTCGCGCTCGACGTATTTCTGTCGGATGGATTTTCTTGCGAAACGAAATACGCGAACCAAAGTCAAGTTGTCGATATACAAGCACAGAACTTTCGCCATGCGGTTGAACGTCAAGACGCGAGATTGATGAGAGGCTTACTCCGCTTACTCTAATTAACACTTACTAGTTAAACGCATCGCAATTCGCAACTCGGAGTCGATCCGTTCCGTGCCGGCGACGCGACGTTTCGTCAATGAGTAATGACCGGCGTCCGCCAGCCCAGCCGCCTGCGACCTGCGACCGCGACCGCCGAGTTCAAGGACAGCGCTAACTTCACCCTATGCCTACGACGCGAGTCAAGTTAAGCGCAGTGCATTGTGGATCGTCCGAGAAGAAATGCGATCAAAATTCCAGCATGCTTACGCGATTATAATTTGATCTTCTCCAAATTCGCGAGTCATCCCACGCTTTGAATTAAAGAACAAATAGTAAATTTCATTGCCGAATAAATCAACGGAAAGATGGGAAAGATCCGAAGGTACGTACGTTCGAGGAGCAATAAGCATCGTTAAATATCGCGATAAAAGCGATGGAACGATAATCCGTAATTGCCGTCATCACGTCTGTCGCGTCGATTTCCATTTGTAACGAGTAAATCCTAGCGAAATAAACTATCTCGATAAACGAGACCGCGTTCGTCGCACGGATACGCTCGCGAGACATTAATCGCGGGAGTTAATTAACCGCGCTCTCCTATAATCGCCGGAGTGTCCGCGGAGAATTATCGTGTTTCCTCCCGACACTTGTCGCGATCGTGTTACGAGAGGTATGTAATGTTACGGATACACGGGGCCGGCTCGCGTCGCGTCGCTGCGCTGAGTGTGAGTTCGCCACGCGAATGACGACAAGGTTATACCGCGCGTACACAACTGCGCGACGAGGCGTCGTACGCGGCGAGACGACCCGAGACTCGGTCAGAAATGATGAGTCGAATCGACGTTTATGTCGTCGTCGTAGTTCCTTTTATATGTTAATTGATCAATTATGAATATTTCTATAAGACTTAAGTATTAATTAATTCTGTTGTAAGTCGAATGAGAGTCGAATGGATGGCGTGTCGATATATCGATACAGCGAGTGTGAGACGATACAGCGAGAGCGCGACGATCGGAAGCGAGCAGGGGAGAGTAGAGTTAATGGCGGACAAGCAGTGTCGTGTGCAAGCGTCGTAATAAAGAATAAAGAAAAGTTATTCGTCAGTGAGCATTATTGAGTCCCTTACTACCACAGTATTAATCAGAAGTGGGATAGACGTCGCGAACGTTCGGGTATTGTGGCCAAGAGTGGCGATAACGCGATATTTCGGACTGAGAACTCGTGACTGAGAATTTACGCAGCGTGGCGACGTTACGATCTGGCCGAGTGTTGAAACCTTGTGAAGGGCGAGCGGGCTCGAGTGCTGAAAACGTTCGTGAGGAAGGTATTCTGGCAGATATGTCGACCGCGAGTGATAGCCAAGGGCTTGGTTCTGGCGAAGAAACGACAGTTACGGCAGTTACGGCAGTTTCAGCAGCTGCTGCAGTTGCTGCAGGCAACGGAACGACCAACGACAACGGTCCGCGTTATTTCCGAGATGTGCACGAGGCACTTCCGAAATTTGATCCAGTGGTAGGTGACATCGCTATAGAAGATTGGATAAGGAAGATCGAAGAATTTGGTGTTCTGTACAATTGGGACGATGTAGCCATTCGTCATTACGGTTTGGTGAAATTAACCGGCGTCGCGAAGAAATGGCGGGACAGCCTTCCCGCGCAAAACTTGACCTGGCGAGAGTGGAAGGAACTACTAATCGAAGCGTTCCCATCGGACGATAGTGTCACTAAGAGACGTTTGGAGGCGCAGAATTACAAACGGAAGACCGGACAACACATGGTGGAATATTTCTATGAAAAGTTATCTCGTTGCAACAAAGCACAGATGTCAGATGCGGAGACCATCGAGTGGTTAGTGCTAGGTATCGAAAACATGAAGATTCGTGAATACATTGGTCCGTTGAGCAGATACGATAAGCCTAGTAAATTATTACCTGACTTGAAGAGTGCCGAACGATTTATTCCGGAACCTGAGAAACGAGGAAGTTCCGATAAGAAGGGATCATCTCAGTCGATTCGATGCTACAAATGTAAAGAAGACGGACATCATGCGAATAAATGTCCACAAGCAAAAGAAATCGTCTGCTTTAAGTGTAGTGGCAAGGGACATTACGCGAAGGATTGCAAGGGCGAGGAGCGTACGAAGAAATCAGGAACAAGCGATACTACAACGACCACGAAGGCGAGTACAAGTGCAACCACGAGCAAGACAGTGATGCAGATTACAGGATCGCAGACACATGTGAAATACTTCAAGGATGCATATCTTAACGACAAATATTTGAAGAGTTACGTCGATCTGGGGAGCAGTTGCGTGGCGCTACGAGACGATATTGCCGAGAAGGAAGGATTTACGTATCTGGAAGGAGATTTCGAACCGCTGATAGGTTATGGTAACGGAGAGGTAAAACCGAAAGGTTTATTCACAGCGAACTTGACGATTGATGGTGTCACAGTGAAAGTTAAGGTTCATGTCGTACCGAAGGAGAGTCAAACCATTCCTCTGATTGTTGGTCACCCATATACGGAGGCGAGTAATGTGATAATGGTAAGCAAACCAGGCGAGCTGAGGATTGGCACCGACGAAGCTGATCTTTTGCGAATAGAACCAGAAACGAAAAGCAAGACCGTTTTGTGGGCGTCTGAAGAAACAGTGATACCGAATAATTTCTTGGGACATGTCATGGTTCGAGGAGACTTGCAAGGATGTGACGTCAGTGTCGAAGGAAGAATGCAGGCGGATGGACAACTAATTCCAAGATGTCTGATAAGTGCCGATGAAGAGGGAAGATCGATATTGCCTGTGTTAAATGTGACGGGTAAAGATCTCAAGATCAAAGAAGGCGCAACGATCACGAGAGGCGACATCTCAACTCCGCACACCGAAACACCAAGACGACAAGAGGTCAACACGAAAGAAATAAAGCCTGAGGAGATAGACACCGACGCGCCAAAGGAAGAGATTCCTGAAATTCTCAACGTACTTAACCAATATAAGGACTTAGTTGCGCGAAACATGCGACAGATTGGATGCACGGATAAAGCTGAAATGAAGATTGAGTTGGAGAAGACTACACCTGTGCATTATAGGCCGTACCGAGTATCTCAAATGGAGCGAGAGCAAGTTCAGCGTATGGTCAACGACTTGAAGGAAGCGGATATCATCGAGGACAGCAACTCACCGTTCGCGAGTCCAGTGATACTTGTTCGGAAGAAAACTGGCGACATACGTATGTGTATCGATTACCGAGGGGTAAATAGACAGACTGTCAAACGACCATTTCCAATGCCGAGGGTAGATGATCAGCTAGACCAATTACATGGTATGCAATATTTTACGACATTAGATTTGAGTAGCGGGTATTATCAAGTTCCAATGTCGAGAGATTCGAAACATATTACCGCGTTTAGTACGACCGATGGTCACTATCAGTTTAAACGTATGCCTTTTGGCTTATGTAACGCACCGTCAGAATTTCAGCGATTGATGTGGGAAATTCTTCAACGTCTTAATTATAAAACCGCGATGGCATATTTAGATGATATAATAATTCCGTCTAAGACTATTAAAGAGGGGCTTGAAAAATTAAAACTCGTACTTGAAGCGCTTAGAGAAGCAGGCTTAACTTTAAATCTTGCGAAATGTAGTTTTTTAAAGAAAAGAATTGATTATTTGGGATTCGAGATTACAGCTAACGGTATAGCGCCGGGAAAGAGAAAGGTGGAAGCAATTCGAAGGTTTGAAACCCCAAAAAACGTAAAAGATGTTCGAAGCTTCGTAGGTCTCGCGAGCTATTTTCGTAGATTCGTGAAAAATTTTGCGTTGATTGTTCGAGCGTTAACCGAATTATTGAAAAAGGATAGTAAATTTGAATGGGGGTCTAAACAGCAAGAAGC
The DNA here is from genome assembly GCA_035220615.1 of Leptothorax acervorum. Lineage (NCBI taxonomy): Eukaryota > Metazoa > Arthropoda > Insecta > Hymenoptera > Formicidae > Leptothorax > Leptothorax acervorum. Next base: position 839,185 of record JASTWQ010000056.1, read on the forward strand.
GTTTGAGGAAATTAAAATTAAGTTGACTGAAGGTCCGATATTGAGTGTGTACAGCCCGAGTGCAGAGACTGAAGTGCACACAGACGCGTGTTCATTAGGATTAGGAGGCGTTTTATTACAGAGACAAGAAGACGGGAAATTACATCCAGTATCGTATTATAGCCGAAAAACGACGCGTGAGGAATCTAAATATCATTCATATGAGCTAGAAGCGTTAGCGATTGTGTGTACCTTGGAACGATTTCGAGTATATTTAATTGGTATTAGATTCACGATTAAAACGGATTGTAACAGTCTAAAATTGTTAGCGTCAAAACGAGATTTGAAACCACGAATAGGACGTTGGTTTGTTCGATTGTCTGAGTTTGATTACGTCATCGAATATCATAAAGGTGAACAGAATTCCGTAGCGGACGCATTGAGCCGAAACCCTGTGGGAGATGCGGTAGAAACAGAAGTTGAAGGGTTACCTGTATTAGGCATTAAAATAAATACCGATTGGGTAGCGGCGATGCAACGAACGAGTCCGGAAATTTTAGAAGTACGTGGAAGATTAGAAGCGGGAGATGCGGAAACACATCAAAAGTTCACGATGTATAAAGCGAGAGTCTATCGAATTACAAAAGGTAGGTGGCGATTATATGTACCAGATGAATTGCGATATGATTTAGTTTCGGAGGCTCATAAATCACTTTGCCATATGGGAATTGATAAAACACTAGCGGCAGTGAAAGAAACGTATTACTTTCCGAAAATGAGAGAGTTTGTGACGAAGTACGTCGGACGTTGTATTAATTGTATTTATTATAAGACACCAACAGGAAAACCAGTAGGGTATTTACATCCGTACGATAAGGGAAGCCGATCATTTGAGGTCATTCATATAGACCATCTTGGACCGTTTATATGTACTGAGAATGGGAATAACTATGTAATTGCGGCGGTAGACGGATTTAGTAAGTATTGCGTATTGAAAGCTGCACACAGCGCAGGAACTCAAGAAGCGATCGAGTTTGTTCGAGAGTTTGTAACTACGTACGGTCGACCCACAAAAATTATTACTGATAGGGGCGTAGCATTTACGTCCCACGACTTCGAATTACTTTGTAAAGATTTGAATGTTCAACATGTAAAAGTAGCTTCAGCAACACCGCGTGCAAATGGTCAGGTTGAGCGAATAAATAAGATAATCACTACTAGTCTTGCGACAACAGCAAACGAGGAAGGAGACGATTGGGATAAGCGATTGTTAGATGTACAGTGGGCGATGAATAATACTGAGCATCGAGTAACGAAACGTACTCCTTTTGAAATAGTATACCGTCATAAAAGTAGGGGCGTTAGCGATAATCCTTTGACGGCCGAGATTATACAATTAAACGAAGAGCTAAACTTACAAGAAGAAAAGGAACCGGTAGAGAATTTACTCGAGAAAAACCGCGAAGTTCAAAAGAAACAATTCGATAAAGGCCGACGAGAGGCACCCGAGTTTAAAGAGGGCGATTTAGTAATGATTAGAAGCGAAGCACCGGCTACAGGTAGAAGCAGAAAATTAGAGCCAAAATATCGAGGACCTTACGAGATTGTCAAATCTTTAGATAGAGATCGGTATTTGATTCAGGATATTGAAGGTGAACAACAGTCCTCACGATTATATAAAGGAATCATTGCGGCTGATCGATTAAAAATCCTATCGAAGTAAGTGTATACTCCAAAGAGTAAAATTAGTTTGCGTTATAATACTTAAGTTTCTATAGAATTAGTTGCGTTTAAAATGTTAAATTGCGTTCAGAGTGTTAAGTTCTTAAATTTAAGATATACATGTTCAAGTTCCTAAAGTTAAAGTATTTGTGTTCAAATTACCAAAGATAAATATGTACGTTTAAGTTCTAAAGGTTGTAATATTATTTATGTTATGTTCCGAAATGTTTAATACACAAGATGAGTTGTTTTATACGCGTGACGAGGACGTCACTAAAGCAGAATGGCCGAAACTGTTGTAAGTCGAATGAGAGTCGAATGGATGGCGTGTCGATATATCGATACAGCGAGTGTGAGACGATACAGCGAGAGCGCGACGATCGGAAGCGAGCAGGGAGAGTAGAGAATGGCGGACAAGCAGTGTCGTGTGCAAGCGTCGTAATAAAGAATAAAGAAAAGTTATTCGTCAGTGAGCATTATTGAGTCCATTACTATAAGATTTCTATTGTCTTTCGGCTAGTTCTATATCAAATCGAAAAGCACCGTTATATCTATACCTTCTTCTGTACTTAACAGGGAGGCTTCATAGCAACATATGTTGGTGCCTCACCTTTTGCGTTGCAATAAAGATTATTATTATTATATATTATTATTATTATATATATATACTGTGTATTCGATGTAGAATTGGGAGAGAAGGGGTCAAAAGACAATAAAAATCTAATAGAAATAGGTATACGTTAATTGCATAATTAACATACGATTTATATCATTTTTGGCCAATTTATATATATTATAATGATCTAACAATGCGGTTTTATTCTGCATTTTTATGTTTTTATTAAAATAGATTTATTGTAGAATATTTTACACTTATTTTATGCACGTATCACAATTAAATTAATGGTTTATAAATTTTATCACGTTTTTTTAAATTATATCATTACGAGGTTTTCTTAATTGTACTACTGGTACGATTTGACAACTCATGATGCTTGTTTATTATTTTATATAAATCACATAAATATGTACACAAGATTAATTTCTGTCTAAGTTAGATAACTTTTTTATTCGCACTATCTCATATCTCGTTTCAGTGAACGTTATCAGATTATCAAAGATAAGCGTCTCGTTTAGGGTTCTCCGCGGATAATACACCGAAAAAATCATATTCTAATGTATAGAATAATCCGATAAACTATAGAGTCTCCCACTGAAATAAGCTCTATAGTTTATCGGATTATTCTATACATTAGAATATGATTTTTTCGGTGTACCGATCACGCGTCTCCATTAATTCTGCTGCGAGGACAGTCAAAATATATTTTCGAACAAGGCCTCATACATTTCCACTTATATTGAACTTTCTATGGAGCAAACAATATTATCCAGCCACGATAGCGAAATATATCTTTTATGCCGTGCTATAAAAGACAACCGCGCGAAGTGCGGACTCGTGTTATCCGCTTCGGCACCGCGCCGCCCGGTCATAATTTACAGCCGCCCAAAACCCAAAACTCGAAGTCTCTTTTTCTCGCGGAGCCTGTCCCGATGTGACATAGATCCTTGCTCGTCCGCGAGCAATAACTGCATCTCCATGTAACGTTGGTGCGACCGGTGCGGTTCTTGAAACGTGAAATACTGACTCGACGGTAAAAGACGCGGACCCGTAATTGCCGACACGGTCGAGCGTTTATATCGCCGCGCCGTGCATACCGCCGGCTCTTCGTGGACTTTCGTTGAGGATTAGTAAGAGTAAAACGTAATGCTCGGAGACATCGATTAACGGTAACGGTAAACGACTTACCGCGCTCGTATTCCTGGCGCATAGCAGGCACAGTTTCCGAGCCAGCTGCCTGCCACCAGGGCTCTACTGCAGAAACAGCGCGCGCGGCTTAACTATCGAGCTAATATCGACTTTCGCAGTTGAGCGTGGAAAGCGCTTAATTAATTATTCCGATTAAATGCCGCGATTAATTAAAATCGAACACGGAAGGAATCGCGCCTGTTCGCCGAGCGCAAGGTGACGGAGTGACGCAACTCGAGTTGTAATAGCGGTGCGATACGCGCTTTTAAGCCTTAAAAGCCACTGTCACGATCGCTCATCACTTTGTCCACGTCGATATAATCTTCTTATCAAGCTATTAAGCTTAATATGTCGATATTATGCACAGTTTATTTATAAGATAGAAAATTCTTTTTTTATTACATATAAATACACTCATATAGGTACATGCATACATATTATAATTATTTTGATTGATTTGCTCGTTCAAGTTTATCGACATTCACAAATGTACGCACATATATGTATCCTGCTTGCTGAGATTATTATTCGGATTGACGGGAGATACATCTTCCGGCGCACTGAAAGAAACACGATGCATTTGGATTTGCAAGAAAGACCTTAATATATTTTGCGTTCCACTCGGAGTAACGTGTATCTGGTATCATAATGGTAGGTGTGTGTATGTACTAATATATAAAGTGACAGCCCATTCCATAATTAAAGTTTCTCGCCAACTGTAATTCGATAGAGATGTGGATAAGGCGCAACGTGTCACGTCCGCGTGGCGCATCGCGGTATTAACAGTATATTAACCCTTTGCCCTCGGAGTGCCAACTGGGTTGGGTTTAAAAATTTAAGCGTTCCACTCGAAATGTCAACTGGGTTGGCAATATTATATATATAAACATATTACAGATTATCGCAAATAATTGTGGACAAAAAGATACAATTTAATTATTTATATCAATATCTAATAATTAATTTATATACATATAATAACGACGATAACATTTATATGCATAAATTAAACCAGAAATAAGATAAACAAATAAACTTTAAGCAATAAATATATCAATAGACGAAGATTTTATATCGAGTTGTAAACAATTATTTATAGAAAGCCACAGAATTATAAATATAAATTTTATTTACATTTCTTGATCAATCTAATAAAGAAATTTGAAGTAGATTTTACTTTAAAATCTCAAAATTTACATTTAACAATGTTACAATTTATAATATACAAGTTTGAGTGCTGTGAGCATAAATTGAGTTGGCGATCAAACTGTTCAGACATGGGTCGAGGTTAAAAAATTAAGTTCTCTATTATATTACAAATAGTATGTCATCCTCGATCCTCGCCTACTCCCGCAGGCCACATAAATTCTCGTACCACCTAAACGTTACGCGCATAATCATCCTACTTTCTTTATGACGGCCATCAATCGATTAAATGAATATATTAAGCACGATATTTCACAGTCCAGTCAAATTATTATTTATCCGAGTCTTCACTCGAGACCGCTTTTTTCTCGTATCTCTCACACTTTCAGTTCATATCGTGATACATCAGGCACGTTTTCTTGGATCACGTTGAAAAGAAAACCGATAATACTTCCAAGAAGTAGCATCACAAACGTCTTATTAGTCGCTAACCACGACGCCAATATTCACCTCGCCGGACCATGTAAAAGATTAATGGAAAAACGATTTCGACCGGTTCCCATTATATGTATATCACTTTGAATCGATTAGACGGCACACCCTTGGAAAAAATTCGTGCCGTATAAGTAGCGAGGGCAACGAGGCTATCGAATGCGCGCTGAGAGTGCTCCGCACCCTGCCCACATAATAATAAGAATAAGATTTCATTCACGATAGCGCCCAGCTTTCGCTACCAGGACCGTAATCACACTTGGACACATTGATGCATGGACCGGTTCCCCTTCCATACCCAGCATTAATGACAGGTTTACGTTGACGAGGCCGCCTTTGCCCGCTCATTGAAATTTCGATCGATTACCTTACCCACCCTCCGCAGCTCTCCCGCTAGTCGCCACTATAAAAACGTGCATGTACCTACATACGTCAAGAATTTCCGGGAATATCACGGTCAACCGAGAGATTTCGATATACGTCGCAATTATTCTATTTTAGTTTACCGATCTGCCAATAATTACCGCAAAAAATTATTATTATTCCAATCATGCCGGTGAACGTAAACATGCGTTGGAATTGCGTACGTGAATGCGAAATTTTTCCCAACGTTTATTCTTAAAGGCATACAGATCTGTATTAATACCATGAGATTAGAATGTTCTCCGCGCCCCGAAGAGAATATGATGTTTCCTTTAGCGGTCATCTCCGCGTGATTACTGTAGTTACACGTAATACGTATGATTGAATACATTCGAAAAGGGTTCAGTCACTAATCACGAGCTCCGTACGGTACTCCGTGCAGGAGCAAGAGGATGGAAAATGAACTAAAAGTACATTGGCCGTGTCATTAGAGAGTGTTGGGTTCGTGTCAGTCGATAGAAGAGGGATTAATCATCTTATCGCTCCGTCCTGCTCGCATCTTTCCCCCGGAATCGTTCTCCGATTCTCTCAATCGCGACGTATGCATTTGGCATTGATGACTGGCATCGAGACTAAGACGTACGTTTCTCTAGGGCATAGCGGCAGTTCGCTATAGTCATTTAGGCCCATTGAGCTGCGGATCGATTCACCACGGAAATTACTCCACGCTTAATAATGCCATCATTAACCAATATCTCATGCTTACACATTTTTCTCGGTTATAATCAATCAAAAGTCGAGAAATAAACATTATCGTGTAATTGGAAATATTACAGTCTATCTTTCGTTTGAAAATTAAATAGAAGTCAAAACCGGGAAAAACTAGATAAATTTCATATAATATAATGTTTTATATAATATAAAATAATATATAAAATAATAAAATATAATGTTAGACGAATTTAATTCTACTTTTTTAGCAAATGCAATTACTGAACTACAATTTATTCTAGGTATCCACTCACAGAATAATTTATTAGATTTTCTTCCGTATTGATTAAACCGAGATATAAATTGTGCAGTGCAGAATCGGTCGCCCCCGCGTGAAAATATTTATTCCTGCCAAGAAACGAGATTTAGCGTGGGTATAATAAACGTTTTTCTTGCTGTCCCGAAAGAAAATGTGAGTACCGGCCACTTGTTCCACTCCTCTTCCTCCTTATTCCGGCTCGTCTGCGCTTAATGCAGATAGGAGTGAGGAAACCGCGTGTAAACTGGCCTTTACCTGAATGGGACACGGCTATTGCACCGCGCCACGGCGCGCCGTGCGTCCGAGAGAGTTACCGCTAATCTGTACTTACGCTCGACTGGTGTTGTCTCTGTGCTTACACGAGCGGATCAGCCTACAAACGGGTATCGGCCGATCAAAAATTCAAACAATTCCAATTGGCTCATTAATTAACCGTCCACCAGCCACGTTTTCCCTGCTCGCCAATATCTCGTCGCTTCGTACGCTTCATGTAATTTCGTTCGTCATAATTATATTAGAAAAAAGAACAATTGACGAGATTAGAGGATTATATCGTTCGTTGGAGGTTCATGAATATGACATAGGGAAAAAGCTCATAAGTATATCGCGTTTGTACGAAAGTGCACGTTACGAAACGCATTATAAAAAAGGAGAACGAGGGAGTTAAACTTGTTTAACACGTTCACACATGCCACAGCGAGCATCGGTGACCTGAACTTTCCGTTTGTGCCATGCAAGACACCGTTGGTGACCGTCAACAGGACCTAACTAAAATAGCGACTCGCGGCCTGTAAAATTTAATCGTAGTAATACACCACGTGTGTGACTATTTTTGATAATATATGATAGATCAAAAATTTTATTGCTCAAAACAATTGAGAAATTTTATTCTAAAAGTTTATACGAATAGCGTTTAGCGGTAAAGGTGTTAAACTCGAACTATGCTGTCGCATTTAGATGCAAAACTAAGCGTTGACCTTCAGATGTGATGTACGCGATATTGTTCCGATAAGACGACAGTTCCTATCTCGCACTAGTTAAAGGAATTTCCGTTGGTATGCCATCTACGCCACGACGCGGTAATCGACGCGGTAATCGAGGGTACTGAACGTTGCCCGAAGATTAACAGCTACTGAAAGTATTCATGAATCTCCTTTTTGACGGAAGCTCAACCCCGATGCCGTTCCGATTCTAGTTTTCGGTAATGTAGCAATATGGATCGTTCATCTCCGAAATTGCTTCGACCTGCTTAAATGCATTTCGTTCGAATGAACACTGTTAATATTCGATCAGTCGTGATTAACGATCTTCATTGCAATTTAAACTTCCACGTACCGTATAACAATTCACGAAAATAATTGTTCGCACATTATATATTCGTAATAACAGCTGTTCGCGCCAATCGCACCGAGGTACCGAAGTACAGGTCGTCTCGTCGAGATAAATCCTTTAGGTGCATAGATGCAATTGATAAAATTGCCCGGCAATTTTCGAATCCCATTCTACGGGAGTCTTATTGCTCTCTTTCTCTCCTTCCCTCTCTTTCTCCCAGCTTGTATAACGCTACCAGCGTACGTGACCGCGCACGTACGTCCAAAGCGACAGATTAACGACGAATTATCGTACAATCTTCATTGACGGTCACGCTTGTAATCGCCCTTACTTGCTTTCTCAATTTCTTCCTCATCATTCCGTTTCCCAACCTTCTCCAGACCCGGTTCTCGCTGCATCGGTCGTCGCGTCCACGGCGGCCGTCCGTTCCGTCGAGTCTCGTGCCGCATTCTCGTTTCTCGCCACGCCACATCTTAGGTTTCTATACGGTCCCCGTACGGGACGGAGAGAAACGGTGTCTCGTACGTCCGCGTTTCCGAAATCGGTCCCGTATTTTCCTACATCGCGACCCGACGATGTTCCACGCGCGCCTACGGCACGTGTAGCCTTCTTACCAAGGCCCTTGAATCGTTTGAGATTAATTAACGTATAAAAATGAACAGATAAATATATAATTAATTAATTAAATATTAATTATACAATCTTTATTGACGTAATTATTCTTATTTAATTTTCGAATTTCTTCTTCCCCATTCCGTTTCCAATATACAATGTACTGAGAAAAGAATGATTCTGCATATATCTCATTAGCGTTTCTCATTATTGCATCTCCTAATTTTTATTTTTTATAATATTATTAGAATGCATAAGAAGCGGTACAACAGCGTAGCGACACATTATAATGTCCTCGAAGAGAACAGCCACGGAAAAGTCAAACGTGTCACGCGACGTGCCGTTCCTAGCTATCTTAGGTATGGTACATGGTGTATCGAGCTGTAACACTATTATAATAGCGAAAACAATCCCTTTCCCCTCAACGGTGGCATAACGGTAGCGAAGCGGAAGCTGATAGTAACGTACTTAGGAGAGCTCTTACTATCCTTCCTCCTTCCATGCAAGTGCCGGGTCCTGGCACATCTCGCGATATCGGACGACTCGCAATCTGTTTTTCCATCAGCCTCCCATTATCGTCCGAATCTGCAGTCCCTCCGCGTTTTCACGCGCGTCCGCGGTCGATTTTCACCGGTAACCTTGAGTACCCCGGAGGAGACGATATCGCCGTGAGAGATACACACGCTGGAAGAAGGTCGAGTGACGGTGGCGATAATAGTTAGCGGTGGACGAAGACGCGGTGGACGGCACGGCGGGAAGAAGAGACGGCGAACAGCGAGGAGGGAAAGAAAAACAGGAGTAGAGAGAAAGAATGAGAGGGAGAGACCGGTGATGGCTGCGATGATGACGGTCAGTGGTTGTGTATACCGGTTAAGCCGTTCAGTACTAGCCCGGCGTCCGTCACGGGTAAACCTCGACCCGACCGTTCGGTTTCGACCCGCTATTCTATTCTAGTATCGCGCGCACACGATCGAATTTCCCTGTCCCTGTTATTCGTATACTCGTACTCGTCGACTTGTTGTCACACACGCACGTGCTTCACTTTTCGCCTGATCAAACCTGAGTTTTTAAACAGACCTCCATGATTCAACGTCACTTGAGGAACCGAAAATGAAACTGTTTACTTATTTGCTCATTTATTCATTTAATGAGTGCGCTAAGTAATTTGAAGAAACGTCAGCTGTGAGAGATAAAATAGCGGAATTAAACAGCGAACAATGGTTTCCTGATGAAGCGACGGATGTCCACGTCGGGATATCGTAGAGAGGCGCTCAGTGTTACCGCGGAATTTTTTTTCTAACGATTGAATCGTGCGTTTCCAATCTAACACGATGCGGTCAGGCGATCGGTGACGGTTCCGTTGCGATGCAACGCTGACGACCGAGCATCTCGACGTCCACTTAATCGACCTACCCGACACAAGAGTTAATCCCATTCGAGACGTCGTCGGACCATCGCTTGAACCTGCACGATTTCATCTCCGACGCGACGATTAAATTTTTTAAGCGCTCGGTTCTATGCCAGAATGACGAGCTGAGTCGGTCCTGGTCCTCGCGCAGCGCCGAGGAATTCGTCCACGCTGATCCACGTCGTGAATCACGGTGAATCACGATGGTGGTTTCCCCGTGCGACCATGCCGTCCGAAACTCATGGTTGTCGTTGTGCGGGGTACGAGATGAGTCACGAAGATACGTTGATTCGAAGTGAGCGCGGATGAAGTGATTACGAGGACTCGTGGACTTCCAAATCCAGCGGACCAGTCCGGTCCGAGAGCGATCCAGGTATCGCTACGTGGTTTAAAAAATTTAGCTCGACACGAATTACAACTAACAGACAAGCACTTTTGATTAGATTAAATAATCAGTTTTATTGAACTAATTACTTATATATTTACGTGTACATATATAAATTTTTCCTAAACTTAACTAACAAGGTGAAAGAATTAGTTTGATACTAATGATATGTTTCATAAACGGAACGATCGTGTTGCTACTCAGAAAATAGTTATACAATTGTTACAATTGATTAATTAATCTTAATCTACTTATAATATGTTCTATTGATGTCACAAAGTTATACACATATCACTAATAAATTATACAGCAAATCGTTTAATACGGCATTTAATGACCGTAATATTAGACGATTTTCGATTACGATTTACAATCGGGTTTCTGCAAAACTGATCGAAACTCGCGGCATTATCCCGCGGTGTCCATATCAAGTCTGTTGCGGAAAGTCGTATTAACGGGCAGCCGCGGTCGGAGAGGCGTTAAAGCGTAAACGGTTGCAGTGATCTCTATGTGCAGCTGCTATGATCTATCTAGTGGTCGTTCAAATACCGTCACGATGTCGAACGTGACTTCGGATGGGACGGTAGCCGAGATATTCTCGCGGCTATCTACGCGAGACCGCGTGTTAGGTACGTCGTCCGTATAGTGTCGATGGCGCGCGATTTCCAGTTATCCATTACCGTTGTCACACTTCCGGAATACTTGCTCTCGGCGTCCTCCGTCGCGTCCGTCATTCGTTGCCTGATTTACGATCGTCGCGACGACAGCGAGTTTCACCTTTTAGCGCAAACAGAGCTTGTTTACAGATGCCTTCTACACTGCTTACCGAAAGTCTCATCATCGCCAAAGGCTTTAATGAGCGACCACCTGAGACCAAATGGATTTACTTGGCTCACTTTAAATACATTCGAACATATCCAAAGTGGATCATTCACACATGAATTAATTCGATCTATCCTTCTAACCGAATCTCGCACCGAACTTTGCAAGCAACCTGCAAGGCTTTCGGGCGACTGGTCATCAGTCGATATCGATCCCGCAAGATCCTGCTTTTTCACGTAAAGTCGGATCGAATCCGACCGGCATCGTCAGGACTTGGACCGGTATACCGGCAATATAGCGTGGACCGTGGTGCGGCACGGCCGTTCGTCTCCTCCTCGTGCGCTTTTATCAAACTGGCGGCGCTCCCCATGCCACGTTTCTCGCTCGGCTTCCTCCGTGCAACGGGACGCCTAGACCTTGGATTATGCGAAGCGCATCCTGCCGGACTGCATCCCACCCACGTCCCACGTGGCGCATCGCGCCGACAGGATGACACCCCATTCCGCTTCTACCTGGCGTTAATGCGTGTCGCGATGTCGTACCTATGCTCGTTCGTACATCGTACCTCGTACATCGTTAGGCAAAACATTCGTTTGACGGCCGTTCGACGCTTGACCGCCGCGCCGGTTTGTCGGCCGCGCCGCTCGCGCTCGAGTCTGTTGCCCTAACGTGTGGAGCAAGTGAGACGCGCATCACGTACGTTTCTCGTCGTTCCGATTTGCTCTAATTCGCGCACCATCATCGCTCCTCGACACATCGGTTACACCGATGCGTTACGACGCCGATCAGCGTGCGACGTGCGCAGATCGATGGTTGCTCAAGGCTTGGGTAATCGATGCAGATAATTGGTGCCTCGCACGAAAAGCTCTCGAGACTCTCTCGAGAGAGAGAGAGCCGTCTCGAAACTTGTAAAATCTTTCCCATAGCAACACCGGAACAAGGACCGAATATCCTTACGGCACAAATGCCGCAATGCGCGCACACCGCGTTCTCTTACCCCCCCTAATCATCGTCCATTTCCTGCGAGAACTGTTACGCCCGCTCATTAAACTTGCCATCGCCGCTCAAACGTACCAGGAAAGACGTAAATTAAATTACACGAGGATTAAAGCGCCGCGCCGCGGTGCGGAGAACCCAATTCACGTGGAGGGCGTACGCGCCGCGCCGTTGAGAAGCCAGCGAGATGTTTTCCTGAATCAGCGCTAGCCGCGTTCGTTGCCGCGATTTTATTTTGTCGCGTTGATGATCATTCACCCGCGACGATTGAAATGAAACAACTGCGATACGTATATATCGCACCACTGGCACAGAAGGCTGCCTTGATATCAAGAGCGAATGGATACCGTTTCAAGAGAAGATCTTAGAAGATTCTTATAAATTTGGAACAAAAAAGAGAAACGATTTTCCATGAAATGTGATATTAGTTATAACGCGATTATCTGATATCTATATATTTTATAATAAACTATCCTCATTTGTTATATAAATTTTATGAAATTTTAATTTAGTAACTGAAGAGGTAAAAGTAAAAATTTTGAATTATTAGTTCTTATTTCTTTTTAAATTAACATAAAGAATAAAAGCATTAAACAAAATAGATCATTTTCATTAGATTCTTTGGTTGCATTTTTAATATTACATTACAAAAAGGTTTTTGCAATTATCGCACTTTTAATTGAAGCGAGTCGGTGCTAATGACAAATTAATTACAGCGGTTAAAGCGATCCAAACAATGCATTATCGTAATTGCAAAATCGATCTCTTTCATTCTCTAGTCTTCCAGCGCTATGAAGTTCTCTTTAGACATGTTTTTAACGCAAGACATGCGGCCAAACGGAACGCGAATAGGTCGCGTGAACTTGTTACGAACGTGAGAATCTTGAGATGCATTTGCTGTCGGATGAGAACGATTAAGCAGAAATGAGAGAAGACGAGTAACTATGATGACCGCTAGTCGTTACGGAATATTTCTTTGGTAGGTGACGTGCGTTGGGAACGCGGCTATCGCCGCGGAATGCTTTTCTCGAGGAACACACGTAGACGCGAAATAATCCTAAACAATGAACACGTTCTTGCCTTTTATCACGAGACAGGACTCGTGTCGTTTTTATTGCATTCGACCTCGTTTATCATTATATGTAAGTACCATTACGTTGCAATTTAATAGATATCGGAGTTGCTTCCATATCGATAATTATTATTTAATGGTTGTTAACTTGCACTTATTGATCATTGCTCTTGTTGTATTTGTAACATGGCTGCATTGTGCTCTATCACCGCTAATCACTGTAACTTGGTCATTATCAACATCAATTTGCGACGATTGTAGCGAGTCTCCTGTAATGCTACATTAAAAGTGCAATACATAAAGAAATCCAATCAATCTCATCCGTTTCGCGATATATCGATGTTTATGTGTATAAGGAGCATAAAGAGTTACGTTAGACTTATAGGGTATACGGCGTCTCTTTCAAATAGTCGTGTACACATATCACGCGTCACGTGGCACGTGCCTGGGAACTGGGAAGTCAACGGAGGAGAGATCCTGGGGCACATTACGAAACCACGTCACGACCGTGAATGCTAATGGACCCGCACTTGACTGATTCGCCTTTAAATCCGACGTTAGTAAATATACGACTTGTGTATAAAAATCGTGCGGTCGAGTGTGTTGGACTTGCCCGTCTCACATTTCTAAATATTTTAATTAAACAACGCAGATACGACTGTGTAAATCGCGCGTGATTTATTCATGTTTATATTCGCGTTTCATTAGCGGCGGCACATTGACGGCAGGCTGATTGTAAGAAACACACTTCACAAGCGGCATAATTTTATAGCCCCGTATATTTCGAACAACATTATTCGAGCGTCTTTATCCAGGCTCAAAAATGCCCCGCGTACCAGAGATTTGATCATTATGAATATTAATTCACGAATCACACGTTTCCCTGCGAAGGAGGGCCCCTTTAACACGCGAGCTCTCAGGCGAGCGAACGCTTATTGCGGCTAATGGGTACATCCGCTATCGACAGCGTAGTTCTCCTATCCGGCGGTCATGAAAGATCGATAAACGCGATTTGAAATCCGCGATCACTGGGTCATCCGGCGCTTCTTCTTGCTCGTCCTTGGTACATGTTCTGCCTCAAGTGGCAGCGACCGCAGCTACCGGTGCAGCGAGAGAAGTCGCGACCAGTCAGCGACAGTTCTATATTCTGCTTCTTGACCTTGTCCCAGAGCGCACTGTCTCGAGCACGTGGAAGTAGTGTCTGTAGACCCGATTTTACAGTGGCCGTTTACATAGAAAAACCGACGATTAATTTCAACACGCGTGCATAGCTCTTTTATTTAGATACCGCACTACTTGAAAAAAATTTCATGTTATAAGTTTATTAAGCATCGGCTTGTTCGAGTTTTGGATTATTTACTAATGTTATAAAACTATAAAAATTATAAAATGAAACTTATAAAATGAAGAAAATACGCCGTAATAATATATATTAATAGGCAAACAATTTGTTAGATACTTATATTGACAGTGTGTTTGAATAAGAGAAAAGTTTGGTAGAATTTTTATTTTTTATAACACACTTGTATGCATATAACTTTATACTTGAAGTATGAATGTAAATACATACAGGAAAAGAAATATCCATTTTCAGAATGTATCCAACTTGTGCAACTATTTTCTCTAGATATCAAGAAAGTTATACCCAAGACGCGCATCCAGGATTTTTATGTCCGCAAAAGTTACGCAAGATGCGATGCGTCCGACAGAGCCGCATTTAGAATACAACTCCTATTCGTCATACTCCGATTCGAAGATAGTTACAGAGAATTGAGTTTTATACGAGAGAAAATATCTGTTTGAAAAAAAAGAAGAAGATACACAAACGATAAAAATAGAAAATACAAAAATGTGATATGAAATAATTATATATAATATATATATATATAGGAATAGATACTTTGTCTTCTCAGACGTTTTTTACGCGTTTGTCGAATATATCTTTGCAAAAATGCAAGGAATATTCGGAACGCGTAGCGTCGGTGAAGATAATTCCAATGATGATGACGAGACAGTGTTCCAAGACGATGGTATCCTCGATCGAGCATTCGAAAGCGAGCGACGCTGCGTCGATGACCTGGAATGCTGGGCCAGAATTCGGTGACAAGTCGGTCCAGGGTATCTTTTTTGTTCCTGCCGACGCGTCTTAGCGCGCGTCCGATGCACCTGTCGCGTCGTCGAGATACCATCGTCAATCTCGAATCGTTGCCAGAAAAACGATAGACTAGAAATCACGAATTCTTTGGACCCTCGGAATGTCCTGATGTTTTATAGAATGCACGTGCCGATATATTCGCCAGATCCATTTTACAATTCTAATGTTAATTTTTAAATTAAACAAAAAGATTTACGCGAAAGCTTTATATACAACTGTAAAAACTGTTTAATACCTACTCGAGATTTTGTTTGTGAGATCTCGATAACTTATAGTGAACGGATTAAGTTCTAACTAAATGGATTATATATTACATGTATATAAAAATAATGAGAAATAAGTATTTCTAAAATGCATTTCTATAGAAAAAAAATAGTACAGCTTAAATATTTAAGTAGATTGAAATAAATTATAGTCAGAATATTTATAGATTTGAATAAATGTTATCAATTACATTATTGGATTTTACTGTAAGAATCAATTTTTGCATCCCAATAATTCATCCATTTGATATGACCGAGAATTTTTTGTGCCTGAAATAAATTATTCTAATATGTGTATACCAGCAATATAAACAGTAATAAATTATCATACTATTGGAATCTAACAGATTCTATCATTCTATGAGAACTTATGATACATAAAAATGCAAAAATCTATTATTACAATCTAAATTTATAGAAACATGTTTAGCAAAACCCGTCATATTTATTAAAATTGGACCCGATATAATATGACGTTACGTCAAATTTAATTATTAATTAAAAGTAACATTAAAATCGTTTCTACGAATGTTATACAGCATCCAGTACAATTTAAGAGCAAAAGCGCAATTTAAATAGTAACACCATTTTGCGCTTTTGCTTTTAAATTGTACTGGATGCTGTAACATTCGTAGAAACAATTTTAATGTTACTTTTAATTAATAATTAAATTTGACGTAACGTCATATTATATCGGGTCCAATTTTGCTTTCTCATAGAGAAAGCTTTGTTTTCGTAAAAAAATTTTTTTTTAATTGCTGCTGCCAATGTGTTCAGAATTTTCTAAAACGTCGAAAAAACGCATTTTTTTAAATGTCCGTGTGTGTGTATCTGTACGAATTCTATAACTCAAGAACTAATAAACCAAAGAACCATATCTTAAAGAATTATATATAAAATAGGAGTAGAGAGAGAGAGAGAAAAGACTGAAAAATATAATAAAATTAGATAAAATTTGTATCCTATATATCCTGTGTCATGAAGAACATATCCTATATATTCTTTCTGCACAGTTTTAAAGGCACCTAGTTACAAAAACTATATTGATTTCCGAAAAAGATAAATTGCTTTGTTTAATATCCTCTGCAGCCTTTAACATAATTCTGTATATATCATTCTTTAAATAGTTAAATTTAATTATATATTTTCTTTAATGTTTTTAGAGAAACTTTCAAAAGAGAAATGTAGATTCTACAGATTAATATCTCATTTATGTATTAATACCCTATTTAAGTAGTCTGTCATTTGTAGCGCAATCGGCAAAGAGAAATTAATTTATAGGTACATAAAAATGGTAAAATAGTTTAAAGCTTGTCTCGGATTTATTTTAAATTCATCTATTTATATCAGATCTATGTTGAAACTGAAATCTAAAGTGGAATTTACTAAATATAAGTTTCCATTCTTACTCTGTGAACTTCTCAATTTAAATATAAATCAGGTGAAAAGTATCAAACTAAACAAACTTTGATCGAGTACTTTGGTAGTATTAAACATGCAAATTTTACTTTATCTTGTTATTTTTACAAAGTTCTCCTCATCTCATCGCATCAAAAAAGGCATTGAAAGCAAATACCTATACATATTGCAGGAATTTAAAGCACGCAGTTAGTATTTCATGAATTCCTATCTCGTAAGTAATTATATTATATAAATTAAAGCCCCACTTGTGCAGAAAATATGTAAGAAATTATACGATATTAAATTGCGTGATTTGTGCGGTACGCCCGTAACGATTTACTTATTCGTAATTTAACTGACAAGAGAAAAAGCACGCGGTTGTGGGATTAGATAGTCTCCGAAAGGGTTAATACGAGAAGCGTGCAACGGGAAAGTGAACTAGAAAGGAGCGCAGACGTGGCAGACAATAGACAATGGACGCGACGAAAGAGTGAGCGTAGATGCTCGCATGCTGCTGACAAGCAGCTCTTAATATATAGAATTACAAAATTTATGCTGCTTGTCTGCTGCAAGCTGCAATCGACGTAGTAGAGCGCGGCTGTTAACAACAGCACACCGTGCTGCTCGCGTGACTCCCTGAGATTTACACGTTTCCTCGGGGAGGAAGAAGCGCTGCTCTGAATTGACACGTGACGATGACGATAAGTAGCTACCGGACGATAGGTCGGCCGTCGAGTAACGATGACGTTCTTGTTTTCAGGGATCAGGATGCGGTGGATCGGTTACGTGGCCACGATTCTCTGGTGGTCGGGCATCGCCAGGTCTCTCAGTACGCTGAATCGAGGTCACAGTCAGTAATATTTCTTTTGGTGATTTAAATACACCGTGTTTTTCGGCGGATACTCCCTGTAGTACGTCTCTTTCGATCGCGGACACCCACCCCGTCTCTCCCTCGCGCGTCGTCCTCTTCCGTACGTACATACTTTCGAGCGATGCAGCTGCCGTACCTCCTCTCTTTACCTTCCTTCTCCCTGTCTCCCCGTCTTTTTCTCGCGCTCGTCCTCCCTTTGCGCGGCATCCTTCTCCCGCCCGAAGGTTCTCCTTAAATGTATAACGCTTAATTGGAAGGAGAACTCGGTCAAGGTGCAGTCGGTCGTGCACGAGCGTGAGAAAAGAAAAGCGAAAGAAGGCGCTACTTTCTTTTTGTTTCGACGAATCTCCGACTGAAGGGAGAAGCTTCTTTATCTATTATTTTTTCTTTGCTCCCAGCCCAGGTAAATGGCCCGCGCAGTCAGCTGTGAGCTTTACCGCAGAAACGGGCAAAAACACGGCTCTAGAGTCTAAACGTCAGTGAGGGAAGAAAATATTGTTCGAATCAAATTATACACATTTTGTACAACACACACAAGCGATAATTTCGCAATTAGATTAATTGATAATAAATTTAAATATACATATATAGCAATGTGCAGTTAACATTAACTTGCACAAATTATAATTTTTTTTACGAGATCCGTCGATCTGGTCGACAAACGTCGAACGTCAATCGATTTTTTAATATTCGAGCCCGTGATGCAAAGGCACGTCCAACAATAAAATTTTCCTTCCTAATATGAAAGCATTAAATTTTATAACGTAACGCAGGTCGCGACGCAGGCTGACACGATCGTGTTTCTAGCGGTGAAAGCGACTGCGTGAAGCTCCTACATCGCCGGTCGTAATTTACGTTACCCGAGTCTTACCATGACTCGGTTAATGACTCGGCCCAGGTCTACGTACTCCTTCCAGTTATTAAGTTTCATTTTTTTTTTTTACACGATCTCTCACGCGTGCTTCGACAAGTGGTACACTTTCACCGAACTTGACGGCGAGGTGGATCTCATGTGTAACATGTAAGACAGTCTAATTGTCGAGCACGATATGACCTATCGTGCGGTACCGTGCAGCGACACGGTGTCACGCGACGTCATTCTTTAGTACGCCCGTCAGATTTAATGCGTGTAATCTCGTTACCCGGGGCACGTTTCGTTCGATTTTTCGGAGGGCGTGCGTATAGAGAAATACGGGTTTCCTGCGAAATTATAAGTTGTTAAATTCATCGAGACAGTATGATCGACGTTAGCGCGCTTTCATCACGCATTTAACGTTACACGGGCTGTCTGGCTTCGGACTCTGACGCGAGAAATGTATGTAATGGAGACGTGAGATTAAAGTCAGTTGCGTTTAACGGAGAACGCACGTGGGACGTAAATGAGATATTCGTCGTTTGTCGGCACGGGATTTTTAACATCGACGTAGCCCAAGGTCCCGGGCTCCGGGCTCCGCCGATCGTCGAAAGATGGAACGCCTGGAATAGCCCCGACTTCTTTTCCATTTCACGCAGGTTACAAAATTACTCCGAAGCCCTGCAAGGTGCCCGGTTCGGAGAGTAAAGAAGGCACGTGCATGTTCGTGTGGGAGTGCATCAAGTCCGAGGGGACGCACGTGGGTGTGTGCGTGGATACCTTCATGTTCGGCAGTTGTTGCGTTCACAACACGACGGTGAACACGATAGCCGCGTCTCACCGTCCTCATCATCATCATCAGCAGCAGCAGCAGCACGACGGTACGACGAGTACACTCAGGCCAGGTCTACTTCTGGCAGAGCCAACCGCGAACGAGACCATCAGACTGACGTCAACTTCCCTCTTGGGCTTCTCCTCGACAGCATCAAGCACCGCGAAGCCGAATCTCCATCACTACACGGGATCTCACGGCCCCGGCACAGGCTCGACCAGACCGATGAAACCGTCCTCGCATGGTGTCGGGAGGCCCTTGCAGAAGAGGCCGCACGCCAAACCAACGTCCGAGCACGACGTCGAGGTACTGCAGACCCCCGCGGTGTCCTCCGCGTCTACGAACACGTGGGCGGAAGGAAGGCCGCAAGAAACGAAGAGACCGGGTCATCACGCGGGTCATTCTCATCATCACAAGACTAGGCCGGACGATGGAGCACTGAGTGAGAAACCGTCGTCAGTTCAAAGCCAACCGGGCTTCAAGGACAAGCTGGAGACGCACAACACTTTGACAGTACGCTTGCCGGGGAAGGAGCACGCCGATGACGAGGTCGTTGGTTCGAGTGGCCCGAGCAAGCCGAACAAGCAGGGAAAACCGGGTAAACCGGGCAATCAAAGGCCCTTCGAGTCGAGACCGGACGATGGGAAGACCGAAGACGCCGATCTCAGCGTCCAGGAAACGATAAATCGGCCGAATGTCAATTCCGTCATTGAAAGCGTAAGGAAGGAAACTTTGTTATTATAACTCGTGATGACTTTATGATTATGACTCGTGATTCAGCGAGATGACTCTAGAAGGATTTCTTGTGTAACATTCTTCGCATATCGCCGCGAGTATTCACTTTTCTTGAATCAGTCAAACTAATTTCAAAAATTGATTTAAATATTACATTAACTTAAAAAAAATTTATTATTATTTTGATAGACAATTACAATAAAATTATATAAAAATTAGGAGCAACTGAAACTCATTTTAGACGTCTTGGCTAGTTTTTGTGTTAGCGAATGTTTCTTTTTTTATCTATTGTATTTATTAACGAATTAGAAATGCTGAGACCAATATTTAAAATCGAAGTTCACTAAAAATATTTCTTTATAAAATATGCAGTTGAGAAAGTATTTACATCGCAGCTAGCAAAGCTATTTTTGGCGCGATACAAGCAGCGAGTTTAATGGAATATCGATTTTCCGCCAGGAAACGGGGAAAGAGCCACATCCAGGTTCGAATTTCGTGCACACCGAACGGCCGCCCTGGGCAACTAAGCCAGCTCAATCGAAACCATCGTCGACGGACTTCTCCAAGCCGTACTTTTCAATCAAAACAACCACTTATCGGCCAATAAGTCAGGCAGATCATAGACCGAATTTTATCTCGAGACCTAACTGGGTGTTATCCACGAAGACGTCGACGACAACGACTATCAGGCCGACATATTCCAGGCAGCCTTCCACCAGGTATGCAACTCGTTTTTAAGTCATACTGGTTTAAGCCGCAATACATATGTAAATATATCGCTTTTTTTATATATAATACCTTTATACATATATAGCGAAAAAAATTTACAACGTTATTTATATTATTATTATGTCATATATTGTGTGTACCGAGCCCAACTTAAAATTTATCTTTCATTCTAGCGCAGCCGGATCCGTGCCACAAACCTCTCACTGGCAAGTGACCACGGAACCGGCCTTCGTCACAAAACAGAAACCGTCATCGGCGTCGTCCTCATTCTCGTCGTCCTTGTCAACATCGTTCTCTTCATCTTTGTCGTCATCGTCGTCGTCTTCGTCTACCAAACCGATAACCGCGATTACCGTGCCGGAGACCGTACGGATACCGTCTTTAGGTACGAGTTCCCATTTCTGGTCGAACAGCTGGACACCACCTAGGCCGTCCTTAAAACCACACTGGACCGACAGTCCCAGCCTTCTTCAGAATGGCCCGGAAAACTTTTCGAACATAAAGCCGACCGAGTCGCAGGTACGTCCATGTTTTCTTTTCTTAATTATTGATATTGATTATTATGTTATTTTTTACTGTGACGATTTTTTACGTCACTTTCTCACGTGTTTAAATGATAAATACAAAAAGGCAAACTATAGAATTCATAATAATTATTACAATAATTATATCAGGCGTAAGATTCCACCCGATGACTGAAAATATTAATATTTATTTTTTCTTATACATATATCAGTCAATATATATTTATTAAAATGTTTATTAACACGTCTTCGCTAAAATTTTGGAAAAACGATTGGACCTTATCTATAACATTGTGCAACCTTAACGTTTTGTAGATCACCGAGTATCAGAAGCCCTTGGGTTCGGCGCACTACATAACGACGTCCCACTTGGAGACTTCAACTAGGCCGCGGCCCACGAAGAAAACCACAATGCAGAGCACGACACCGTCCACATTGATGTCCTCCGTCAGCGATACAACCAGTCCAACGACCGCAACAATGACGACTACGAGCAGCATGACCGGCATGAGTGCCACGAGCGTCGTTGCGACGCAAGGATCGTCGACCACCGAGGTGGCGGTGAGCGAGAAGGCGACTGGTTCGGTGATGACGGTCGCGGCCGCTGACGAGAGCAGGAACATGCAATGCGGCGTGCCGCCGCTATTCCCGCGGCCGGAAACGAGAATCGTCGGCGGCAAGGACGCGTCGTTCGGCCGATGGCCCTGGCAGGTGTCCGTACGTAGGACCTCCTTCTTCGGCTTCTCGAGCACTCACCGATGCGGCGGGGCGGTACTCAACGAGAATTGGATCGCCACCGCGGGCCATTGCGTCGACGAGTGAGTACCCTACTTTGTACCCCTTTCGTCCTTACGAAGGTGTACCATTATACCCTGTTGTCCGGTTTCAGTTTGCTGACGTCGCAAATCCGGATACGAGTCGGCGAGTACGACTTCTCGTCGGTGCAAGAGCGGCTGCCCTACGTGGAGCGCGGCGTCGCCAAGAAAGTTGTGCATCCCAAGTACAACTTCTTCACGTACGAGTACGATCTCGCGTTGGTGCGACTCGAGAGTTCCTTGACGTTCGCCGCCCACATCTCGCCCATCTGCCTGCCGGCCACGGACGACCTCCTGATCGGGGAGAACGCGACGGTCACCGGCTGGGGAAGGTTGAGCGAGGGTGGAACGTTGCCCTCGGTGTTGCAGGAAGTAATTATCGATTTTGACGATCAAACCCTCGAGGGGTACCTCCTCCGACTTTCATTAATCTCGCTTTCAAGGTCTCCGTGCCGATAGTGAGCAATGACAGGTGCAAGTCGATGTTCCTGAGAGCCGGCAGACACGAGTTCATACCGGATATTTTCCTATGCGCCGGTTACGAGACCGGCGGGCAGGATTCGTGTCAGGTATGTACGTGCGTGCCTATAATCGAACTGCTCGCCGTTCACGTTTGAAAGTTTCCGTTGAGAGACTTATACGTTCTTGCGTTTACGCGCAGGGCGATTCCGGAGGGCCTCTCCAGGTTCGCGGAAAGGACGGCAGGTACTTCCTCGCTGGGATCATATCCTGGGGCATCGGTTGCGCGGAAGCCAACTTACCGGGCGTCTGCACGCGGATATCCAAGTTCGTACCATGGATCTTGAAGAATGTTGCCTGATTGACTCGACGAAGAATGCGAGGGGACGACACGAGAGGCAACTCTCGAATTCGGACGAAATTCATCGCGCGAATAATAGCGATTCGCGGTGTCGTCTCGTGCGATATCAAAAGACATTATCCTAGATTTTTCATGCGAATGAAAATACGCCTTTTCTATATCGTTTACATTTATTTATTTGCATTTACACTGCCACTCACGGAGTAAACATCCTGGTTGCTATATATACGAAATATACCCCGCACTAGAAGAGGTGAAATAAGATCATCGCCGAAAATTATCGAATATATATATACGTATATGTATATATATGTATGATGTGTGTGAAATCTCGTGCATTATAGCAGCACACTAAGCTGTATTTATACATAAAAGTAAGTAAGGAAATAATATATTTGCTAGATTAAGGCTATAGCTAAATAAACAAGGGAAGTCTGAATTATGTAATAAAAAGATCAAAGGAGTAGTCCGATAGATTTCGAAGATACATCGTTATCATTCTTGCCACAATGCAACGCTCCGAACATGAGGTACGATACATACACACACACACATATACACCGAAAAAGAATTAAGAAAGAATCGTTAATTACATAAACACCGCTTAGTGTTGCAAAACCAGTTTCAAAACCAGATTTTCGATCGTATAACTTAGAGAAATTCAACTCGAGTTAAAGAAAACCAGTGAAAAAAGTTAATTTTCATAATTATCGCAATTTCGATTCTCGTACTTAGTTTTTCGCAACAAACGCACGATAAGTATCTGCTTTTATTGATTAGCAAGATGTATAGAAAGTTTGCCCTTCGCCCTACGGCGTGAGATAGCTTGGAATATTCTTCCAAATGCTCAATTCCACACATTTCAAGTTACGCTCACTGCCACTTATCTTTTATATTTCTTTATTTACAAATAGGAATTTGTACAGAGCACAATATTAATTGCGTGTACTTGACAATAATTGTGTGCGAGCTAATAGGAGAAGTTCACATTATAGAATTGTTTATAAGTATCGTCAAATAAATGAGTGTTTATTTAAATCTTAGCGGTCGTAAATCATGTCCCTATAATATTCTCGAATTAAGCGGATCGTCCACTCGACCGGCGATTAGACTCACTGAAGTCTCGGTGTCGACGATGAAATAGAGAAAGGGATGCAAAGCTGTAAAGGGTTCGGGTCCGGCTCTCTCGAACAGACCATTGCCTAAAAAAAATTTATAATTATCTTGCAAAATTTTGCAGAAAATTATTTTGATTACAGAAAATATTAAAAATACTTTTTTTTAATATATTTAAATATATTTTTAACAAAAAATATTATTAAAGATATTTTTAATATTTTCTGTAATGTGCACGTTACATATTGTAAAAGACAAAATATATAAAAAAAAATCACTTGCTTTCTAGAGCAACATCAGTATTTAGCAAAGACAAATTTGCAAACAAAATATTTACAGATAAATTTATGTAAATTATAAAGCTTTGCGCATAATACAAAGCTGGTGGTTTGTCTTATTCTAGTGCAGAGGAATTAGGAAGATGTTTAAATTATGACGGAAACATGTTGTAAAAGGATGGATAGCTTATGTGTCTGGCGAATTTGCAAGAGATCAAGGCTATATATATTTTCGTTAATGCATC
Organism: Leptothorax acervorum; assembly: GCA_035220615.1. Classification (NCBI taxonomy): domain Eukaryota; kingdom Metazoa; phylum Arthropoda; class Insecta; order Hymenoptera; family Formicidae; genus Leptothorax; species Leptothorax acervorum. The sequence continues at coordinate 863,988 of JASTWQ010000056.1, forward strand.
AAAGGAAAAGCTATATATTATACTGCACAAGAATTCTTTTTATAAAATCTTTTCAAAGCAATTGCAGAGTTCCTATGGAGTTTTAGATTTAAAATAATAAAATAAAAACTTAGAATCTTATATATTTTGTTATAAAATCGAATGAGAAAATTATTGATAGCAATTCGCGTTTAAAAAAATGACGTTTTAATTTAAGCAACGTTTCAGTTTCTTGACTCTCGAAGCGACTAGCAGATGTGATGCATCGCAGGTCAAATCTTCAGATTTCTAGATGTTCGGTTCATTGACTTCCAATGCACGCGTCCTTCCTTTCACTGAGTTGACAAAACTTCTTGCTCTCGTATTTTTACGACGGCAAGTTAGTTTTTATACGAAAGAAAAGAATGTAATGTCATAAACAACGGAGAAGTCTAGTGCGGTAAAAGAATATTTTAATTTTTTTTAACAACTATCATTACAAGTTTTTATTTAACTGTCAATTTAACTATATGTCAAGCAAAGAATCCCGTTATATCATTTTGAAGCACAGTTAAATGATATTATACAGAAAATTGTAAATAGTAATCTATAATAGTAAATCGTATAATTTCTTTTCTTCTAAATATTCTATCATTCTATAATAGAATTTGTATTTGTGTTAAAAAACAATATATAAGTGACAAAAATAGCCGAAAGAATAATTTCATAGAAACACTTGCAACGCCACGGCAATTCAGGAATCCTTGGTGAATGTAAAAAAAAGAGATGGCGCAAGGTCTTTTTATTGACTTCCTTTACGGACTCGAGCAGGATATCAGCAATTAAATTCAGTGAACTGCACAACAATACTGAGAATATTTCCAGCAGTAATCGATAGTTTTGCTTGAAGCTTCGCCTAGTGGCGTGAAAATAGATATTGCGTAGCTAATCGGTCCTCGAAAATCTCGCATTCTTGCATTGCAGAGGTCCACTCGCATCTCGCAATTGCGTCATACGTTTTCAGGATTAAATCCTGTAATTTACATGAAACTTGTAGAAACAGATGCGTTTTTAGAAAAGCGTTTAGCGAAATTATCTGTTAAAAGAATGTAATTTTACGATGCATCAAGGAGATAACGATTAACACGATCGCGCGGCGTAATTATCGTAAAGATGTAATTAGCGGCTAGACATTTGTCTCCGACAGTTTCTCAATCTTAAACGAGGACCGAAAACGTTCGCGCGTAATTCCGGAAACGCGCGCGGTAACTTTGACAGCGTTCCAAAGCGCGGAAGCGGCCGTCATCGTTAACGACTGCGTTAAGTAACGAAGATACAGCGAAACGCGAGAAAGAGCAACAACGGATCAGGCGAAAGCGAAAAAACGAGAGAGAAAAGAAAGTGAAGAAACGAGTAAGTAGCGGCCAGTAGTAACGACCGACCGTCGTCAGACGCGTGTTCACGACGCGTAGAAGGGCATTGTCGCCGCCGTCGTTTACAAATTATATGCGCAAATTATGTTTCTGGAGAGTACTCGGAGCCGCGCGCGTGAAACTTTGTAATTTCACCCGTTAATACCGGATATTGCGTCAACATTAATTATTTCTTCGGAACATTATCTCCGACTCGGCCTGGGAGTCGCGGCGTCGCTATTCCATCGTCCGCCTCGCTGTTTGTTCTCCTCCTCCGCGACAAATTAAATCACCTGTACGCGTTCAATGCCGGTTAACATCCGGTTAGCCGAGCGTCCAAGACGTATCGAGACGCTCGTTAATTTCGGATGCTACTCAAGGTGATTTAATTCTAACGTGCCGTGATTACTCGTATCGGATTGCCGAACAATAATATAATCGCGTGACGGAGTATCAGAAACGACGATACGTGACGAAGTAATGAATAATAATAACGAATAATGTGTAAAATATATATGTGATAATGTCAATATATGAAAAGTCGATTAAAATAAAACCGTGCAGCGCTTGATTGATGAACGGATACTCGGATACGCGGTTAGCACTGACAGCGCTATATTATTACACTTACAGGCAGGAGGAAGCAATTTACAAGCAGCAAGAGAAGCGAAAAAAAAAATAGAAGTAAAATATATAATTGAGAGATAAAGGAATACCGCAAATGCTAAGGATTATACACGTAGCGCGCAAAATTATATAAATTGGACTCTTAAATTCAGGACGTCCGCATTAAAAGGAGCGAGAGGGATGCAATTACACGCGTGGAAACGGTTACCGTTATGGAGTAATTGAAAGGAGAGTGCGATAGTGCATGAAAAGCGATAAGAGAGTAAAAAGGACCTGGCGGTAGATATCGATAATAGTCCCTTCGAGGTGGAACGACATTAGACGACTCACGAGAATGGGTCCGGTCGGGTTTCATGTAATTCCTTATATTGACCCCTATACTCTGTTGCACGTCCCGGGCGTATACACCGAGATCGGATGTCATGGGCGATAAATCGGCCACTCTCGGCTCGAACACATCCAGGATTCCCAGCTGCGAAAGAAACAGGTAAAGGAAGAAAGATCACTTAAAGAGATTATGTAAACCATGACGCAAATATCGACGCAAATATACATCAGTCACGCATACGTCGATAATAATCTTGATTCTTCCTTCCTCAGTCTCAATCCTTCAGTACTCACGAACGTTAAGAAAATCTTACATACAATGTCTTAAACAAATAATTAAAAAATAAACTGAAATGAATGAATGAATAGACAAAGTATAATGTAATTTATAATTACGTTTAGTTGATATTCAAATCTGTATAAACTTCTCATTATCAGTGTATGATCCTTGAGATAAAAATCTTTGAAAATGAAAAAATGTAGAAACTATTGGTAAGATATTGACGTCAAAGAGAACGACGTATTATCCGCTTACCCTTTGCAGAAATGACGTCAGTGTGACGAAACCACGAAGCATGAACGAAGGTATAGTGGCCCTGACCCAAGTAGGCTGTAATCGCTTCCTCAACAATCTCAATGACTTTCCGCTGAGATCCCTCGCCAGACGGTGCGTGTCCGTTTTATCCGTGGGCATAAAAAGTATAATGTTGTATCGGGGATCCTTGAATGTTAAGAAAATAACAGAAATTCTTTATACTGTTAAGAAAATAATAGATTTTCTTGATATTGTTCAGTTGTACTTGAAACTGTTGTAAGAATAATTTATGTCTAATTTCTAAAAATCAACTGCACATTAATCAAGACTATTTATTTTATATTATTTAAATAAATATTCCTTCTTTGCTTGTGCAGCACATAAAATTTTAATTTAGGAAAAAGATAGTTAAGGCTATAGGCTGAGCTTATTTAAAATAAATTCTTGACCGCGCAATTCTCACATTTTTAAAAATCAGAAAAATATATAATTAAAAATTAATAAATATTCTTAAATAAATTCTCTCAAGTTTTAAAAAAAGGTGAATTAGATCACACTGAATTTTCACGTAAACTTACGTCCAAAGGAAATTCGAGTGCGACAGCCTGCAACGATGGGAAGTACGCGAAGGGCAACACGGCGATGTATCTCGAAGCCGATACCGAGGAAACGTCGCAACCGTTCACTAAAAACGACATCTCCGCTGATGAATCTCCGACGGAGGCCTCACCCGGGTTTACTGTGTTATACGATTTCCAAATCTCTAAATCTTGCATCCAGATACCTTCGTCTGAAAAATAGGAAATCGAATCCCATCAATCATTTAACAATTTCTATTTAGAGAAAAGTTCGTTCTTATTATTCTCGTATAAATGCAATAGAAACGATAATTTCTATCGTAATTTTATAATTATCTCCGCTAAAACATACTTTGATATTCATGACTGCATAATTTACATAGTAATTGTTAATAATTTAGTATTGGAATTTTGCTATACAAGACAAATTAAGAAGATTGAATCTGCTTGTGCATGTTGTAACTTTCAATTCGATATAAGCAAATTCGATTTATTCGAAGAAGATATTCGTTAACTAAACCTGACCTGGGTAGCTAGAAAAGTATCCACGCGGGCTTCTCGCTTCGCGTTTGTGAAGATTCGGCGATCCGTTCGTTGACTCATCTTTAACGGTATTGCTGTTAATTATATCTGTCAGGTCTTTCTTCTTTCGATTCATCGAAATCGTATTTTCGTCCACGACAGGTGCGGCCGTGATTTGATCATCCACGGAACTCATCGTAGAAGTCGCGACTGTAAAGTTATTCCCAGCAAGATTGCCCGACGTCGCGTTTGTTCCCGGAACAGGCGATACCACGGTCGTCGCAGAATTGACTGCGCCGTCAATATTGGTCATCGTCGTCGTTGCGAGGTCATTCGCAGCGATCATTCCTGGTGTATTCCCGGCCGGAGTGTCTACCGACGTCTCGGTGCTCGATTGCGAAATAACGCTGTTCACCATCATCGTTTCGGTAACGGGACTCGGGATAGTCACGTTTGCGCTATTCAAGATTGCTGGTACCACGGTGGTTAACGAATTCATGGTAACGGTACTCAAGGTCACGTTGGGTCCAGACGTATTAGCGGTCATCGTGTTAACAACGATTGTGCTAGCAGCCGCCAATGCGTCAGTACTCGCGTCGGCGGCGACCGTAGATTCCAGCATATTTGTTGTCGTTGGTACCTCGGTGGTCGCAGTGAAAGTTGAAGGTACTTGGACATCATCGGTACTCGTCGATACCATCATCTCAGTATCGGTCGCAGCTGCCATACTGGCGCCTGTCGACACTTGAACACTCTCGTTAGGAATGCCAGCACTTGTTCCATTATCGCCGACGGTGACCGTCGAGGAAGTCTGCGTACCCTGATTGCCCTCGACTATGGCTGTTGTGGTAGGAGTCGTTTGGTTGTCTGCGTTCACCGTCGGCGTAATCGTATTCGGCGAACCCGCTACAGTTTCCGCACCAGCGGACGTAGTCGGCTGGACACTTTCGCCGGAAGTAATTGCCGTTAAGGAATTTGCCGATTGTGTCGACGACGTGTCTTCGACAACTGTTCCGGCGCTGGTGACCGGAGTCGATGTCGATTGTACATCGGTTGCAACCGTTGGTGCCATCACTGCCATCGTGACAGTTTGCTGAGTAACGTCCGCCGCGGTCGTTGGAACGACTGTTGTTTCCGCGCCAGCCGGAGGAAGCGTCGTGATAGCACCCGTTAACATCGTCGTTGTCATGTCCGGCACATTCCCAGTGTCCACCATCCCTGCTGGGAGCGTGGTTAAGCCGATCGTGGACGTCGGAAGTTCGGTTATACCTGACGAGTCTCCCATGCTAACGGTAACGTTCGCTTCTTGCTCAATACTCGACAGATCGAAGCCGTAAAACCTCAGAATGTCCTCATACTCGGGACGGAGCCTGGTGTTCTCTCTGCTTAGCGTCAGCCCGCCCAGGAAGCCATCGGCGTTAAGGTAGCTCTTGAAATCAACATTGGTGTAATTCGGTGTGTACAACTGATTATACACTTTAATTCTAATCTCATTTATCAATTTTGACGATTATCAATTTTGTCTCTCGAATATGAATACGTTTAATAATTAAAAGTCGGCAAAAGTATATCAAATAATGCAATTAGAATAAATATCAAATCGGATTTATATAAAACGTGATAGAAAGAGTCTAAAAAATGTATAAGACATTTTTTTAAATACTAAACATCTCTCGTGTGTCTTCATCACCTAAATATTCACATTACACGGGATCGTACTCGCAATCGTCGGTGAATATCCCTGAAACCGATCCTGGTAACATCCCGGTTGGCTGGAAGGTCTAAGGCTTCGGCGATTTGTTGACTTCCTCTACCCGCGGATCCTTCGTAGAGTGCCGCCAGAACGAAGGCAACCCCCGTGGGTGAGAACGCGACGTTTCCCGGCGTCGAATATTGCTGTAGGATCCTCACTCCGAGCTCGTTGACGACGTCGGTGATCACGTCGACCGGACGCTGCGTGTCCACGCGATACCAAGGATCGTATAAGCTATAAGCGAACGCGTACGATACTGCTGCAACATAACGCTGCGTCAGTGGGGAAACTTTAAAATTCATTAGTTTCATTACATTGCCTAATTCGACGCATTATGTACATTGTACACACATCATTTATTTCTCTAAATTCAAGTCTTCCCACGAATAACGCAGCTGCCAGTTTCTTCACAAGCCGCAATTATATTTTAACACGGTTCTTCTGGAAATCTATAGGGCAATTCTACTCTCTCTGTATAATTCATATATCAAAAGAAAATTGACAAAACTATTTTTATTTACCTATATTTATTTTTATGCTTTCGTTACGCGAGGGAGAGGCTTCAATTTTCGAGCTCGTCTAATGACGGTCGCTTCGCTGGATTAATCCAAAATGCAAAAGTGATAAATAAATCAAGGTAATCAGCCTTACGTACGCTGCAATATTACAATCAGGTGCAATGGCTTTCCCATCGTTTCCGGGAACGATGCCTTCCTTCTCGATATCTCCGATCGTTGCGCCGAGCCGGAGACGGAGATCCGTGACGCGATCCAGCCGGTTCTAGTCTTAGGATTAGCCTTAGTCGTCCGCGCTCTACGTCGGGACTGGCTCACGCGGATCTGGTATACGCTAGGCTGGCCGCCTAGCTCGTGGTTCGATTAAGACCCGCTTAAGGGGCCCGTCCAAGGCGCGCGAGGCCCGCTCGAGGCCCGCTCTTGAAGGGGGCCCGTTCGAAGACCGCCGATTACTACAGCGACTTCTTAAGTGGCTAAGGTCGTAATCCCCGTTAAATTGCGCACATAGCTTTCCTCCCAACCGCCAGTTCCTTTTCTTGCCGCTCTTCTTCTCTATTCTTTTAGAGGCCTCTATATCTCCCAGCGTTTCGACAGGAAGGGGATCTTAAGTATGCCGCTGTGCATCGCCGCGCTCATCTGTGCTCACGTTTATGATCTCGAGTACCATTGCGGAACGTGAAATATGTGCGTGTGTACATATGTATGTGCTTTATTCTCTATTCACAAACCAATGACAAAGTTATTACGATTTCACGTTGAAGTATACCAGTGAATGACCGACCGAAGGATGTTATTGTTACATAATTAAACTTCTTCAGAATATTATTTGGTTATATTTTTACATTTTCGGCATCGTAAAATTATATAAATGTAATTTATTAAAACCGAAGAAAGCATTTGTTACTTGTGGCAAATTAATCGTTTCAATTAACTAAAAAATCGGTTATAATTAATCAAAGGCAGGTATATGACACTTTCGTATGCGGGGGGACGTTTCTTTACGTTACTTTGCGTGCCCCTCTCCGGTGCACTGACCTCATTCGCGATTAATCGAGCGAGCCGAAAATTCCTCTCTCCTTCGCCGATCGGCGGTGATCGCACGTATATCCGCGCCGGCCACAAAATCTTCGAAAATATGCGGATATTATCGTGCGCGATAACGGTAGTGGCGGTCGGCGCGGCCGCACGTGAGATGAGACGCAGTGAAGGCGAGGCGAGGATCTTCTTTCGACTGATCCAAGTGAGAGGATCACCGCGAATGAGGCATTACGTAATATCGCGATGACTTTTACCGCGCGCGCCGCGGCCGCGGACGGCTGCTGAATGCGCAATCCCAGAATCCAGGATCTGAACGCGCGAACCAACAATGGGACGCCGCGGATCATTATCCCGCGCACGCCGAGCGCGATGCCTTCGCGTGCGTTCCTTCTTATTCTGATTTCTGTTTCGTTTGCAAAAGAAACCGATTGTTATCGATATCAAATGACTATGAGACGGTCGATCGACGCGGTCGCGTACTCCTCTGTCTCTGCCCACAATGTAAACAAGTGTTCACCATTCGTTCATCGAACGTTTTTGAACGCGCACGTCGGACCGGAACAATCCCAAGATAATAAGCTTGGCGATGATTGATGCGCGACTCCCTCAAGTCGATCTCAAATTGTCCATTTGCGATCGATAAGAGATGGACCCATCAATTTCAACGTAGAATAAAGAACCATCTGTCATTTTTAGGATTTTTTGCTTTAAACCGCAGAAATTGAAATCAACGCTTGACCCGATATATATATATATATATATGATTATAATTATATTACTTTCAATGTAATAACAAAAAATAGTAGTTATTTGTAATTTAAAAAACTATCATAATCGTCAATGAATCAATTCAAATTATCATAAAAAGAATATTTTTTTAATTGGTTCTATACTACATATAGTTACGTCTAAATGATTGATTCTGCCTCAAGGATAAAATTTCTACAATTTTATTGAGCATAAAAACATATACTTTACAAGCAGCTTTCTAAAGTTTACTTTTTATGAAACATTACGTGACTGCTATAAAGGAATCTGTGCCGAAAAATCATGTCGCCTAAGTACATAATTATACAATATAAGCGATCGTTACATGTAGCTCGAGGAGTCACTGTACTCATGCGAGAATGGTCCCTGTAATTAACAAGATATAAGCAACGATAAAATCTAATTGCGCATGCAGATGTTCTAGCCGACGGTGAAGCTATTTCGTGAGAAGCATTTTATCTGTAATCTATCCACTGCTGTATCCGATTCAAGAGACAAAAGGCTGAATCAACTTGCGCCGCCTCGACACTTGACGCTTGTGCCAGCAACACTCGCAGCACAAAAGAAATATCGATCCGGTTATGCCTGAAAGGAGAACAATGACGAGTTGCTTTTACTTCCACGAGGTGCTTATTACACCCTCCCCCCCCCCCCCCCCCGTGTACGGTGGTACCGCACACGAAAAACACGTTACCCATGAAAAGCACGAAAAATATGCCCTGCATATCCGCGACGTTTACTTTGCGTTCCTCTACGACCTGGTTGGCGAAGTTGTCCGAGCATTTGTCTTTCATCGGTATTTGCTCCGATATCCACTTGTTCATTAATCCAGACTCGTGCATGCGGTGCAACCTGAATAACGAGGCTTATTCACTTAATAATGGGCTCTGTGGCTAAACCACAGACATGGATAGGTATGATCATCGATTTGTGACAGTTAACGAAGTGACGACTTATATCGATATCAAAGATTTACGAATTAATATAAAGCTCAACAGAATTATAAAATTCACATGCAATTTACGTACTAAGAAAAAAATTGATAATTGCGTTTAAAAAACTGAGAATATCATGAACCACTACACTGACTGGCCACTTTACTGCTGTAAGATTGATTATTGTACAATAAAACGGAAATTAGCTTACTCAGCGTTGATGATTTTTATATAAGGACTATCTTTCGCAATAATCATCGCTATGGGCTCGTCCATGAATCGATCAGTGCTCAAAGAAAAGGCGCATCTCTCAGTTAATAACAGGTCGCTTCTCATCGTGAATCTGCTCGGGCAATACATCATTATCGTCATTCCTATCGGATGGACTAATTCGTTCGGTATGCAGGATGAAATATTTAAACGACGGTATCTCCGTTTATCGCGAAAGAAAATAATATTTAATGAACAAAAATTATAGGAATATTTACTTTATCAGGCTTTACGTAACATTTCTCGAGAGTTTTTTTCGTAAATTTATAAACAGCGAAGAGGTTTTTATTTAAAAATAATAGTCATTCTGTATATAAGATTACCTCAACGTACTTCTCCAGTCGATCAACACGTGCTTGCCCGTCTTTACCCGCTCAATCATTTCCGCTTCTTGCGTCGCGTTATGAATTATGGATCGCTCTAGAAGAGTATGATACTTTTCCTCCTCGGCATTCTTTAGATACTCCTCTAAAAAGCTGCCATTAGGAAAGCCCCAGGTTAATCTGTTTTTATGAGCAATAAGATCCTCCACAGTCAGGATGGCACTATCCATGTTCGGGAATGTCAGGAACGCGACCAAGCTTCCGGAGTAGGTCGCTACCAAGACCATCACGACCAACCACCAGACACCGATCAGCAGACGGGCGCTGTCGGCATAGGGTAAGTACATTCCTCCTAAAATCATTCGCACCTTCGCATTTCTTCGAAAAAGAAAATACAATTTCTTTTATTTTCATATAAAAGTGGGCGTGTAAAAACGGAATGACTTTTCTTTAACATCAGGAAACTGGTAATTTAAAAAGAGTAAAATAATTCTCAACAACAAAGAAACGTGATAATAAAAAGGACGGATACGTAAAAAAAAAAATGGCTTACTGGAACATCTTGTACGCGAAATAAAAAAAGCGAGCGGATAGGTACTACCTTGCTGAAGAAGGGCCCCGTAGATGTACCACACGCATTGCCAGGAGGAATTCAGTCCCGACGTGCTCGTGCCGCTTGGACTGGACTTGTGAACCAGGTGCAAGATCGGGCCCATTATAATAATGGATGCTGCCAGGCAGGCCCACGTCTGCAAGGAAAATTAGTCCGCTTGAAGGCATGCGTGTATACGCGCATGAAAATAGATCTGAGGTAACCGAGCTTCTCTGACTGTCAATGGGAAAGCTGTCAGTGCGCTGTTTGACAGGTGAATCAGTACTAACAATAAGTAACTTCCATCCGGTCTCGTCGGTCTCGTCAGTCTCCATCGCGATCGTTATATTAATAAATTTCCACCTTCACACGTTTTTACACGTTTATGAAAGTTAAGCTTCATAAAAGCTCTATATTTTTATATGGTTCTTTTTACGAAATAAAATAATTATTTATCTTCTACACAAACTTTAATCGCTGGAAACCTACGCATAGTTTACCTCTTTGGCGAAGGGCGCGGTGAACAACAACGCTCTCGAAAGTTGACCCGGTTTTGCAGTCAGGAAACTATATGTCTGTGTAAAAATCGGTAAGGTAAAATTGATCCTTCCCTTTTCGCGATCGTTCACGGTGTACGCGCAAGCTGCGAAGACAACCTTCTTCTCCAGAATCATATCTATTATCTGCGGCGGCATATTTCTCGTTGTCGACGTTAACACCTAACATATGAAATAATACACTCGTCGTAAACACTCATCGTGCAGTTAGATTTACGCTATACATCGGTTGTATAAGCTACAGTTTGAAGCTTCATATGGATCGTAAAATAAAATTACACGTAATTCATTTACAGTTTAAATACTTTATGTTCTTTTTATTATCTGGCGAGGAAAGAAATACTCCGTTCATGTCACGATAAAGCGTTTGGTGAAATCTAAACTTTATTATACGTATGCTTTACCACATCGGCCGCAGTCTGGTTACGAGTGAACATGATGGTCCGATTGCTCGCCGGGCTCAGCACGGTGTAGGTGAAGTTCAATTTTCTCCCTAGATATTTCACGATGTCAAAAACCAGCCCGCCGTATTCCTTTTCGCCGGAGTTGCTCAACGAGATGATCTGCCACGGCGGATTCTGGAAAAATGAAATTCACGTCCGGACGTTTGCTATCACGCAGGGAATAGATCTTTACGTACGTGATATGTGGCGACCGGTACGCTGATCCCTCGGAAACCGTGCGCGACGTGCGGAAATATAGCGTCCGTAAAATTTGCACCTAGAACGGGCATCCACATTCCCGAATCGATCAGGTGCGCGACGTTCTTGGTGTGAGCGAAAAAGTTGCCCCACGTTATGGCCGAGGCGAACCGCCAAAACAGGCATTTACCGCAGACGCCGCCCGTAGCGAAAGTATCGTCGATAAGCTTTATCTGCAGGAAATAGAGCGTCTGTGAAGCTTCCGTCGAGGACAATCTCGATGGCATAGATACGATTCTTCACGAATATGCGGGTAGAATAAAATTTCTTAAACGTGATATCTAAGAACACTACAAGTGTAGTTAAAAAAAAAAACAGAGAAATTAAATATATTCGTAAAATATAAAAAATTAAATCAACTTTATTTGCGTATGTGAAATAAAACCATGCACAGGTTGTCGGAAAAGCTGCAGTCGCGAGGAATCATTTCTATACCATTGCTCTAAATCGAACATAGTATCAAAGATACAAACTTTGATATTTTTGAGAATTTCCTGACGTCTTTCGAGCTTATTTAATCGGATGAATTCGAACTCCTCGTCGGTCACATGACTGTACAATTCTATTTCGGTCATCAACGATATCTTTAAAGCATTAGCCAAAGCCGCAACTAACTCCTGGATATAACACTTTAAACTGGCCTAAAAAAAAATTTCCTTTTTTCCAAAGTACATGGCGAAAGAGAGAGAAAGAGAGAAACAGAACGTAAAATGTGAAAAGAGTCGGTAAAATCTTTTATTGTAAAAGAATAATCGAAAAATAACTTTTTTATAAATAAAATCTTCTCTGCTGATTAAATTAAAATCTGCACACATAAATAAGAGAGAACAATTAATTAATTACATTGCAATATGTCTCGCTGTCAGTCGCATTGTAAATGAAAGCCACGTTACTGCCTTCCGATAATAAATCAGCGAAACTAGTAATGTTCGTGGAGTTTCGTGCTACGCTATCAGTGATGACATATAACCACTGGCTGTCGGGTAGGGCCATATTTAAAGTCTTTATCTAAATATACCAAATTCGAAGTTAAACTTGAGAGGAGGACTTCAAAACACACAGAAATAAGTTGTGTCCATAATTTGCGAGATTCTCTACAAATAGCATCTCGTATTTGACGTGAAGCACACGGTTCACGTAATTTTCAAGATCTACATTAAAGAGACAATTTTAAAACCAAAGTAAACCTCATAAATTATGGACTATTATTCCATTCTTGCTTTGAATTGGTACGAATATAAACAACAAAGAAACTTTCTGTTCATCTTACAACTTCCATAACGTCAGCCGCTGCATCTATCGTGGCGATTACGAGAAAGCATCTTCCCAATTGATCCACTTGAAAATTCTCAAGCACGTCACTTATGTAATATCTTCTGCTACGTTCGGAATCGGCGTGCTTAAAAGCGAACAACGATCTAGAAATTAATTTAGATTTCTTGTTTGGCAACGGGGTCGATATGGCTTTTGTGACTCCGCTGATCGTGTCTCTATCTACAAACCATCATAAATAAAACGCATTTTTAACGGAGACGTCAAGAAGTGATGTAGGAACAGACGATAAACGTAACGGGATAGAGAGAAGGATGAAGGAATTAATGCTTAAATTGCGTCACCGAAGGTATCGTCGTGCAATATGTTGACATTGTTCCAGGACAAAGCGTCGACCGCCCTTATGTCGAAGAAAATCTGGGCCAGTTCTTTTCCAGGCGATATTAAGGGAATGCTCACACCCTCCGAATCAGGAAGTCGTGGACAATCCGGGTCTTTAAATAAATAAAATAAAACGATGCTTCATAACTCTTTGCCCCAAGCTCATGTTCCTTATTTTATAAAATTTCACGGTTTAATAAAGTACGGCATTAAGATCTCTACGGATGTGTGCATTTGACTTGTATAAGACAAAAGTATTACGTTGACGTAACACGATGCAATTTGGTGGATGACGGTAGATAACAAAATTGAAAAGAGCAAGATAACGATATCTGCATAAATACCTAGCGTATTAGTCACCTACTAACAATCGCGCGATTCAGCGCCTAAATTTATATCAGTCTCAACGGGCAAATAAAAGAGGAATTTTCACGTACAATTACTGAAAGTCTTTTTATACGTACCTGTTATCGCTAAATGTATGAGCTCTTCTTTACGCGCTGCATCGTGAAGCCTCCACATCTGATGACACGTTGCCACGGATAAAAGCACCGTGTAATCTTCATTCATATATTAAATGTAAAAAAATACTTTCCAACTAAATTGTTCTATCAATATAAGAAGGAAACAGTCATTTATTGTCCAAGCTTGGATCTTTAGTAGCTTAATAATAATTCAATATTATTTCTATACGTATTTTATACGCGTATTTTCCAACTTATTAATCAGCGCGCATCAGATTAATAAGTTGGAAAATACGCGTATAAAACACGTATAGAAATAATATTGAATTATTATTAAGTTACTAAATATCCAAGCTTGGACTGTAAATGGCTGTTTCCTTCTTATATTGATTGTATATCTTGAGAATCTTGACGGTCTCAATATATATTAATTGTAAATTATTCTAGCTTCGTGGACGAGCTACATTTAATTACTTAATATATACTTTCGTATGATGATCGTGTACTGTCTATATATTGCACTCTTATCAAACATAACATGCAATCTTATCATATTTCAAAATATTTTGGATGTGTAACGCGTGGTATAAGTATAAAGATGAAGCAGACAGCATTATAATTGCAACGATATTTAAATACTTATCCAACGCGTTCGCTCTTACCTCGAAGACTATTTATTTTCATTCCGCGGAAGACATGCACATCAATGTCACCCATATGCATCTCTTCCCTCGCAACTTCCGCGATAATGCTATAAATATTGTTTACCATGTCGCGATACTCAATATTGTTATCGAAGAAATTCTTATCGATAACGACCGCTGAGAAGTTCGAAGAACATTTTATTGTAACATTAGAATAGTGCCGATATTAAAATAGATATAAAAATGCGAAGGAAGAAGAGTCATCCGTACCCATTGAGGCGTTGCTGGACATCAGCGACGGGAAGTCATTGAAAGCGTCAACCGAATTTAGGAGCCACGCGAGGAAGAAGACGGAAATCATGTCCGTCGACAGATCGTATTGGTGCCCGTCACGCCAACTTGTCGATATATAAGCGAGGACATTGTTCAATGATATATGAGTTCATTACTTTCGCCGATTCATTATTATCGCATTAATCGGAACTTCGTCAAGCCAGGTCGGAACGCAATCGTGGACTGAGCGTGTTCCGCCTCCGTGGTTTGTATCGTGAAACAAAGAAAAAAGATCGATCCCTTTAATAACTTATCAAGGAACGATCGAATCTCATCACAGCTTGAACGGAATGCATCATTGGCCTACATGGGCGGAACCTAGACTGAATTGAAAAATCATCACGGGAAAATAAGATACGTCGAATATTATGTTCTATCGATTCTCCCTTGGCCCGAATACCCGGAGAAAAACTGTCTGCAAAAAGTTTGTCTTCTTTGCAGTTGTTTCAGATCAATGAGATATGAAGAAAAGTTTCGCGACCACTGAAGATTGTTTTATTTAACAATATATTGTGATTTAGTAGTAATTGCTGTAGATTCCACACACACACATACAGATGCTATTGCGCTGTGCTGCATGTTATCTGTGAGAAATATAATTGCTTCAATATTATACTCATGATTGAAAGACGCGGATGATGTTCCGCCGCTAGTGACTAATATTTTTTTTGTGATAATGACCAATGCTCTTATTAGGAATTAATTTTTAATTTACTTGAAAGAAGTTTTATTTACTACAGATAGATATCAATAATTATTAGATAATTAAAAACGCACTTTAAGATATTTTAATTCATTAAAATTTTTAAATACATATTTTTAGTAAAACTATGTAATTGTATGTATGTGTTTTTTAAGTATATTTGCACAAAATAATGTAATCACAAGAATGTAATCGCAAGAAAAGATTGTTTTCGCAAAAAATAATTTTGCAAGAAAATAAAACTATAAAAAAAAAATGTTGATTATTTAATATTAAATTGAGAAATCATTGGTTTTTCTCAAGATTCTTATAATCTACAAAGATTCCAGGAGATTTCACCAAAAAAAATTATTATCTATACTATAATATTGACCTGCTTTTAAACTAATGTTTTTTTTCTATAAATTATAATAAAAATTTTTATATAATAAGAAACACTAAAATTTACATTACATGTAAATGCATTACATTACATGTAAATGCATTACATTACATTTACACGATAAAGAAAGAGAGATTTAACATAAAAAAGTAACATCCACGGAAGAAGTATTACTTATAAAATACTCGTAAAGCAGTCATAAAATTTTTAAGGACTTGAAGATTGCATAACTCTCTTGCAGAATTAATGTTAAATGCAACAAGCAGTACGTGAAAAGTAGAATATTATGAATTAACAAAAAATTAAGTCAGGATAAAATGAGTTTTTTTATTACTCAGTTTTATTATATGCTATCTGTAATTACTCGATATCTCTTGGCGGAAGGCAAAAGGCGAGACGGAAAAGTTATAAATGCGTTGCGGTCTACCACTTTTCTCCGTCCGATGTTAGCACGTGATAAGAACGCTGTCCATTGTCTGCGTTCTATTGTAAATGCCTACGCAAAAATAAAGAACCAAAGTGGAATCGAAAACTTCATTGTAACTACTTGAAAAACCGGCTATTTATTTTCGACTTAAATTCTTTGTGCATTTATTCAATAAAAAAAATAGAATAAAAGTTTTTGTTTTGGTATTTTAGTTTAATATAACTATTAAACATCGTCTACTAAATATAATCGGTGGTGGCTAATTTTTTGAACAAAGCAAAATTTCTGTATAATTTCCTCATAAAACTGCCAATTTTGACACGTTATTTGCGAGACACTAATTGTAAGCTTCGACAGCGAGAAATTATACGATCAATGTAAGATTAGCAATATGGAACGCGGTGCGTATTTTCATTCAAAATTTACATTTGCAGTAATTTCTTTTTGAAGCCCTAAGAACGTGGGTTCGGTTCTAGCCCCAGCCAGAACGCTGATGTCGATTCGACATCTAATCGACGTCGAAGAAGTCTAGAGTACGTCTAATCTAAATGAATGTCTAGAAATATGGCAATTTAGACGTCTCTTGCTCTGAGTATTTTAGCAATCTATTTGTGATATATAAACCATCGGAAGAGAGTTTTTCATAAAATTTCGAGATTTTACTTTGTGGACTGCTTGTGCTTCGGCCTAGACATCTATTCGATGTTTAGTCGACGTCTAATGTGTGCCTTTTGATTCGATCTATGTGCGTCAAAATAAGCGTATGTTTTGTACTTTGTCTACATTTGCTAAAAGTGAGATAAATATTTAGAAAACAAGGTAAAAAATATTGTGGACTACTTGCTTCGGCCTAGACGTCTGTTCGATGTTTAGTCGACGTCTAATGTGTGCCTTTTGATTCGATCTATATGTGCGTCAAAATAAGCGTATGTTTTGTACTTTGTCTACATTTGCTAAAACCCAGCCAGAACGCTGATGTCGATTCGACATCTAATCGACGTCGAAGAAGTCTAGAGTACGTCTAATCTAAATGAATGTCTAGAAATATGGCAATTTAGACGTCTCTTGCTCTGAGTATTTTAGCAATCTATTTGTGATATATATATCACAGAGCAAGAGACGTCTAAATTGCCATATTTCTAGACATTCATTTAGATTAGACGTACTCTAGACTTCTTCGACGTCGATTAGATGTCGAATCGACATCAGCGTTCTGGCTGGGCATAGCGCTTATCAGCGCGTAGTGAGCCTAGGCTCACATGTGCCTGTAGCGCGCACGCTGATCAATTGATCATGATACTACAGGCATATGGGACCTATGTTTTACGCCGATTCCGAACGGCTAAATCGAGAGGCTTTTTCTTGGCAAAGAATACTCTCAGTGGTTTGCCATTGCCTTCTGAGAGGGAGAGCACGAGCGAAAATTTCTAGGTCCTACCGGGAATCGAACCCGAGACCTCTAGCATAGCGAACCGGTGCGCTGGCTGCTAAGCCACGCTCGACTCCAAAGACTACTAGAATATAACTTTTATTAAATTTCAAATTGTACATTTCTTGTTTCAAATTACTATTTTTAAATAATGATGAAATAAAATAACTGAAGGATAAACAGAAAGCGATTATACTTTTAAACAAAATAAAAGTTATATTTACCGGAAAGTTGTTACATTGATGCCCGATGTGTTTCTCCTAGGCCTTTTTTCATCATCTTCCTCTCGGATTCTTCCCATGCATCTGAATCCTTTTCTTTGGGTCGGTCCCGTGTCTCACCGGTGACTTTACGCGCGGTCAACTTCACGCGTCAAGAGTGACGCAATGCCACTACATGTTCCGTTTTTAATTTCACGTTTATGCATTTTTCTTATTTTAACAATATAAAATACTACACATTTACCTTATATAGCAGTCACTTTCGCTTTATAATCCAAGTTAAATATATAGCGAATTTGTCGGGAAAAGAAACGAGAAACATTACGATTTCCGCGGTGGAACTCCCTCGAAAAGGAAAAGAGGAAAAGGGAAGAATGCCAACGCAAATGCCGCGCTGATTGTGAATTGTGTTGTGAGCGAAGCGGCGATTCGAACGACATCGTGCGTGCGCGCGTGCAGTTCCGGTGCGCTATCCGCTCGCCGCGCCGCGCACGCAGCAGCCAAGCAAGCCGCAAGCGGAGCTGAGCGGTGCGGGGTGCGGGACACGGTGATCGGTCGTGGACGTGTCGGTGTCGGGATCGCCGTTCATCGGGAGTTCGGGGAGTACGCTGCGCGCACGACGCGGTGCGTAGCGCGTGTATCACATTTCATTTTGTGCTTTTACGCGGAACGTCACATATACGTATACTGACGTATACGGCGCGCGATATCGGCACACGGCGTACTGGCCTGTTCTAACACTTAATACTCCGTTCGCGCCCAACGGGTTTACACACGCGCTGGCGGAGTGTTACAAATATATCTCCTCTCCTCTCTCTCTACCGCTCCCCGCCCGGCGTGAAATGTCAAGCGTCCTGCGTTACCATGGGCTGAATCTCGCCGTGCCGTGAGCTGTCAGATCGCGCGCGCACGACGAGAGGCGACAAGGCGAGAGCGACCGCGTGCCCGGGCCCGGGGGAGGTACCCGGGGGAGCGCTACAAGCGCGGAGACGCGAAGGTCGGAGTGAAAGTGCATGGACGCGAAGGCGGGTTCTGCTTATCTTTCCCTCTTCTCTTTCCGGGCCGCGTGAGCGTAAGCGTATTTCCCCGTGACGGGGACAAAGGAGGGTTCGCGGCGATCACGACCACGAGGAGGCGACCACCACCGTCGTGCGACACCCGCGTCGATGTCCGATCGCCCGCGATGGAGCCCGAGGAGCCTCTCATGCAGGGGATACTGCTGTTACCGCCCCAGGGAATGCTAGGACAGCTCAAGGTTGGTTTCTCGCGCCGCCGAGATAACCCGTGGGATGATGCGCACCACGTTCACGCGATACGCGATATCGCGTGCGCGCGCGAACGCGAACGCGAACGCATCATCCTCCGATCCACGAACGGCTTGTTTATCTCATTGTCAGTTTTATCTGCCTCTCCCGCTCTTCCCCCCTTTTCTTCGCGCTTCTCTTCCGCTCGACCAGCAACAGGTACACGCGCACGCCAGCATACCCTTTAAACGGTCATTTAAAAGATGTATTGAGAGAACGAGTTGTATTTCACATTCTGGATACTCCTCTCCCCCATCATCCAACCTCTATCTCTCTTTTATGTAATGGGAAGATTTCACGCGCCCATTTGTTTCCAGAAATCATGGCACAAGAGATTCTGCCAGCTCTTCAGGACGAGCAACTACGGGATCAAACGCGTCGAGATCTACGACAGTCAGGAAGAAGCGATACTGCAGTCTCACTCCCCACGCATCGTCACTCTGGACGCCTGTATAAAAATCGCACCCAGCAATCAGTCGCACGTCTTCAAGGTATGTATTTGTTCTACTCTCGATTTGTTTTCCCAGCATCGCTCTGTATCTAACAGCCTTTTTACTGTTCGCTGTCCTCGAGAATGACCGCTGTTTACGTGTTCGTATTGCATACAGGTGGTGACAAAGTCGGGGATACACTATTTCGGCTGTTACTCGGAGATTGAGATGACCCATTGGATCACGGCGTTCCAATTAGTCGCGTTCAAGGACAGTGCGTCGAATCAGATAGAAGAAAACAACGATTTGTATTGCACTAGTGGGGAAGGTGTGTTTTCCGTGAAAGTTGTGGAAACGGACGCGTCTAAGCGGTGCGGACTGGAGACGAGAAACTATACTCTGGTAATTGCCGCGGTGGACATGAAGCTGATGGACGGTGATATTGTTCTATTCACATGGCCATACAGGTACATTAGGAGATACGGATATAGAGATGGAAAGTTCATCTTCGAGGCTGGAAGGAAATGCGAATCCGGCGAGGGTTCCTTTCGCCTGGAGCACGGTAGCCAACAAGAGATCTTCCGATGCATGTACGCCAAAATGAAGTCTATGAAGAAGTTATTGGACGAGGAAAATAATCCAAACATAGAATGCAACGACACGCAATTCCAAGCAGCCTTGTCTATGGAGCCTGGCTCTAGAGCGGCTTTACCTCCTTCTTCAAATAATTCCTCGAGCAATTTGATCGATATAGAGTTCTCTACCACGCAGAGTTCTCAGAAGCCCTTGTCGACTTCGTCGACGAGCATGGATTCTACGATCTCGTCGAGCAGGTCGATAAATAAATCCAAGCCCGCCAAACCACCACGGAAATACGTTTTCGCTAATCTGCTAGAGAAAAGAAGTCCTGACTCGGAATTCCTAGATTTGCCTACGTGCGGGGAATACAGAACTATAAGCCAAGGTAATTCGCCGGAATTATCTCACAAGACCATCGGCAGTGTTATGCGCGAGGACGATGAGAAACACTCATATGATTTAGTAGAAATTAGGAATGACGCTTGGAAAACGCACGGGATCGATAGCGTGCATCATACGGAAAGAGTAAACTCGAATCTACCCGGTGAGAGAGATAAAGAGAACGACAACGACGATATGCAGTACGAGATCATGATGCCGATGCGGAATCACGATGCATTCCAAAATTCGTGCAAAAGTAAATGCGGCGACAACGCAATTGTCACGCCGTCGGCGACACAAACTGTCGCCAAGACAGACGAGTCGGATTACGATAAATTAGAACACTTTGGATCCGCGACGAAACTTAGTCAGAAGCCCGCGTATAAGTATACGAATTCCTCGCAAAGCGTACATTCCAACGTTTCTCACGGAGAAAGTTCTAATCTTATTAATCCAGCGTGGTCTAATTACGATATCGTCGAGGATATGTCCGCTATCAGGCTGGCCGACGACAGTCATCTCGGTTATGGGATTATCCGAAAGAAGCCGGATCTCTCCGAGACAGCTTCCATTGGTAACACCGCGGGCGGTCCGCAGCATAAAGTTTTCAACAACAGCGAATACGCAATTGTATCGAAACCAAAAAGGGTGTAAAGTACCCATAGATTCGAGTATCCTTTCAAAGTACGATGATTATGCCATAAATTCGCCTTTACAAAATTCTTATCTTTTTGTAATTGTTTGTAAGGATATGAAGAACATGCTAGTCTATATCGCGTTAGAATAAAAGTATTTCTCTTGCTTTACAAAGTGATTGGCACGTTGCAAAACGATAAAAATGATGATATCGTTACTTTCGCATCATCACATTTGTCCAACATTTTTATTCGCTTTCTATATCATTTTTAAAGACTAGTCTTTTTAATTGCTGTCATAAACAGGATAACTAAAAAAATGTTACTTTCAAAAATTCCATAGATTTGTGCCTTCTTATGAGACATTCTAGTATTGATTAGGAAAGCGCAAAGTGATTAGTATTTTACCTAACTTTATTCGACTGATTTATCAAAATACCTGTATAGTGCCTTATAGAAATAAAAATATTTTAAATTTTAATTGATGCCAAAATAATACTAAATCGTTGTGAACGTGCATGCGCGTCGAAGTCTTGATATTTGAATATATATATATATATTGGTGTACTTAGAAATTTATTACATATATTACAGTCATAATTTTCTATTGCTATTACTTCTATTATAATTGTACCACTGTTATCACTCTTACTCTATAATTATTGTTATACGGATCATCACAATTGGATATATTTATAGATATTTAACATTATATGCTGCCGCAATTTTATACATTATATACATATGCATAATGAATATTAGTGCTTTCATCGATTATCGAGTCGATCATTTGCCTAATATAGACATTAATCGTATGAAAATTATTACTTACATTGGATTTGAAAAATCCAGAATATTAAAAGTACAAAAAAAATTTTTTATTAGGACGGTGCATATCTAGTGTATATCCAGTATATATATTACAAATATGCATTACATGTCTACAGGGAAGAAACAGCAGATGGGCTAACTATCCGTACAATAGAAATCACTATTATTCATTATGTTCAAATTAATGACAAGTCATATGCGATAATGATATATATAATTTAAGAATAAATAACTATTATCTTTTATACATATTTTTTATTTACAGTCTTTTTACAAAATTGTATAAAGTACCATAATGATTTTAAGAATTTGTTAAGAAGCCATTTTGTATAACAATATGTCGTTGTGCCAAACAAATGGTCTACCATTGATTGAAATATCAATTAATATATATAGATTATTGATAAGAACTCTGCGCCAATCAATGAATTCTGGAATATATTGAACAGAAGGTGAAAACTATTTTCTAGACCAAGTATTGTTAGTTTTAGCAGATACATTATTAGGAATATATAAAAAAAATTATATAGGTACATGCGTAAGGTTGATTCTTACTGACGTGTAATCCTTTATGTATACTTCTTTCGTTTGTCAATATAAACAAAATTTATATTCGCAGATGAATTTTTTGTTTTAAGATAATGTTCTAATCAACGTGACAATACTTTCACCTAAATGTAAATTAATGATTTTTTTCAGCGCCGTCTGTGTCTTTTAAAGCGACTTGCATACATCTTGCGGCTGCATTCATCAGTTTTATATATTATAAACGCACAAATTATGCAATAAATTTGTAACGGAACATCTTGTACTTGCCTACACTTATTATACTTTTATTTATGGAATAGACTAGCCTTCAAAGGAAATTTCAACTCCCCTTTGATTCTCCTATCATTTTAATTTCGTCAGGGTGTTCGTCGGCCGCTTTTATCTCGCCGACGTCCTTCTGGTTCTGCAACTTGAACTCCTCCTTCAAAACTGCCTCGTAATAGCCGTCCACGTCGTTCATTATCTTTCGCACAGTTTCCCCCTTCAGTGCCATGAGCTTCTCGATGTTTATCTTCCTATTTATTTCCGAGAACCATCCTAAATTGTCAGCAATAAGATGATTGTTCTTGCAACCTTCGCATCTCACTATCACCACCCCCTTGTCATACGCCAGCTTCGATATCAGCTTGCTGGTCCTCGTGCTGCATTTCTTGCACGTGAACATCAGTCTCATCTTTCCCTCCAGCTTGCCCAATTCTACGCGACTGCTGCCGTCTTCGTGAACGAGTCGCACGTGACGGAGCGCCCCGATGCCGGTCGGCTCGCGCAAAGTCGGAGCGTGATGACACGCCGCGTGCCGAGCACAAGCTACACGTGCACCAAGACGCAGCGCCTGTCGAATGGAAAACATCTCGATCTAGCGTTCCTGGCGACGTTGCACTTCTCGTGTCCTGTCTCGAACAAGTCGTTTTTTTAGGTTATATCTCCGCTTTTCTGTAACCTAAATTTTGTTTTTCATTTTATAAAGGATGATTGGACATATATTGGACTTGCCTAAGTTCGACCACTTGCATCGGTTATTCGGCACGAGATTTAAGCTCTATGATCCAAATATTTCAAAATCACGTTTGACATCGAAGACGGACGGTGAAATTGTGTATGTATTTATATACATAACGTGACGGGAGCCATGCGAATTACGAAGTCCACACTCCGTTCTGCTCCGTTCTTCGGAGCTGCACTACGTTACACTTCCCGCACTTGAAACGGCGGATAATGTATAATTTTTAGATTAAACGAATTGTATAGTCGGAAATTTTGCAGCAAGCAATTCTTCTTCATTTCTTTACCTTTATTTCTTCATTTTCTTCTTCTTAATTAAATCTTGATGGCAGTGGTCTGTAAAACCGCGGTCACCGCCGGTCACCTTCCCTCCACTAAAATCGAGCGGGAAGTCCGACGCGCTCCAAAACTCATTCGCGAGCGGCACACGCCCGATCCGTGGCAGTAGATGTAAACAAGAATATTTAAATAGTTTACGTTGTAACGTAAATAATCACATAAACTGTAATCGTTTTAAGTAACGCGTGTACGTAGCGAAGTGGACGTTACCAAGTGGATATCTCATCGCGGCGAGACACGCGAGATGCGAATCACCACGGACTGTACCCCGACGTGAATATTCGAGGTGCGAAGTGACGCGCATATCTGCGTCTTAACTCTTAACCTACAAGCCTTGTTGTGTTGTCGACGACGATAGACGCTAAAGCTGGCTAAAGCCATGAGTATCGAGGCGGGATAGGTATGTCTGGCTTGGTTCGTCACGTATGTACATACGTTAAGTAGCTAGTAGCGAGGATTCATTGAACGTAACGACCGGGCGACGCGCGGCTGGAAATCGCGGTATGAGAGGCCGCGGGAGAATGTACAACCGTAGACAGCTAGTATGGAATACGATTCGGAATCCAGCTGCGAGGGCCGTTGTCTGAGAGAATTCGAGAATCCGGAGAAGCCGGCGCGCGAAAGATGCGGACGCGAGGACGTCCCGCCATCGCCGCCGTCATCGCCGTCGTCGAGGTTCAGATCGAGCCCCGGCAAGAGGAGTCTCTCCGCCCAGGTGATGGAATATTATCGCAAGTACTCCCGAGACGCGAATCTCGAACATTATTTCTCGCTACCCGTGTCGAATTCTCCCCAGGAGGCTATTAAGTACTATTACAGCGTGTACGAATTGAGCGCCCGGGTGGGCTCGTCGTCCAGCAGGCAGGACTGCGTCGGGGAGGAGTACAATCTGAAGTCCTGTGTGCCGAGAGAGAGGCGTAGGTGGGTAAGACCCCCGTTGATCGGTCAGTCCTCGAATGCAGACGCCTCATCCAGGTATATTCGACCGTTGACAGATATCCAGACGCCGTCGCCCGATCTCAGGCGCGTCACGCCGGAAACGATAAACGAGGAGAGGAGCGACAGTCGGGAGAAGTTCCCGGAGGTGAACGAGAGAAAGCTGTCATCGCCGACCTCCAGCGTGGCGTCTTACAAGCCGCTGGAGTGGGACAGCGGCGCGGACGTTGGTTACTTCAACTCGCACGCTCACAATAAGCAAAACGACGAGAGGTTGAGCACCATAGAACGTATGGCTCTGGCGCGAGGATGCTCCGCCGCCTTGCGCCTAGATCCGGAGGGCACCACCGAGTCGGGGATGCAATCCGGGAAGAACGCGGCGGCGGCGGCGGCGGCGCAAGGCGGCTCGAGATCGTCGACCGCCCCCGACGCGAACTCCACACCGTTGATCGGAAATGTCTCGGGGTCGGAGAGCGAGATAGAGATAACGCCGATCGTGAAGAGTCATTTGCCGGGCATTATAACGGGCGATGACATAAAGTCGCAGGAGAGATGCGTCACGAGCGACACCGCGCAACCGAGAGCCGTGGTGAGGCCTACCAGACTCGAGATACACGACACCCCGACGTCGACGTCCGTGTTCAAAGTGCCACAGGCGAGGTACTCGACGGTGGAGAGAAGAATCGTAAGTAAACGGAAGGAAGTCCCGCGTCCGTCGAGTTCGCCATTGAAGAAGAGCATCTCGATGAACGTTATACCCGCGTTTTCGTCGAAATCCTCATTGAAGAGAAGCCAGAGCGAGGTAAACTTGCACGCTAAAGAGAGGAGGACTGTGCTTCCTCTGATCTTCGACTCCACGTCCTCTATCGCTACCGTGGTGAACAAACCCGCTACTTGTGACAAGGTGATACAAACGAGTCCCGACGTATACACTCAGGAATCTGTTGGTGTTCAGGTTTCGGATCTCGAGGAGACCAAATCCCCGTCGGCGGAGAAGGATCCTAATCCACAAACGGCGATACAGTCTATCTTGAAAAGGTCTAAGGGTACGTACAAAGTTAAAAATCCACGAAAATCGGACGCCTTGCGCTCGGCAGGCGACGCCGAGATCGGCGCGGACGCGAAGGAGAGCCAGGGACCGCGGAACAGCACGGACATCTCGCAGAACGCGTCGACCTCGGCGACGCCGCAGCCGGACGAGACGGAAAACGTGTCCGGGAGAGCGAACAGTTTCGAGTACTTCCCAGGTCACACCTACGCGAACGTCCCGAACGAGAGGGACAGCCACGTTTCCTCGGACACCGGTAGATCGAACTCGACATTACCGAACAGCAGTTCCAGCGTCAACGACAAGCTCTGGGGTGATTCGGACAGCCTGGTACGCGATCTGGAGAGAAGCGTCAACATCCTGAAGAGTCTCGTCGACGCTAATAAATGCGATAAGCAGGTGAAGAAGAGGCTGATACAGCACGTGATCAAACGGCTCGTAACCGCGAAGTACACGGACGACAAAATTGAGCACAACTTGGAGGATAACGTTCCATGGAATCCGGACGATGCCAGGAACAAGGTTTACCGAGCCGAGCTGCTACAGGCCCTGGCGAACAAGCACAGCACCACCGAGTCCTCGGACGAGTGGAACCTGCGAAAGAAGGACGCGTCTATGCAGAAGTCCATGGGGACCGCGAGCGATGTCATAAAGGAAGTCACCTTGGAGAGCAGCAACAGCGACAAGTTCGACCGAAATACGGATAGGACGGAGATGGACGGTAGGAAGGCGCGACTGGGACTGAGAACGGACGATTGTCAGCAGACCAGCAACACGCCGACGGATCCCGATAAGAGCGAGAGCTCCGAGTGCTTCGTGCCTCAGCGAAATCATAAGAATGCTAAGGTAAACGACATATTTTGCTTCAAGGAGAACTGCAAGTTGCCGCACAGAGAGTCGACCACGACGAACAGCATACCTCCGGATCACAACAGGATCTTGCTGGACGCCGTCGTGAATAACAGAAGAACGCCAGTCGAGTCCAACAATAACACGGATAACAATACCGACTGGAGACTACCGACCACATCGTCCGAAAGACAATTCGAATTGAAGAAATGCAGCATGTCGGAATCCGGTGACTCCAAGCTGGTTAACTACGCCGAGATGGAGAAGAGAAATCAACTGATTTGGATCACAAACGAGATTAGCCATCTTTGTAACTTGAAAAAGTATGTTTTGCACTGTTTTCTAATTTTTCCTTTTCTTTAAATGCTGTGTGCCTTTCAATTTGGGTTTATTTGCTAGATTGCTCGAACAGCCCAGGCGATTAGAAAGACCGAAATCCTCGCCGAGAAAATCCAAATCAGCGAATCTCAAATCGAAGCAAGGAGCGATGCTTAGACGGGAACAACACGCAGACCCCATACACAGGTAATTTTTATTTGCTTGTAGTATACGTAATTCGTGCAATCTAACGTTTAATTTCGTGTTAATTCTCAGGAGCATGTCCGACCTGCGAGAGGATTCCGTTAACGAACCATGGTCGTCTCACTGCAACTTGGCGGCATGCGAAGCTGCTGGTGACAATATGGTCCAGACTGTCCAGAGGATCATGAAGCGTAACAGTTGCACGCAAACGGTCACGGGCGTGGCGAGTGCTTACTCGAAAACCGGCGGAGAGATCGTATCTGCCGGCACAACACGAAGATCCGCGACGAAGCATGTTACTGTTGG
This sequence comes from Leptothorax acervorum, assembly GCA_035220615.1. Taxonomy (NCBI): domain Eukaryota; kingdom Metazoa; phylum Arthropoda; class Insecta; order Hymenoptera; family Formicidae; genus Leptothorax; species Leptothorax acervorum. The sequence continues at coordinate 891,367 of JASTWQ010000056.1, forward strand.
TGTGCAGACGCTACGGGAAGCCTCTTCGACACCGGTGACTGCGGAGTCGGACGTATACGACGCGAAATACGCGAATCCGCAAAAACCGTGCGCGCATTATCAAAACGGCGCCAAGTGCAGAGATCAATCGTGCCAAACGCACACCGCCCCGATCGTGCAGCGTACGTGCACACGATGTAAACACGATGTAAGCCCATCCGAGACGGCCTTGATCGGATCGCGAAAGGACCATCGAGGGGACGTGCCGGCTGTCTCGCAGCAGACGCAAACGAATTACGCGAGCGACAACAGCGCGACGGAACCTGCTCATCACCGTGTACAGCAAAGTAATAACGTCCAGCCGAAACAGAAGGAGGCTAAAAATCAAATCAATGCGTCAAAATCAAAATGCAGTTGTGCACGTAGCGTTTGCTCATCCGGCGCTGACAACAAGGGCACTTCAGGCACCGTTAAAGCCAAGCGGACTGAGCATTACAAACGATCATTTACGACATGTCCATTGTGTTTTAAACAAAAGCCTGCTGTAGATGTTAGTAATACCGTTTGTGGTGTATGTCAAAAGAATTCCTCCTGCACGCACGATAACATCACGGGAGTCGAACAAACCTGTGGGAATGCTTGCCAGTGTGACAACGTTCCCGTTAACGACGCGGATAGAAGAATTATCATTGGCAAATCTCGACAAAACTATAACGCTGAAAGCCAGAGCAGAATGCGCGCGTTAAACTACAGCGAACAGAGTGACACGGAAAAGATTTGCGATTGCGCGAACGATTGTGCTGCGTGCCATAATTCGGGAACCACCGCAGAAACGTTGTGCAAATGTTGTTCGAGCGGCAAAGTCGACAATAACGGCTCGTGCCGTTTTGAGTGTCACTTAAAGATAGCGGAGCATCAACCGCAGACGCGAATTTACTCTGACAGTTCGCAGGACAGCGACGTAAATCAACACCATAAAGTACAAAGTAGCGTAAAATGCAATTGTGATGAGGCTTGCTCCTGTAATAATAATAAAGCGAAAGACATTGTCAAAGGGAAAGCGCGCAAGAGTTACGCATCAAAACCAAATTACGTAGACAATACCAGTATTAATAAGACCGAGAGAAATTACAAACATTGCCGCGCGTGTGGTGCCATGTATCAGAATACCAGAAAATGCGGCTGTCGCCAAACGTATCCCAAAGCTGTCGCGTATGAATTATCGTTTACAAAAGAGAATGTCTCGAAAAATGATATGTCGGATATTGCAACGCCGAAAGTCCCCAAGCAATCGTTGAACACGGCGAAATCTGATGCCTGTCCTTGCGATATTATAAAAAAAAATAATTTCAACAAAAATCTTCATCAAACGAGTACATTGCAGGTAAAAATTGGATTTAGTTTAATAAATAAAATATTCAATTTAAATCTAATTGCTTGAAATAATTTTTATTATATAATTAATAAATATTTTATTATATAAATATATATATAATAAAATATTAATAAATATTTTATTATATAATTAATAAATGAATAAAGATTGTTTAACTTCAAAGAAGATAGATGATATTGCATTACAGTACAGTCTTTTCGGATTAATGACATTTTAATGAAACCAATTTCAGGATTATTTAACCAGAAATAATCCCGAATTTGTGGGCAATGCGGAAACACGTCGGCAGTATCTGTCGGAAATATGCCAGTTGCGAGAATTGAGGAAAGAAAAGCGAATACAGTTATTGGCGATGGCTAGTATGTCCAGCGTTATTAAATCCGCACCAATACGAAAGCCGACAGGTGAGATAATTTATATTGTAAATATCTGTCAAATTAATAATCTATATTTTGTTACACTTTGAGGAAAATTTGCAAATTATAGTACTACAGAATACATCTCAGTTTTTCGTTTAATACTTGATTACAGTTTGCATCCAGCGAAAGATTACCGACGAGGAGATGAAGGAAAGATCACGCAAACGGTATCTCCGGCTGAATGAAGTACGATTCAAACGGCGGCAACAAGAACGGCAAGAGGAAGCACGTCGAAATAAACTTATGGCCAAAATCTTTTGCAAGAGATTGCAGCAGAAAGTATTAAGGGGCCAAGTAGATTTATCACAAAGCATTAGCGTTATATCCAATTTATAGAATTATTAGCGCCTACTTATGTAGAGTGCTGTTCCATTTTTGCAAATATTTATGACAAGAGCTGTCTCACGGATTTTGTTGAAATTTTGTTACTGTATTTCTTGCAGCAAGATTATAAATTTACATATTAAAGAAGTAATTGACGCATAAGAGTTTGTTTATTCCGAGGAGCGTAACAATTGATGAAAGATTAATGTTGTTTATGTCAGAAATTTTTAATAAAACTATTATATTGCATTTTACAACTACAAACATATTAAGTTAAATAAAACAGTGCAATTTTTGTAATAATTCTGTTTTAATCTTCTGTTAATATATTTTTGTCAATTACGTTTTATATTGAAACAGTTTTGTCAAAACCGTTACATGTATATAACATTGACTTATAGGAATGAATTTTAGGACAAATGTCGATTTTGTGCGATTCGAATGGGTACAAAAGCAAATTTTAACAAAATCTTATTGTAAGAGATGGTTCTCAATGTATTTACCTTAATTTCTATCTTTAAGTAAGAAAGTTCTAAGATATTTTATTTCTTGAAAAAAGAGAAAGATATATACGTTTTACATTTTAATTATATTATCTCAGGTAGTTGTGTTAAAATTTGTATTACGATGTGTGTCTTTTTTTAGTAAAATTGCACAATAGGACTTGGATTTATGATCTATTTATGATTATCGAATATGTATTACAGATAGTGGAAGATCTAATCTGATTTAACGCGCGGAAGTTATTCGCATGACTTTATCATTAAGTTTATCTTTACGAGTGTAGACGACATGACTAAATAGTACAAAAGAATATCAAATTTTTTTATATGCGTATTGTATACTTTATACACGTTCTATAAGAACACATTATTTAGGACAATGATCTGTATGTTTCACTTCTGTTTCTTACAGATATTGAAATCAGATTAATGACGGTATAATTTCGCTGACTTCGTATTTAAATACAAGTGCACACAATCACGATTCTTATCCTTGTTCGCCAATAGATGAAACGCTGTTCTTCTTTACGTGCTGAGATAGCATCAGAAATTGAACTTAGCGAAATTATATCCGTATTAATTATTGATAAAAATATAACGGCAACAATTCGTGTTTATTTGGTACACATATAGTGTAACAGAATTATTTTCACGTAGAAAAATATATCATTGAAACATACCATCGATCATAAAACTGAATGCTTTAAAATAAGAGAAATATAATTATAAATATATAGTACCTGAATCTTGTAGTATAGCAATTTTTTATTACATACGAAATAAAACTTAATGAATTTTTTAAATATGTGTATACTTTCAAGAGAGCGAAGAATTCGTCGCTTTATTTGACCTTTTAAATATCGTTATAACATTATCTATAAATCTCTGTCGGTTGAGCAATCACGACAAGATATATTGTGCTTGACGCGATTCGATCAAACGCATAATGAAAGAAAAAGAACATTGAGGCAGATACAAGTGATTTAATGCAAGAATATGTGAATTATTTAAACCAGATATTTAATCGATACATTTATAATTTTTTTAAATATTAAAGCAACGCGTTTAAAGAAAGAAGAGGCTTGAAAGATTAAAACGTATCCGAGAAATACTTTTATTCTTATAATTTTTTAATCTGTTCTTGACTAATTATTATTCTTTTTTTGTGTCCCTTTCTACTTCGTTTATCTGTACTTCTTGCATCTTTCAGATTTAATTTTTCTGCCGCATTTTCCATATTTGCTTGCAACTTTTCACGTGCCACTCTCTTTTGCTCCAAAAATCCTGTGAGTAAACGTTTATCTTATTCTAATTGTAAGTGCGGGCAGCGCGATGCAACGCAACTAAAAGAAACACTCCGCTTTTTTAATTATTTTCGGATATTTTGATTTTAACGAAAATTTGGGAAAGATTCGCGTATTTCGAATATTGTCGAGGGAATCTCAGGAAGATGTATGATATTCTATTAATTGTTGTCTGGCATTTTTCTTTATCCAAGGAAAATCTGGGAGGTGCAATTAATTAAGATTTTTGTCGAAGGACCCGTCCGGTCCATCGTCCTCGCGAACTGGATTCTGACGAGCGCGACAATGACCGCGACCGAATGAATTCGTTCTCCCATCGTCGATTGGTCCCCCGCGCACGGGCGAGCGCGTACTTTCTCCCGGGGAATGTGCGGTCGTTAGCGGTTGTGCGTGGAACCGCGTCCCACGAAGGCCGTTTCGGCTTTCTAGTCGCGTTTCCGCTCGTTTCCGCCGCGAGAGAGACCACGGGGAATCGGCCTGGCGTCCAACGAGTTCACCGTGACACACGCAATTCAATCCCCCGTTATTCGTTGGTCCGTTATCGCGCGTGTATGGCACCACGACGGATTGCTCATCCGCGGATTTAGCCCGGGACTCGCCTGATTATGAACAATGGATCTCCACGGTTGCACGTAGCTTCCCGATCATCTGTCCACTCCAACAGCTTCTCGTTATTCGGCGATCTCACGGGTTTCCCAATAAAAGTCAGTCGACACACTTTGGAGCATTTGGAAGGAAGATGAAGCGATGGCATCAGGTGTCGTGAGAAAGAAGGGAACGAGTGCCCTCGTGACGCTTCTAGGATGCTTGCTATTTTCTTGCGGTAATTATCAGCCAAAAATCAGAGCGGAAATTTTATTATTGCATAGGAAAATTTGCACTAAGGAAAAAGTTAAGAAGATCGAAATCTCGTGGGCCCCGAGAGAAAGCCGAAATCAAGCCGAACGTCGAAGACATCGCTTCATCCGGCGTCGATGTCTCCGACGCATACGAGTCTCCATGCGCGCGGCAGGAAATCTGGAGCTCGGAATCGTGAATTCGGAGCGAATTTATTTTAAAAATCTTTTTAGAAAATTGTTTTATATATTTTTTTAATTTTTTATATTTTACACAACATATAACACTTAGTTTAAATACATGCATGTACTACCTCAATTGTGCTAAGAATTTGTAGATGTTAAAAATTATATCTACAAACAAATATTTTAGATTTACCTATATGGATGTATGAATACTTAAATTTGTGAAAAAAATGTGAGAGCAAGAAGTAATATCGTAAAGTTAAACAATCACCATATTTTATGCTATATCGTATCTAGGAGGTTCCTTCATTAGGTCAAATAAATATTTCAAGTAATCTCGGTAGCTTATGGACAAGAGGATAATGGAGAAAAGTACAAGGGAAAATACCTGGGAAAATTAAATCCGTATCACCACCAAGTTTCCGGCGACGTCTGGGCCGTGGACCAGTACACCTTGCTGCTGACGTCCTTTAATTACGATGGCAATGGGGCTGACACGTTTTTCTGGGCAGGTTCAACAAACAGACCAGGGCCGCAAGGATTTATCGTCCCCGATGAGTGGGGCAAGTAAGATATATTTCTTTCCGTTAATTTAAAAAGAAAACCTATGGCGATAAAGTGATGGAAAAGTCGAGTATACATGCGCGTTTTTTCAGAACAAACATACTGGACCGATATTTCAACAAGGATTTTACATTGACTCTGCCGCACAATAAGAAAATAACGGACATCAAGTGGTTCGCAGTGTACGATTTAGCGAGCCAGGTATTACAAATTTTAGAATTTTATAAATGTTAGGAAAACAAGAATAAATTAAGTCTATAATTCACAAAAGATCTATTTAAAATAAAGGCGTCTTAGAAGTTGTAGACTCGTTTTATTTATTTTTACTTGAGGAAGTCCATTAGTTATCTTTCTCGTACCTAGTATAAAATTGTACAAGGCAATCTCGATATTTTTTTATCTCGGTAATTACTGTAATTCTAACAGTTTCGTACCACAAGATCTACAACAATCGACGTGGAATCTATTCGAATGGTTGCTTGAAATGTTCTTCAATCGTAGAACACCTTCGGCGACGTTTACATTCCGGAGGAATTTGACCCACCCGCTCCCCAGAAGATATCGCAGCTGTCGAAAAGGTCTCACAATGTCTCGTCAGAACCCATCGTAATTCTGGACTCGAAAACTATCAGCATCCCGCAATTCACCTACGACGGGCAAGGTGTGGAGACGTATTTCTGGGTCGGCCTTGGCCCGCAACCGTCCAGCAAAGGCCAGAAAGTACCCGATGAATATGGATAGTAAGTAGTAAGAGGAATAAGATAAAATTATAGAATCCTATCAACGCGAATTAATTAATTCATTTATAAATAATCGTAAAAATCTCACGGTGCTTAAAGCTATCTGGAAATATATATGTAAAAGAGTGCACTTCTTTTTCTAGCATGGATTCCCTTAGGTCGTACAATAATGAGGATATCATACTAGAACTACCAGGCGATAAGACTATCTTCAACATAGACTGGCTGAGTGTTTACGACATGAAGACTAAATCCAATTACGGTTCTGTTATTATACCGGACGGACTCAATGTGCCGCCGTCGTTGATAAAAGTTCTCAAGCAAACTCAATCTCTCCCGAATTGTGTCCAGATGCACAAGAGATATCAGGTCGCCTGGGAGATCTTCGGTCCGCAGATCACTGTTCAATTGACAGGTCAAGTCGGTATGTGTTAACAAGTTACTCTTGAATAGATTCTCAATTAATCGTTTTCTATAAATCGAGGCTTGAAAGAGATCGCTCATTTCCGCGTAATTTTTTTCCCAGCCGAGGACGAATACATGGCGTTTGGTTTATCCGGTTCCGAGACCTCCAGCCGAATGGAAGGTGCGGATGTGGCCGTCGCGTATATGGACGACACACGAGGATACGCTACAGACTACAATATTACGGCAAAGGCGCCAGTGTGTAAAGTTACTTAAGTAATCTAATAATTTCGTGAATAGAAAAAGTGAAACGAAAGACGACATATTAATGAGGGTTTTAATGATTATGACGACAGTGTGGGAAAGTTCTCGGTCAGTACAAGGGAGTCTGCAGAGACGAGCTTCTCGGTGGTTTAGATAGCAACCAGCTCTTCACCGCGGTGAGAGAAGACGGCATCAATACCATCACATACAGACGTACACTTATTTCATGTGAGTCACGTAGCCGCGCTTTTTTCTATATATAAATGCTCGTTGTGTATGACGCACGTCATAAAAATTTTATTTTTGCGCAGCCGATGTCGGAGACAAAGATTTTCCCACGGATAAACCGGTATACGTGGTTTGGGCCTTGGGCAGGCTCGATAAAACTAATAACGAACCGAGTTTCCACGATGTGTATCCAAGAAGCGACGTAATGCTCGAGTTGAGTCGTAAGGAGCCGGAGAATACCTGCATCGATTTCACGGAGCATAATAATAAAATCTTTTCGAGGTGCGAAGAACGAATATACTTCGGTCATATAAATTACTTATATATATATATATAATTATTTTTTATATTGCATAGAACATATCAGTTATATACTTTTTGTGTAACTGCTGACCATTGTTGCAGAGAACCTTGGCAGAAAACTGAAATATTCGACAGAAGCGTTAGAACTTTCAAAGCAACCATCGGACCCTCCGGAGGGAAACGAGGGTATCAGGGAATTACAGGTACAAACTTATAATTAATTAATTAATTTCTGCTACTGCTTATCGGTTTTTCGACGCGGAGGACTCCATGAAATGTGTTCGCAGGTAAACCGTCGGTGGGTCTTGCCTGGTACATCGAAGGCGCGTTGATACCCGAGTTATACCTACGTCGAGGCCTGACGTACAGCTTTCGCGTTCACGGCGGAAATAATCCGCATAGCGCGGAACTCTATCATCCGTTAATAATAACCGACGAGCCTCATGGAGGATATGACACGCTCAGCGATCTTGCGCAAAGTAAGATCAGGGTATTGGCTGGCGTTGAACTGACTAGAAGAGGTCGACCGCGACCGACCGCGGGTTCGTATAGATTCTTCTTAAACGAATCACGTTTATATAAATTTAATATATTCGCGGGATTCTTTACTGGATTTGTTATCTTCCAGTTGGGCCGCTTTGCTTAAGCAAGCACAACGGTCGAGACAGAAGACTGGATGATAACTTCCCATCGTTTAAGAAATTCAACCGGACCCTCGTGCAAGTTTGCGAGCCAGGTAAAACCTCTTTCGATCTTAAATCCTTAGATTTCTCAAATAGACGTTGATTGAAGTTCGGAAACGCTCACGTTTTCGAGTCACGATTATCAAGGACGATTCTCTCACATCCCTCTATCTCTCATGTACAGGAGAAGGCGGCACCTTGGTAATAAGTCCAAATTCATCATGGCCCGACCTGGTTTATTATCATTCCTTCACGCACGCAAATATGGGATGGAAGATTCACGTGGTCGATTCTTATACAAAGAACAGTGCAATCATAATTTATCAACATAAATTTTCATTATTCATTGTAATCGCGACTGTACTTCTCGGTCTATTATAAAATTTGAGTGTATAAATCATAGAAAAATATTTCTTACCAAATATGTTTCAGTTGACATAAAGAATGTATTAAGTTATTTTTAATGAACTATACTCATTCTTACGCTTCAACTTGTATATCGATGATAGAGACACTAAATCATTACACTGGTTTTATTGAATTACGAAATTAATACAATAGTTCCTATAATGACTCTGCATTCCTAACAGATTTTCACGATTTAATAACAAGATTATAACAACAGGATCAATTTTATATATGCATTTTTCTCGTTTCCATCACTATGAAAGAAACATTAATTTATGTTATATTTAAAGAATATTTAAAGAAACATTAATTTGTCATAAAAACGAAAGCAACCAGACAAAATAAAATGTCCTCAAGTTGTTACAATAACTTTTTTATTTCGTATACCGTTAATTAACATTACATATGCAATGCGCCATGTTCGTTATTGAGCAGTAAGAAAATCGATGTGAGTATATTTCTAATATTTACATGCTTTAAATAAAGTGCCAATTGTAATGATTCAAATATCTTTTTGAAAATTACTTTGTAAATTTCGCAGATGCAGATCGTATTGGAATATACAAGAATATCGTTTATTTCAATTATTTATTTATATATACAACGTATTTGTTCTCAATTTTATATCAATTAATATTCTCGCTCACATATTGTATAATTAGATATATATAGGTACAGTAAGTTGTAATATCTTATCATTTTTTTAAACAAACATTTGTGATAACTTTACGTGTGAGACATGTGTTCGGTAGTGTAGTTAAAAATTTATAGATTCTTCTGAAAAACATATCGATAAATCTCGCTGTTTACTTTTATTGACATCTCATGTGGCATATCCTTACAATCCTAAATAAAACGCTCAAATACACGAATAGCAAATCCATTTTTGTTATCTAGATTAAATTTTTAAGGCTGGTTCCAAATATTACATATTATGTAATTGTTCCTGTATGCGATATCTCTATCAGTGTTCAGTTTTTATAATTATATATTAACTTCAACATTGCACATCTCAAAATCAACGTTGTGTGATCGTTAGCGTTGTGTTTTTAACGCTTCAAATATATATTATTATTTTTATAATCTTCACGTTGCAGATAATAACAAATTTAAACTACAAAGCGCGCAAGAGATTAAAGAGATAAATTATATACATGAAAAAATAAATTAGTAAAGTAAAACTTAATAACTAGAACTCGAATGTTGATAAGTAAACCTGAATAGCAGCTGGCAATATAAACCAATTATAAATTTTAAAAAATGTGCTAAAGAACGATACTTCGATCGAACACGATTAAATCAATTTTGATGATTTTTTAGAGCCACTCGATATTATCAAAATTTGAAGATATGTAATCTTGATGTGACAAGAACAATAATTAGAAATATAATTTATACAGCGGTAAAAAAAGGGAAACATACATTTGGATGGAAAGAAACAAAGGATAGAAAAAGCGCAAGAAGCTTGTTACTATCAAACTTTTTAAGTATATAATCTAAATTGTGACAGCTTCCCCAGTCGGACGAAAAAAGGGGATTTATCAAACATGAAAGACTCAGACGTACTGCAAGCCGGTGCTATACTTGTATGCGCGACTGATATTTAGATATAATATCAACAGACGTTTTATCAACATCCGAATCACAAAAAGAACATTTAGTAGAATTAATATAAAATATAAAGGCACTCTATTACAGTTCCTATACCAACGGTTAAAAAAATAAAACCATTGGATGATATTCTGAAAATCAATGGAAAAATCAATCTTTCCATTAGATACATATGTAGATATATGTATATAAAAAAGCACCATACGCAATGACAGTTTATTTTTGAAAATCTTTTTAATATAGCTCTTTCTAATTGTAAGATGAGTATTTTATCAATAGATTAAAATTATTGCAGATAGTGTTCTTCTTATTTCTATATAGTATTGTTCGTATCTTCAAAGAAAAAAAGATCTAGAAGATTTCAAAAGATCTAAAAGAGCTAAACATTGATATATCTGACAATTCATCATATTGGTCAATAGTCATCTTTTTCACTGCGCGGAATTTTTTTATCAGTATAATGTGCATAACAATTTTTGAGTGCAGATTTTTCTTAGGTGATATCTTGCAATACCTAGAAATGGTTGTCTAAATTGCAAGAACTCTTAATATTTAATTAGATTACACGAGTCGCTGTACAGAAGTATTAAAAACGATATTTTACATATTGCAAAGTACCTAATCGAGAAAATTAGTTTTTATAGAAGCATTCTCTTCTCATTCAGTCTTTTCACTTTAATGTCTTAAGCGGCGCGCGGTCGTATTTACAATTTAGATCATACTTAATAGGAATTAGGATTCTAAAAATAGTACTTTCTTTATAATTAAAATTTCGATATTGATATTACATTTCGCAATTTTATAACGTCACGTTATGTTTCACCTATAATTTACTTGTAATTTGCGTTAACTAATTACAATTAATATACATCACTGTTCATTTATTATTTTATTATATGTGAATCGTTTGATATTGTCGGACATTTTGAAATTATAACAAAATACATTGCGATTGTTCTTAGTAAACATCCAATAATTATTTGAAAACATTGTAATCAATATCAATTTCTCTATGAAATTCTAGGAAATGTCGTAACGTAACAGGCAACTCCATACTACGGATTCCATATTTACAAACAGCCTGCGCGGCTAAACACTGAAGGCTAGTATAATTAAGAAGGTTCACGCTATTTAGTGGGTTAGAGGATATCAGTCGCGCTGGTGTATCACCTGCTCTATTTGGTGTATCTAAGTGCGCGCCATAATCCAACAACAATTTTATCAGCTGTTACAAACAGAAGTTTTTAATGTGAGTCGTAAAGTTTGATTTATAAAATTGAGAGGAATATATAAAAAAAAGTACTTACAGGGTTGTGGAAGTTATATGCGTTACTTGCTATATGTAAAGGCGTTGACCGCAATATATTTCTGGCATCGACGTATGCCCCACAATCCAAGAGTAATTTAACAACATCCAAACGTGGAAAGATTGCCTGAAAATATATATCACATACATATACATACAGATAATCCCTTCACATATATTTAATTTGTGGTCGATGTTTTCGTAAAAAGAGCATCAAGGGAACAATAATTTTTTAATTACACAATTTTAATTAATACATAAGAGGTTCATGCTTACGTGCATATCGTCGGCAGACGTAAAATAACTAGAATTAATCGTATTTAAACTAGAAACGCAAAAATGAAGAAGCGTGTCCTCTGTATAAACCGATCTTGGATTTTGTTTCACTAAACCACGGACTAGTTGATGCATTAAAGCTTTCTCCTCGTCAGAACTCGCAGTTTCTACTAACAGGTAAATAAGATGCGTCACGCACTTCAGAATACGTTCGTAACTATCTCTTTGTCTCTTGTGTACGGGACGCTTCTGTAATATTTACATTTGTATAATTGTCAACGAATATATCAATATGCAATACGTATAATTAATTCTCTATAAATAATTTATATATTATAATATATGCAAATCACATATACCTCCAGCAACTCTCTAGCTTCCGTCAGTTGGCTGGAAAGTAATTTAAATATCGCTACTACATCGAAAAATCGTGGTTCCTGCTGCTCTCGATTACGATCCATTACTTCCAACGTTTTCTCATTCAGATCTACCATAAGCCTTACAAGAGCTTGCGCGGTAAAGCAAGTATCCGCGTACAAGATCTGCAAAGAGCGTCGATAGAATTTGATTAATTTTTCTCCATACAAGGATAAATTAAGAAAAATCACATTATATACCTATAATTATATAAGATATTAACATGTTTTACGTACCGAATCTTTTTCTACCCTAATTTCTAACGCGCGACGCCACAGATCTATACAATGCTGATATCTAGAAAAGGAAACCCATCGTAATAAAATATACAATACAAAATATTTTAAAAAGCTAAAATATTTACCTTAACGCGTCTGCATACGATGCACCTCTAAACATCAGCCGGAAGAGGGTATCCTTATGATGCGGGCCTAATATCCTCTCGCATATCAACAGGCTTTGTATTCTTATTGCATCCAAGTCAAGCGAGATAGCGCTTAACTCATCCAAATTCGAAAACTCTGTGGCGTTTTTGTAAGCTTCGCGTTTTGGTAACACAGGTCTCTTTGGCAAAGGCACTCCGTCATCCAAGTTGACCATTCTAAGGATCATCGCCGTCCTCCAATATTGCAACGCCATGTGCGTGTCGTTGTGATCGTCGAAAAATGTAGATCCCATCAGCTCGTTTGCGTCTGCCAATCTTTCCGCAGAATACGATACGTTTTCCACTGAATCACACATAAATGTCATATATCGTAAGACAATGCAACAGCGTAAATTTCTTATTATATGAATAAAACTTTACTATGTTCTAATATTACAATAAGTTATCTCACCTAAATAATCAAATATCTGAATGGCTCCTTTAAGGCAAGCAGTCTGGAGGGCATCATCATTATAACGAGATCTAAGATAAGGGTCTGCATTATGTTCTAAGAGCAGTTTGGTAGTTTGAAGTCTGTGCTCTTGAATAGCATAATGCAAGGCAGTTTTGTTCTGAATGTCAGTGGCATTCACATCTGCGCCGTGTTCCAACAGGAACGTACATAATTCCACGCTTTGTACAGAATTTATTAAACATGTTCCGCCATTATAATTCGCTTTTAATATATCGGCGCCGTTCTCCACTAAATAAGAGACAATGTCTGAAAAATGTGTTATCTATGTTATTCTTCATATTTAATCCAGATAACTTGCACTACCTAAATCAAACATATGTACTTGCTACACCTAAGATTAAATTATGTTATACGGAGAAAAATGTATTTAGTAATAGACAAATATCTCTTTAGTATTAACAAATTTTATCAATTATTTAATAATTAATAATTATCAAATTTTGTACAAATGCAAAAATCGAGTAAAGTATACACTCGATTATAATATGTACTTCGTTCCTTTAATAATAATTTCACGGAGTAATTAGCACAGGTTGCGGCAAAGAGTCTAAAAGTAGATCCGACCTAGACCTACATACTCTAATATTCTCATATTTTTAGATCATATTCTAATTTGATTGCAGATATATATTGCTCAGATTATAAAATATCTACTTATTTAACACTTTGGGTGTAAAAAATTATTACTGCGTTGTTTTATTTTAATTAAAGAGACAAGTGGACAAAGAACTATATGTGTCATGTTACAAAAGTAGAGTAAATTATGTTCCAATTATCATTTTTCCGTTTTAAACTTTTCTACTTTTAACATCTTTATCCTTTTCAGTAATCTGATTATTCAGAAAAATACGATCTATACATATATAGCACATATTTGTTTCACAAAAAATTGTGTTTCTTAAGAGATAAATGACACATCAATTTTATCCACTTATTTTCTCTTCTCTCTCAGTTGTATTCTACAAATACAAATTATATTGTAATGTGTTACCCATATGTGTCATAAAACATGCAGATCTAACAGGAGTGGATCCAGAATCGGAGACCGCATTGACATCAGCTCCATGGGCTATAAGGCATTTTATAACTTCCAAGTTTCCGGATACTGCGGCGCACCACAGCGGAGTGACACAGTGAACCGACCTGTCGTCTGGCACTTCGTACTTTCCTCTTTGTTCGATGTCTGCGTCACACCTCTTTATGAGATACTCGACGATCTCCACATGGCCCCTCTTGCAGGCAATGAACAATGGGGCACAGCCATCTTTCACGCGAGACACAATTTCCTTCCGCACCTCCCTCTTGTACTTCTCCAATGCGTTCCTCAACGCGTAAGTGAGTTGCGCCCCTGGTGCCACATATTTACATTCGTGAATAAGATCGTGAAATAGCTGATCCATGGAAAAGTTCCAGCGATGACTGTTGCCAATCCACATTGCCCACTTTCCGAAGCGGTTCAATCGCAGCACCGCTCCTTCCGATTCATAGACCTGAAAAGGAATTTCAGGATAACACACTCCGAAGTGACACTGGAATAATTATAGGCCAACAAATACAAATATATTAGGTCTATATTCTTTACAGCTGTACAATGTTATTCTTTCAATACTTAAAATAGATATAATCAGAAGTTAAGGAAAAGAGTTAAGAAGAAAAAATACTAAGTACAAAAAGTTTAGCCACGAAGAACAAAACTAATCATATACTAAGAGTAATTTAACACTTGTCAAAACAACACTGAACGTTGCAAGTTGCAAGTCGATCAATACATCGGCATTTCAACGTAAGTATTCTCGACAGATTTGATAGAAAATTTAAAAACGTTGATACGATCAAAGACTCAAGAATAAGAGAATACGCGAGAAAAGTATCCTACGTGTACGTGAGTAAACGAATGGGAATTCGCACGCACGAGCTGCCGAGCTCTCCTCTCCATTCCTTCAAGGTTAACTTTTCGCTTTGTGTAAAAAGCAACGTGCGTTTCCTCGATCTTTCTCTCGATACGCACGTTTCTAAAGACGTTTACGAAAACGTCAAGGATACGGAATTGCGAGCAACACACACACGCGTACACACATGTGAGCGCTCGTAAATGCACACGTCGAGACGGGACGGGACACGCACAAGCGGAGACATAACCTCCAAGACCTCTTGGACGACGCACACCGTAACGAAGGCGCGCGATCGTCGCGTTCGACGCGCGAACCCCCGGGCCCCGGGATGGATCTCGCGACGATCTGCGGGGACTCACCCGTGACATGAACGGTCATTCGTCTGCGAACGGGAGCATCCGATTCGAATGCATCGGCGTCATCGGCGATATCTCGGCACTCGGTAGCACACACGTTCACTGATCACAGACGGCAAATCAATAAACCACGTGATCGCCCAGAGTGGGGAGCGTCACGTGACGTTCTCGCGCGCAGCTTTCAGCGCACACTCGATTTTTTTTATTCCGTGCACCTTTTCAGGCTATCGCTATTCGCCTGATTCGCCATTCGATAAAAGCGCATTCCTCGCAAATGTTTGCCGTTTTCAAACGACGTATTACTTATTGTTAAATAGACGATTTTAACTTTGCAGTGCGACTTGGCGGTATGCTGTCTTACACACCTTTACGACAGACGAGAAGAGTATACTAAGCTATTTGCTGTCGCATTTTCACGATTTCCTGCGATATTTGCAAAAGTATAATACCGAGCTCTTCAATCTTCGGCAAGACTACACAGATCCATCACCGGATTATCATCGGAAGTACGATTAAAACATACGAGTAATTATTTTGCAATTTATTTGTACTTGAACAAATGTATTATATTTCTGTGTAGAATAACCGTTCGATATAATCTCACATATATGGGCAACGACGCTAGTTGAATTCATTTATCACGCAGCTATTACATAACCGTATTGTTTTAAATACATTGGTTAATAATTTAGTTATAATTTCTTTATAACAGCGCAAATAAATTATCGCGAAACAAAGACGGCGATAATCAAGAAATTATTTACGACGAATTATGTGTTCAAGTACATAATAACGCGATTCTAGTTTAGATCTAGATATTTAGATACCAGACTAATATAAATAGATCACGAGGTTCATTTAAATATAAACCATTTATTAAATAATCTATTGTCGCACGTCCCGGCCCAGCTGTCCGGATCCGCGTCGCGGCCCCCCCCCCCCCCCTCCTCTCTTTTTCTCTCTTTCTTTCCCTTAATCTTCGCGGGAGCCGTGACGCGGTATAATTCCGACCGCGCGCGTCCTTCCTCGTCGATCGGATTAAAAACTGCGGGGAAGATATCGATCTTGCCCCGCCGCGCCGCGCCATGACCGTTGCAGTCAATCGGTCATCGCCGTCGTCGCGATGCATAAAACCGAGTGGGTGGGCGCGTGCGGCGTGATCACTTCGCGGTGATCGCGGTGACCGGCACTGACCGAAGCGAGCCGAGCGCGGACAAACATTAACCGAGCGTAATAAGGGGTTACACGGTGGAACGCAGGGAGCAAGTCGCTCCGAGATTTTCGCATTTTTAATCGGGTAAGGGCTCAGACACAATGCGAGGAATAAGGAACAAGCAATAGAATTCATAGTCGCATCCTTTTTTAATAGACGTGCATTGAAAAAGGATGCGACTATTAATATCTATTCCTTGTTCCTTATTCCTCGTATTGTGTCTGAGCCCTAAAAGTGAGAAAGTTCATGTTTCAGGGTTGGGGCGAAAACGATTGAGGATCGGCTAACGCATTGCGCGTTGCTGTCTATAAAAATAAGCTCTTTTGTTGTCGAAAAAAAAAACCCGGTATTTCCGATCGTACGGCGCGGAATGCACTCGACATGCAATCGGCTCCCGATAAGAATGCAGTCGGTTGACTTTCTCCGAAAGTGAAATCTTCGCTCGACAGAGAAAGTTAATAACGTCGCAAACAATTCAAACATATGCGCAAATATCGCTCGCGCTTTACACTTGCTACCGAGTAATCTTTCTCGAAATAAAAGAGAACAGAAATGTATATAAAGTCCACTTTATTGAACGATCTATCGCTCGCGCTAGATTTCAGGATAGATTTCCACTTGCAATTTCACATGCCGTGTATTTTAATGTACTTTAATATATGTATAATTTATATACAATTGTATTTCTGGTTCTTTAAATATTTTTCGTATTTTGTATTAGAGAGATGATAATAAGCTTATAAATAAAATTCTATTCTGAATTCTAACGTGAATTATAAATCGTCTAAAGCATGCTCGACACGTTTGTTCTCGCATATTTCTATTAAGAGAATGTTCTAGCTCCCTTCTCTTTTTTTCTAAACTTTACATAAATATCGATAATTAAATAAAAACGTCAATGAGAGAGAGAGAGAGACACGATGAAATAAATATTTAAAGTTCAGGAGGAAATAGTATATTAGAATAGTATTAGAATATATAGTATCGTTTTCCGGCACACATGCAAAGCCACTAAATAATGAATCTTAGGTACTGCAAAAGGTCGTGAATCATGCATTATTTATTAAGTGTATATCTTGACGATAGATGCAATATCATTGCATCATTAAAAGACAAAGTAAACGCTAAATATAACTTTCTATTTTTAATTTTGCAGCAAACAATCTGTTAGCTGAATCTAAAATACTCTGTGATTAAAATTATTTATGAATTGAGAGTTGTGTGTGTGTGTACGTATTGCGGAAATCCTAACGCATCTAACTCCGTATACTTATGATATATTCTTAATTATTTCAGAAAGCAAATTAGAATACAATGAGGTCACACATACACACATACGCACAGTAGATTCAATAGAAAAAAATTAATCATAAATTTAAAAAATATAAATCTATTTGTTATATTTGCGATAAAGAATCGTATGCTATACTTATATCTGTTATACAATTCTCTGTTCAATGCAAGTAATAAACGGAAATCACGACTTTATTTACGTGGAAAATATGAAAGTAAGAAAGTCATCGTAAGCAGGAAAAAGGAGAAGGACCGGTAAAAAGTACCCCAGCCCCGGCAGTGGGTCATCGGATTCAAACGGCCGGGTCGCCGGGTGTACATTCATTCCTCTGCAAGTCGCGTGTGCAACAGCATCCGAGTGTGTGCAGTCTGTACTTGAGTTCGCGTTAGATTCGCGCATCTTCATATTCACGATATAAAAATCGAGGAACAAGTGAGTATGAGATAGAATTGTCAGAGAGTAACATTTTTTAAAATCACTGACTTGACTTTGCATTGCATTTTTTTTTTGCAGTGGGTAAAGGGTCGATCGTGTTCTCGACTATGGATGACGAGACGGGAGAAAAGGTAGACGAGATATTCGGGGTGAAGCCCAGTCTCGTAAAGGTGCAACCAAGCCGTTGTTTGTTGCCGCCGAGAATTATTTTCTACGCGCAGAAAATACGTGACATGCCGGTATACGAGGACGACGTCTGGATGATCTCGTTTCCTCGAACTGGTGAATATATCTCATTGTCAGTAACGCGCGTAATTCTAAGTAAACGTGGTGTTGCGCAATTATTTAAAAAAAAAAGAAGAAAAAATCAAAACGCGACTTTCTCGATCACAAGCGATACAAAACTTGAGAGAAATTGTAATTAATTCCATATAACGTAATTAGGCTGATTTACAATTAGACCAAACGCCGATTAACTTAATCGGCAATTAATTGATCCATTAATTATCTGTAATATTTTGTTAATGTGGACAGAATTACGAACTCTTTTATACTGTTTAACACATAGAAAGAAGGACTGAATTAGGGATGAGTTATCTGGTCAGAAATTTTGTCGCAATTAATTTAGCCGATTGAATTAGTCGCCGACTAAGTTAATCGTGATTTGATCAAGGTGTTAATTGAATTTGTTTTCTCAAGTCACTTCTCAAGTCACTTCTTGATACGAGTGAATTTCAGGAAGTCACTGGGCACAGGAAATGACATGGTGTATCGGCCACGATTTTGATTACGAGGAAGCCCGCACGATCATATTAAAGCGGAGTCCTACTCTCGAGTACGTCGATTCGATTCAGTAATATTTTGTACAATTGTAAGAAAAATTGCGTTGTCTTAATCGTTCTCCAATTTTTTTCTCTCTGCAGGAGTTCGGTTATCATGGTTCACAATGGAAATTCTGATGATTTGATGATTTGGTTCAAAAATTTAGGCGACTCCGTCGAAAATGTAACAAAGATGCCAAGACCACGATATATAAAAACTCACTTGCCGTGGGACTTATTGCCAAGGCAACTTCACGAGAAAAAGCCAAAGGTGATGACGTAACTTGCAAATGTAGAATCGAGATTATTCCCTTTGTAACATGTCGAATTCCCTTCTTCACAGATAATTTATGTGACGAGAAATCCAAAAGACGTCTGCGTCAGTTATTACCATTATTGCAGAGTATTCCACGGCATGAATGGAAACTTCAACGATTTTGCAGAATTGATGCTACGTGACAGTGGTACGTTAAGCAACATGCACTATGAATTTAGAATTGTCACAAAATTACCCCGATGTAAAAATATTATATAAATTTATGTATTTCGAATATGTTTCCAAAATTACGCCAATTCTAAAATATCAAAATTGGCATTAAAATTAAGAAAATTGTATAAGGAAAATTAGAAATACTGTTAAGTTAACATTTCTGATTCTCCTTACAATCTCCTTAAAATTAAATTTAAGAAATAATGTTCGTTTAGTGCCGTACTCCCCATTTTGGGACCACATTCTGCCCTTCTGGAAGACGCGAGATCAAGATAACATGCTGTTTTTGACGTATGAAGAAATGAAACGGGTAAAGCACGCATTTGTATTTTTAAATCTTCACGGATTTCTTTTGTTAAAACGCGCGTTGCTCTTTGCAGGATCAAGTGGCGGCGATTAAGAAGACAGCGAAATTTTTAGGCAAAACCGTGACCGACGAACAAGTTATCGGGCTGCGCGAACATCTGAAATTTTCCAAAATGGCGGAAAATCCATCGGTGAACATGAAACTGTTGTTAGATGACAAGAAAGAGCTGAACAATGATCCGAATTTGAAGTTCATCAGAAAGGGCAAAGTTGGCGATTGGACGAATTACATGTCGGAGGATCTCGCCCGACGATTCGATAAATGGACGGAGGAGCATCTACGCGGGACCGGCCTAAAATTCGATGTGGACATTATGTCCGACGAAGAATAATAGCTTCGTTTTCCCGCTTGAAAGAATTATGAGAATTTTTATATTACATTGTAAACCTAAAATTATTACATCATAATCGATTTGTCAAGGGAATTTATCATGTACAAAAACACAGTAAAACGATTTATAATTCGCACCAGATTTGAGAAAATAGAATTTTATTTGCAATTTTATATTCAGTTATTTATATTTTAATACAATGTATGTTTAATATATATGTATATATTTCATGTATGATTGTTTTTCTTATTCTTCTAATTCTTTTTGTGTTACACAGTTACATGATATAAATGAAATTTTATCCTGAAATCTAATGCGAATTATAATTGCAAAATGGACTCAATACATCCCGTGGAGCGCGGAGCGTCACGGTCTGAAAAAACTCGATTACACACGAAATTCTATCAAACATAAATTAGGGCCCACAGTAGAGACCCTCAAGATTCTTTAATTCTAACGATATATGCGTTGTATTATTAAGCGACTATATAAAGGCTAAATAAATATCTTAATTATTTCTACTCTCAATTTTGCAGTCTACAATCTATTTGAATATAAAATTCATGTTATTTGTGAATAAAAATTGCAGAAATTTTAACATCGCGTTTATAATGTGGTATAATAAATGTATTTGCTATAATTAGTATAATATGTACTGTGTGTGAATATTTCTAACGTTAAATGAGAACCAGTTGCTGCATATTAATTAATAAAAAAAGAGGGAGAAGTGAAGCAAGCTATATATTAAGAATGCCTTGCGATTTTATTTACTATATGTTTTTTATCGCGCAAATTGGAGGGATCGCAAGTTTTATTTGCGCAACCTGTGTACGCAAAAATTTCGTTCTTACGAAAAATCTACAAGTTGAAAGCCATGCAATAGCAAGTAGCAACTTTTCTGTAAGAACAGAATTCGTACGTTTCCCTTGCGAATGGAATTCAAGAATCGAGATCGGAGTATTTTTTTTAAGAACAATATTTCCTTGACGAATTTAAAGTTCATATTCAGATAAAAGAAAGAAAACGAGAGAAAGAGAAATAAAGATAAAGAGAGGAAACGCGCGCATAAGAAGACGTATCTTTTTCGTTAATTAAGCATATATTTTACGTTCTCGCACACTCTCTCTTTCTCTTCGAATCCTTCTTCCAGAATACACATTGGAGAACGTTGCTCTCGTCTATGTAAAGGCTAAATAAATAATTTTCTACTCTCAATTTTGCAGTCTACAATCTATTCTATTTGAATAAAAAATTTATGATATTTGTGAAATAAAAATTGCAGAAATTTTAACATTGCGTTTATAATATTATAGTAGTATAATAACTATATTCTATAATAAGTATAATGTGTGTGTGTTATTTCCATGTGTTATTTCTAACGTTAAATAAGAACCAGTGGCTGCATATTAAATAATAAAAAAAATCGCGCGACGCGCTAGTCGACCTAGTCGTCGACGGCGATGTGTCGAGACTCGAGACGTCGAGAGTCGAGAGTCGATCAGTCGATGCCCAGCGATGACAGGCAGCGATCAAGCGATCAGCAGCAAAGATGGCGCTGATCTGTGTTATGTCAGATTTTTAAAATTGATTTGAACTCCATCGGGGACCCTTTACCGTCGGACACGGCGACGCGGGGTATTGGATCGCCCGTTGCCGTTCTCGCGCTACGAAGCGCATCGCGTCGCTACCCGCGAAACGTCGAACAGCGATGAGCGCGGTGAGTCACGTGTGATAATCGCGCCGTTAGCGTTTTCGCACCTAACCTAGCCCGCGGCCCGTTGAACCTTGAACCGTCGGAGTACTCCGATTTTCCCCATGGGACACCGCGAGTCCGCGACGAGGCACGGGGAGGGTGCCGACTGAGCGCGTCAACGTCAACCGCGTAAGGAGGGAAGGATCGCAGGGTCCGGCTGTCGAGGAACGTGACAGGCTTGACAGGATTGTCCGGAGCTCCGGTCATCTCGCCGAGGCCCCCCTCCTCTGGTCCCGGAGTAACTCGCGTCCTTGCTCCGGTCGCTCACACCTCGCCGATCGTCGCTAGCGAGCCGGCCGCGGGGCGGATCACACGCTTCGATTGGATGCGGTTGAGATTAACACCTGGCTGAGAGATGCCGAAGATAAGGATCAAGCAGACGCCGAACAGTCTCTGGTTAAGGCAACGCGAGCTGGGTGTCAAGTTCCCGCTGGGCCACAGCGACGACTTCCACAAGACCCTCTACTCCTCCATTCAGCCCATCACCTCGTGGGACCACGGGGATAATCTGACTGCCGCGAGACACGGCGGTGTATTCAACTTGGAGTACTCGCCCGACGGGTTAGTAGCAACTGCATGGAGCAACTAACACCAACGCGGCGTTTACACGTCGCCGATCATTGATCGTCACGCTGATCGAGACCTCTGATCAATGTTGCAGGTCTCTCTTGCTGGCGGCATGCGAGAAGAAGAGTATTTTAATGTTTGACCCATTATGTAGGAAATTGATACACGCGATTGATAATGCTCATAATGATTGCGTCAACTGTGTAAGGTCCGTAAGACGATATTCGTCCTTTATATTATAGTTGCAGGAGATGAAAACGGCACGGTAAAGGTGTGAAATATTGTTATCGATTAGGTTTCTGGATCAGCGTATGTTCGCGACTTGTTCGGACGACAGTACGGTTGCTCTGTGGGACGCCAGGAACTTGAAGCAAAGAATAAGAACTCTTCAGGGGCACTCCAATTGGGTTAAAAACATAGAATACAGTCCGAGCGATAGCTTGTTATTGACCAGTGGATTTGACGGTAGCATATATACTTGGGATATTAATAGGTAAGATATTTAATTATACCCGTAACCCTTTTTCTCATATCTCATATTGTGTGACTAATCAATGTATCTTGCGATATGTCTTACAGCTTTACAGAAAATAGCTTTGTGTACAATCGTGTATTTCATACAAATGGACTAATGCGAACAAGACTTACTCCCGACACTAGCAAAATGTTAATATGCACTACTTCAGGATATCTCATCATAATACATAACCTTAAACTTAGCACGCTAAGTCAGGATCTGGCAGGATTCAAGGTACTTGTTATTTCTCCAATTACGCTTTGATACTCGTAAGCCTGATGACCTCAAGTCGCTCTTATCGTACTGTTCTTCCAGCCAAATATGTACAGGCTAATGCAGTTATCTCAAACTACCATACCAGTCGCGGCGAGTTACACACATCTCTTTGCTCACACTCGTACCCATAATAGAGTAGAATTCCTCACCGATTTTCCTCTAGGCGATGACGCTGAGGTGATATCCAGTCTGCAAGTTCATCCGCAGGGATGGTGCGCCTTGTCCCGAAATGTCAGCAGTGGAGAAAAATCGGAGGTTTGTTTCCAGCGTGTTAAATCGCGCATTGTGTTAGCGCAACTTTATTATCTGCTGATAAATCTCATCGACGTTTTATCCTGCAGTGGACTTGTATTCACGACATACAAGAACGAGAGGCGTCCAGCAATGTGGAACAGGTCAATGAGGGAGAGGGCCGCCTAACGAGTTTAGACTTAAACGTGGAAGAGTTCGAGGACTTCCCTCAGTCGCAATCGTCGCGCTCGGGAATGACGTCTTCCTTCGTGATAGAGAATGGGAACCGTGCCCGGATAGTACACGACGTGTCGGACGTAAGATCGAATTCGTTCGATTCGCCTATCCGCGTGGCCGCGGACGCCGTGGCGTCATCGATCAGATCGTCGCGAAATAGTTGGCAGGTAACGGCGCGCAGAAATCTGCGATCCCAATCGAGGAGCCCGCGGCCGGATAGAAACGCGGTGAGAACGAATTTCGACATGGTCGAGGTCAGTTCGAGCACGAGCGCCGCCGCCGATTCGAGGGTAAACGCGATTCACGACGATGATAGATCAGAGGACCAGCACGTAGACGATAACGACAATTCGGCACACGATGTAGCCGATGAAAGGGACTACAGATCTCCCAGGCCACACTCTCAGCTCAATGATTTACGTCGACGTAATATGATCGACAATTTCACCAGTGGCAACGTAGAACTGCACGTGAGCACGTCGGACGTGTGGGAGGCACTCGTAGCAATCAGGGAAGCCAGACTTCGCAGGGAACGAGATAGGCAGTTTTATTCCGGTGCCGAGAGAAGAGACTGGCTGCCTAGGTCGAATAACGGCGTTAGCGTGAATCTTCCTCGGTCGTCCCACACGGTCGTGATAATCGGCGACCGTACGCGAGTGCAGAATCTGCAGAACCGTCAAAATCTGCAGACCATGTACGCGATACCGAGGAATCACAAGATCCATCAGAACACGCCCAGGTTGACGCATTATATCGAGGAGCCCAATGTCGGTTCCGGTTATATCAAGGAATTGTGTTTCTCGGCTGACGGTAGATTGATATGCTCGCCGTTCGGTTACGGGGTACGATTACTAGCGTTCTCGAATGATTGCGCCGAGCTGTCTAATTGCGTTCCACCCGCCAACGAGTCCGTGCAGCTTCACGAGTTAGCGACGCACATTGGCCATTCCGATATTGTTGTTAGCACGAAATTCTCACCTAAGCACTATCTGCTCGTGTCCGGCTGCCTCAGCGGCAAGATCGTCTGGCACCAGCCGGTGGTTTAGCTAAATGGATAATTACTTTAGGCACTTTGTTATTTTTCATTAATAGGTCTCTTGGTAGGTAGATATATTTTGTCGCTTTGTACACAAGATCACGCTGATTACGCAACGTGTGTGAGAATCTTTTTGTTAATATTATATAATTTATATCATTATATATATGAAATTACATATAATTATATTTTTACTTGATCAATATATATATATGCCTTTTTAATGAATGTTATATATTTAATATATATTATATCAATATGGTAATACATGTATAGATATGTATACGGTTCCACATTTTCTACTACTTAATTACATACTTTCTATCTTGAGAAAAGGTGAAGTTTTGCGATATTTATTTTATATTTAGGTTTCAAAAGAAGGAAACGTTGCCGCTATGTTTATTTGCATGCCCATATGTAAATCGTGACGGTGTGATTCACGCGTGCACACGATAGAATGTATTAAGTAAACAATTATTACATCTCATCGCTATATCTATTAAATTTATGGATAGTGATGGTGATACGAACGATGACAATGGACAAACAAACATATTAATACGTTCTTACGATCGTGTTAGTAACACGATCGTAAGAAGTGATCAATTTCTTATTATTATTTCTTACATTAGATTAACGATTTTTATAATTTATTTTTGTTCGATCGAACAATAGATCGAAAATAATCATCTTCGGTGTTACGGCGATTATCTCTTCGCGTAAAATATTTAAAAACACGATGGAATATGTTTACTAATCCTGCAAGTTCATCTGACTCGCAAAATTTTAAGCAGTTTTGTTTGAAAACTTGAACGTCCATCACGATCTACAGATATAAAGCGTAAGATATCAAAAATTTTATTTGCAAAGGCATCAAGTATATAATTCATATATATATATATAATACATATAAATTTGAACAATTAAGTTCGTACATGCTAACGCGTCAATATAGATAATTTTTATATTAAAGAATAAAATAATTATTAATAGAAAAATTATTTCGGAGAAAATTATTCTCTACAGGATTAATGAGCTTTAACTTTTTTTTTAGATATGTGAATTCTTAAAATATGTTTTTGTATTTCCGTAAAAAAATATATCTAGTTTTTTAATTTCATTGGTAGACTGTGCAGAAACTCGTAAGAAATTATATTGAACGTAAGTGTATACTGGTTTAAAAAAATCTTTGTTTAACGAGCTACTGTTTTTATTTATTAGCATTAACTATTGCAGGAAAAGCTGTAATGTGATGCACGGTAAAGACAAGGGATATAAGTATTCATATAATGAATATTTATATCACCTATATCTCCGATTGATAAAAAAAACATAGGAAATCAAGAATTAAATGTATTCTTGATTTGTTATGTAATATATTGCTTCACAGAAGCCGAATGTTCTTGATTCTACTAAAGATTGATACAAATAAGTTGAAGACCACTAATTATCTTAAAAAGTCTCTTAACGAGAGAAATAATTTTATGAAAAATATTTCTATTTCTATGTCATTAATTGTAATGGCAAGTTCTTTGATTAAGTTCTTTTTTTCGTGAGGGCCTTTGCTTTCTTCACGAGGAAGGATAAAATAAAGTTCCATCGTTTACTCACATCTCTGACGCATTGTTCGTCAGAGAACCATGTATTACCTTGAGAACAAATTTTTGATCAAAGAATTGTCACTTGTGCATAAAAATGTACGTAAATATATATGCTGTACCGATATAAAAAATACTGTCGGTGACCAATTGTTTTGCAAACATTATGCTTCGCGCAATGTCCAAACATGTAACAAATTTTTTTGATCACATTTTAGTTGTCCAATCCAGGATTGGCGTTGCGTTAAAGTTTGTATAATTTCATTAAATCGTCAGAATTTTCGTTCATATCTAATAAAATTATCGCTAATAGTAGAAAGTGCGGAGCATCCTTCATTTCTTATTTCTTCTTTGCGCGTAACACACCTGTCCAATGTTGCTTTCTCTCGTAAACGTGTATTAATAGATTATAAGAAATAAAAATTGGCAGCTATATTACGTATGTTACATTGGCGTATGTGATAACGTAACGCTGTAATAACGTTGCATTTTTTAAAGAATTCGAAAACGGTTATCAAGTCGAATTCGGAGCTATATTGTAACACTTTGCAAGAATGATATATTTAAGAAAATCATGTTTTTCTAATCAATTTACATTTTACAACCTTTAAACACATATGATATACGTTACTTATGTTCAAATTTTCATCTATACGAAAATGATAAAAATGACTGCACAATATAACAATATCATGAAAACGTCTTACCATAATCCTTTCTAGTATTTTTGTAAATAAAAATTTAAGCACGCCAAAGTTATAATGCCCGTTAATCAGAAAGACATATATTCTGTCACTTTGCCAAGAATGTCTGCAATACATATATTATAAACGTGTCTAACACGATAAAAGGGGAATATAATCGGATTACTTTCAGTAACGCAATACGCAGGATGAGACATGAAATTAATCGACCGTCGTACGTACGCAATAGTGCAGTAGTTTAATATGCAATATTACCTGTATAGGAAAAAGCTTTCGATCATTTATAAGGATTATCACCGAGGTAATAACGTGACTGGGTGTATAAAAATCTGTATATTATATATCTAAAGTCATAGACCCCGTCGTATAGGTAATTAACCGAGTGTTCAAACCTGTCAATAGACAGGTATAATTAACAAGGATGAGAAGAGAAGGATGGCATATCCTGTAATATATATACATGTGTAAATACGTTGATATAATCATATATTAAGAATAATAATTTCCGCGTTTGAAGTGTTTTACTGTTTAGCTGTTCGATACAAATTACATCCGTGTATAGATACCTCCAAGTTTCGGATCAGTCATCGACGTTGTTCACCAGATTGTAAGCAGCGAGAAATCGCATTAATATTATTTTTATGTACTCTTATTTTATGGCAAATAGAAAAGTTTTTACACGCCATTACCCTATTTAAAAAGATAGGTTTATGAAACAAACTCTAAAACTTTCTGAATTATATTATGATGTAATTTAAATAAAAACTGTCTTCTTTTATATCTTATATGTTTTCCATAAAAAATATCTTTTCCTTTATGGCTAATGTGTTAATTAGAACGACCGTGAACATTTTGACCGTAAAATCTTTTTTTAACAATCCAGGAAATTATATAAAATTTTTAATACAATGATCGACCACGGAGGTCTGCATTATTACACCTATATACATATAACATCATTGTTTTGATTTTCGATAATGTAATATTCTAACGGTAACTGGTCCGAAACTTTAGTTGATGGAGATCAGTAATTTAAAATCAATCTCACACGCAATATCGACGGTGAAGTCGCATATAAAATTACGGAATGTATATTTTGTGCTGTTGAACGCTAAACGTGCAGCAGATGACATGGATGTGAGTGTGCGTGTGTTTTACGCTCATATTTCTCCAGCGATCAAATTGATGAAACTTTGGAAAATAATTTTTATATACGTAGAATTTTCTATTGCTTTCTTTTCATACATACTTACAATTAGGGAAGTTGTAAGGAGAGCATCAGAAATATTAAAAATTTCATGAAATTTAAAATATAAGCTTTTTTACAAATAATGTCAGCATATGAATTTTTTAAGATTTTTTTACCGGTTAGTTTCTGAGAATATTTATAACGAAGTTCAAGAGCTTATGTGTTAATACAGCTTATGTGTTTTATACAACTCTTAACATTTCTGACTCTCCTTACAAACTCCTTAATTGGAATCCCTTGCGCGGGCATTTCGTAAAAACTAAAAATATGAATTATCGTGAATTTACGTGAAATAGATAACAGATGAAGATGAGCGTCGTTAGAGATCGTATCATAATACAATACATTATAGATTATCTTTTCCTTTATTATAACTTAAGGATCAAGTGGCTTCTATCGGTTTTTCTCGTATATTGTAATGTTAACGTTATGTAGATGCGTGTTCGATCGTTTTGTAAGACTTGTTTTTTATTGTATACAATAAAACATTACTTAACATCGTATTTGCGATTCATCTTATACAGATATTCCCAAATACACGCTCAAAGATATCATAATAAAAAATTTTATGATTATTTAAAAAAAACTCAGGTGATGAAAGTGACTTTTTGTTATACATTCTTCATACAAGTTAATTTATTTAGAGAAATGTGTATGTTAATTACCTATATATCAGTATTCATGGTTTACGCTCTTAATATTCAATTCGTCATTATTTGTGTGTGTCATTTGTGTAGCTAAGCCAATCGTAAATTTTATTAAAATATTAATGAAACAAAACGTAAAATTTGCCCCCCACAGATGTCTTTTTCTATTACTTTGAAGAATCCAGGTCGAGCTTTCCTCAATTCTGCGTAGAAACAGGGCAGTGCACACAACAACTTGGAGACAACTGTATCAAGATTACCTTTATTAACAAATATTTTAACTTATTTACAAAAATATGCCAGCAAAACTCAACAAGTGCCTGTTGCTGCAAACGCCTCCTGTGCCAGCTGTAAACCGACGTTTTTGAAACTCGATCGGGTTTTCATGCGTCTGTTTTTATGATTTAATCGTAAATTTTTTTTCTTTCCTTAAAATTATGTCAACTGTTATTGTGCATTCGTAATGTCGTGGTACCAGAAAATATAGATTTATTGCGATTATAAACTTTACACTTTCCAAGTCATTGCTACGATTTCTTATTTACGCACTGGATTGTGTCGGACACGTTCACGCACCGCAAGGATAATATCTCCCGTTTTTCCTACTTACTTATCGTAAATGCTTTCTTGGAGATCTAAGATCTTAATATCTTAAATGTTACTATCATATATTTTATGTGTTACCTATTTTTTAATAATAACATTTAATATGTTATTGCATATGATTATAATTCTAATACCAGACACGTATAGATTGCACAATCTTCATAATATCGCAATAGGGAAATAAGCGCGCGCGCAGATATACGCAAATTAATAAAGAATAAAATTCTATTTTCTCTTTCTTCATTAATTAAAACAGCACCGTAAAAATGTTTGCGTTGTCAAGCGATAAAGTCCGAATTCGGCTTAATTAAAAAACGAATCGGCGACTAATGATAATTATTTATATACGCAAATAACACGATCGAGGGTGGATTTAAGTACGAAAATTTCGAGACGCGAGCTTGACAGGCGGATTGTACTACTGTATAGGAAACCAGCGGTTTTCTCAGTGGTTAGTAATGCCTTCCCCGGTGTTAACGCAGTTGGAGAGTATATTGTCTACCATTCCCGAACGATCCTGTGCCGCCGCGAGCCGCGCGGACGCGCGCTCATCAAAGACAATCGTCTACCGATCTTTTCCGGCGACTGTATCCGTCGAACGGATACGGCCGCGGCGTGTGCCTTGATCGGAGGACACGGGGAACGCCGGTCGCCGGTCCTCCGATCTCTCAGATCGCGAGGCGCGCCGCGATCGCGATCAGAACGACCCAGGCTGATCCGAGGCTGCTGACGCTGAGGCGCGCTCCACCGTTGACCGATTTGACCCGGTCGCGTTCCCGACGTCCGCCGTTACGCTGAAAGTCCGCGCTGGACATCGTGCGACCGACGTCCAGCGGCGATCTCTTCGACCTCTCCTGCACCAGCTTCAATCTCGTGCTCGTCTTGGGCGGCAGATCGACGACCGGCAAGCGGTTCTGCTTCCCATACGAGGAAGAGGGGACCGAGTCGTTGGCGCGCGTCTCCCCGGGGATAAGCGGCGGCAGCTCGCCCTTGAACTTACCGAACTGCGGCGTTCTGCTGAGGATATCCGAGGTCAACCGACCACCCTTGCCGCGATGCTCGACGTCGGAGATGGATCTGGCCAGGCCGTTGAAGTCCCGCAGCTTCTTACCGTCGTAGGTGATCAGGACACCGGAGGAGGAGGGTGACGGCAGCTCCTCCGGCCTCGTCCTACCGATCGGCGGGAGATAATAGGTATCCAGTCTAAGATCGGCCGCCATCTCCATGTCGTCGAGATCGTCGAGACGGGTCGAGGAGCGCCCGCCGGGGGACGTCTTCTTCCTCCGCTTTCTGCCGCCGTCGATCGTCACCGGCAGCGACGGCACGAAAACCGGCGAGAACTCGTCGATCGTACGGTAATCCCCGTTTTTTCGGAGCGTCTCATCCTGCCACGACGACCCCGTCGCGACCGAGTGCCTCTTCTGGGCGACGTCGGGCGCGCGGTCGACGACATTTCTGATGATCGGTTTGAAGCCGCTCTCGATGACGATGGAATCGGGATTGAAGCCGGTGTTGCGCGCGGGTTTCAGAAGCTTCCACGAGGAGGAGGAGGAGGAGGAGGAGGACGGACCCATGTGATTCTCGGTGATGTCCGAGCCCGATCCCACCTTCGCCTCGAGTTTCGCGCGTTGCTTCGTGTCGATCTTCGCCGCGAGTTTCTCGGACGGCGGCAGCTTATCGGTCATCGTATTCGGCGTCGTCTTCAGCATCGTCAACGTTGTTATCGCGACGGGTGGTCGGTAAATGGACTTCTTGCGCTCGATGAGGAACGGCCGCGGCGAGGACGACGGGAACGCGAACGAGAAAGGCAACGATAACGCGCCCGTTATCGTATTAGCGGCCTGCCGTAACGTCTGCAACATCGGATGGCGCGTTATTGACACCGGCCGGCGGATGATCATCAGTTGTTGGGTCCTCGGCGGTTCGGGCTGATGATAGTAACGAGGAGGAGACGGGGGGAGCTGATGGCGGACGTAGTGATGATAATTGTTCGCGTAATGATGCGGCGCCCGGGATAACGGTAGCTGGGTGTTGCTGATGGCTGCCGTTACGTAGGGCAACCTCGTCCCCTGATTCACTGACGGTCGCTGGTGATCTGCAACGAGGTTAGACAATTCCTGGTTAGTGGCGGTATGCTGAATCTCCCGCGCGATCTCCGTGAGATGAGTTCCAGCGTGAAGAGATGATGACGGTTCGCGAACGATCGTGGTCGACCGATGTTGCTGCTGCGGCTGCGACTTCTGCTGCTGCGGCTGCGGCTGCGGCTGCGGCTGCGGCTGCGGCTGCGGCTGCGGCTGCGGCTGCGGCTGCGGCTGCGGCTGCGGCTGCTGCTGTTGCGGCTGCTGCTGTCGCGGCAAGGCTTCCTCGTCAATACGATGCGCGTCCTTCGGACGTGCCCCGTACGAGCTTTCGGACGATGATGATGATTGCAAGCGATCGTAATTGTTATTGGCGTTCGTTAGTAGCTGCGGATGCGAGACGCTTAGCTTGCTGTTAGTCGTCGAATGATGATGATGATGATGATGGGGGTGGCCGTATTCGCGATGAGAATGATGGGCATGCTGTTGATGAAGAAACTCCGCCGTTGGCGTTACCTTGCTCGGCACGGCAATGCTGGCGCCGTACTCCAGGTCCTGGCGATCCTGCTCCGGCTCCGCGTACACCTCGCGCTTCTCGCTGGCCGCCGGCGACGCCGACGCCGACGCCGACGCCGACGCCGACGCCGATGCCGACGCCTCGCTGACGTCACAGCTGTCGTGGACGTTGATCTTCCAGCCTAGGTAACGATGCGTGAAGCACTGGAAAATAAAAGATGCGGCATGCGGAATCTCCCGTTGGAAATCAGTTTTGTTCGGATGCGCGCCTCGTCTGTATGTCGGATTACCTGATAGTACACCGTGTCGGGGGTGTTCTCGTCGGGCGTCCACTCCACGATGCCCGGCTCGCCGCGGTCGCACTCGAGGGTCAGGGTGCGCTGATAAGCTCCGAAGGACGCGAACTCGTCCGCGTTCGGTTGGTCCTGATCGGGTACCCAGTTGCAGAGGCGACCCACGCCCGTGGGGATGACCTTGCCGCGTTGCCGGCGCACGCCGGCGAATATCTTCACTTTCTGTCAGGGTCAGAGAGCGAACGGCCATTACGAAGCCATAAGATTTGCGTTTCATTTAGATCTTTCTACGCTTTCTTGCATTCCTTCATTATAAGGTGTTTAGATCATGAAGATAATTAGATAGCAATGAGGAGATTCGATCGGAGTTACATGGCTTAACGTGTGGCTTTTTTCAGTCACTTGCTTTATCACAAAAATGTATTGTAACAAATGAGCTGTTGATATTCCCTCTTCCGAAAATGTTTTGCATGCTAGACAATTTACCGCTTTCTCCTCGGCCGTTTTGTGATAGTAGCCGCCTATCGGATCGTCCGTGATGTAGAATGGATGATAACGCGCCGGGACGTCGGGATCTAACCCGCCTTCCACAACGAAAGAGTATCTCCTGCCGCGCACCACATTAATCTCGGGTATCAGCAATCCATTGATGTACCAAGAGATCCCCCAGCCAACGTGACCTGGAGAAAGTGAAGCGAAGACCGGTTTAGAGTACAGATATGCGATGCGGCTTTCTTGCGATTCTTGCCTGAGGACTTTCTCGCGGACGCGGACGCTTCGCGGATTGAGTGCCGTGCGAATTTTGATTAGCTTCGCGAAAGTCTATAATGTGCCCCGAATCTCCAAAACTATATGTGACGAAGTATCGTAGAGAAAAATAAAACACGTGCAAACTTTCTACGTAAAAGATAAGACGCGAATAAATCTTACAAAGTGTTTATGAAAGCAGCGCTGATTGATAAGTTATTTTTTAAACTGTTAGCGAAATTTTGTATCGAAAGAGATTTTCTCTGCCGACTGGTAATTGTGACATTTATTTCAAGAATAAGTGTTCTTGTTGGTGATAATTCTGGTGATATATACATGCAGTTTTGCACATGTAAATCAAATCGCGCGGAATAGAGTTTCTGAACTCGAATCGTGAGAGACGTTACGTCAATGTTACAACACTAATTGCTACGGTTCAGTACCGGTAATAGCCGGATAGCCGTGTTTTCCTCCGGTAGGCCCCATTTGCGCGTAGAAGACCCCGTCCTCCGGCTCGTAACACTGAATCGGTGGTATCTCCCAAGCGTCGTTCGTAGAAGCCGGTGCAGGAGTCGCCGGTACCCGTTGCGGCCTTCTCGTGACGACCTGTTTAATGTATTTTTTTTTTCCAAAAGATAGTACCAGTACCAAAATAAAACTAATATTATTATGTACGGGGAACAGTTTCTTTTCAAGCTGAAATCTCGACTCTAAATCGTGACTAACACGACGAATTAACACACGTTGTTTAGCGCGTTTAGCTTGCCACAGTAGAATTTTCATCACAAGCATATAAAATATTGTATACGATTAAATAAGACATAATAATACATGATGACGGGTGGAGTGTCTCGAATTGCACACTTTGTATTTTACATTGTTACTTAAATATTTATGATTTATGTCATTCAAAATTTTATATTAAATAATATTTATTTTTTACAAGCGTTTTAAACAAATCTAACAACGTCAGTCACCAAAGCGCCACTGAAAAGTCAGTGATCACGGTCGCGGTCGACGTGTTAATTACGCTTTTAATTACGCTTCACCGCTTACTTGATTGCTGCTTGCCATCTCCTTGTCGGAAGGCTCCTGATCCGGCATCGGGCAATTCCACGCGGGCGGTCTGCCGAATTCGATGAACCGATCAGTCTTCAGATAGAGGCTGTGAAAACTGACCTCCTGCCGATCGTTTAGCGGCCCGATGGCCCAGATTATAGCCTGCGATCTGTTGGTCAGTATCGGCAGGTCCAACTCGTCGCTGGCCTTCAATGGTCTCTGGTACGTAACGATACTGTAGCCGTTCACCATCGCCGCGTTCAACAGCCGCACGGAGTCCGTGTTGTCCTGCGGGAGAACGAGTCATTTCGCTACGAGAGACAGTTCATGGACGCGATAACGTTATATCTTTAGAGCAAATTCGCCGCGCTATTCCGTGTTGGTGCACGCTGAAGACTTACAAAGTTATTTAAATGCAAGAAAAAATTATATGTATCTAAATACACAGTTATAAAGTACATAAAAAACCATTAAGGTTTTGTCTAAAAGATTTTTTTATACATCTTACTGTTTTGATGATGTTTAGAATCAAGTATAAGCGTAGGGAGTTGTTTCACCCTTTAAACCACGAAATGGATACATATAAAAGAATACGTGTCTCTTAGCTTGTTGTGTTCAACAATATATTTTAAAGGAGCATCAAATCGATTTTGAATTGCGACGTGTCCGTTATAAGTCAAAATTTCAAGCATATTCAACCGTTCGTCTACCTGTATGCGCCTGTCTGGGCAGCTACCGCGACGTCCCGAGCACTGAGACTTCGCCTCCAGGAAGTAATCGATGGCGTATCCCTGCAGGGTCTGCTTGTCGACCCAGGCCACGGTGACGTCCCCGCCGACCATCGCGCTCCTCTCCGTGTCCGCGGACAATCCGAAGGACATGTACTGTCCGGCATCTGTACATCGTAACACAATTCGGCTTTATAGTCACAAACGCGTTGGAGATCGCGTTTTAATGTTTCAGATGTCTCCTCTCAGCTCCACGCGCTTCTCAAACGTCTCTTCGTCTCCGTTTTCCAAGTCCACGCGTGTGCGTGTCGGTCTATATTTACCTAGCTTTGCGACGAGCTGGACGACAATGCTGTCTCCGGCAACGGCCCATCGCACCTCGAAAGCTAAGGTGTCCTCGAGGACCTCGCAGTTAAGCTTCGACTGAAATCACACCGTCCGACACTTTATCCGGCCGCTAACGCGCATTCGAGCGGAACTAAATTTACTGGCAGTTTACCCGACACTGCAAAACTATTATGCTTTTCGTATAAAGCCGTTCTCGTTAACGTTAAAGTTAATCGGCACTTGAATGAATACGCGCTTCTTTCTCATTTTTGTTGATTCGTTATTTTACGCTCCGTTTAACTTTAACATTCGCGAGAGAACGACTCTTGGAGCAAAGTGATTAAGTAATAAGTAATTGAAG
Source organism: Leptothorax acervorum (assembly GCA_035220615.1). Classification (NCBI taxonomy): domain Eukaryota; kingdom Metazoa; phylum Arthropoda; class Insecta; order Hymenoptera; family Formicidae; genus Leptothorax; species Leptothorax acervorum. The sequence goes on from JASTWQ010000056.1 coordinate 927,147, forward strand.
ACATAGAACAATAATGTTAATAGACAGTTATTATTCGTTGAGATCAGGCTTGGGGATACATGCAAAGTTCTCACGACTTGTAAAAAATATGTTTATTTGATGTATAATACATAATATAGAAAATGGGTACAAAAATATCAAAAATATATAGTACACACATTCGCGCGTGAACCGTATATGTGTGCGTATATGTATATATACATATATATTATACGTATTATGTTATATATATATCACCCGCGTAGGTATATACATACATACGTAAAGAAAAAAAAAAAAAAAGAATTCGAAGCTCTCTAGATAGCAGGTGAAATTCTCATATAAGACATTAATTAAAGCAAAAGTGGACATCCAAGAAATTCCTCATTCTTCCACAGTTATCGAGAAATAGTGTACAAACTCACGAAGGATGCACACGAGAAATTGCCGTGATAGTTTTCGTTACAATTTAAAAAAAAAAATAACACAATGTAACAGCAGCTCGAGATAAATCAAAGTGGTACAGTAATTTGCATATACCTATATAAAATAATATAGTGAAATATCGCTATGCTTGAAACAGCGTGATGAAGCTTCGAAAAATTCATGATTTCCCGAGATCGGAATTATTGTTTAACGGATCGGCACAAGAGAGAGGAACGAGGAACATCTTTTCGCGTGGAATAAAAGTCCGAGGGGTGCATCCGGCCGATATGTCGCGCGCTAGTAACGAACGAAGGAGTCGATTCTCCTGTCGCCTTGAAAGTGCAGGAGCCTCGCGTACGAATTTTGTTGCGGCTCGACCAGGCGCGAGCGGGCCGTCGGTTGAGAACGGTACGGGGACGACGTCGGCGACGCCGCCGCGTCGGCCGTGCGATAAAATTGCTCCTGATAACCGGCATAGGCGGGAGACTGCGCCTGGCGCAGCTCCTCCGCTTGCCCGGATATCAAAGGCTCCACGGCTTGAACCCCGTGTACGAACTGATCGCCCCGACGTAGGAGCGGCCGATAGGTCGTCGGTCGTTGGTGTTGCTGCGAGAGCGAGCTCGCAAACGAGATAGTGAAGGGGGAGGGCGACGAGGAAGCGAAAGAAGAGATCTCGTATGCACTTGTTAGCGCCCCCAACTGTCCCTGCCCTCCGCGATGCACGTTCTGCAACACAAGGACAGAGACAGGGTTTTTTATCTATGTACCAGAGATTTTTGCGGAAGGGTTGGGGGGACTTGCGGCTCGCGCAGAGCGAGCAAAACGGGACAGTCGTTTGATGAGGAAGTCGCGGGAAGAGAAGCTATCCTGAAATATTTCTCAAATTGCCTCGCAATACCGAGACGCGCGACGTTCATGTGATTGTCTTCGACTCGCCCCGAAGTCTCTTCAAATTAATTTCCGAGCACGTTTTCACGTAAAGTGTAGGTATTGTAAGTGATAAGATGTAGAAGAGAGGCAAATTTGATACATATATACATATCTGGCCACTAATTGAATACGAGATTGAAGGACTATGTCGTCCGTTAAAAATCGACAGTCGCTTTCTCACGCTGTCAGTTTGGTCAAAGTTATTCGTAGTCAGGTGTAGTCGGAGGGTGAGGAAAAAGAAAGCCGAAATAGAGAAACGGTTCTGTCGAAAGGTCGTCGATTCGCGATCACTGCGCGAAGCGGTCACAATGCACTACATATAGTGAGCTACATGTTATAATGTATCTCTCCACTGTCCCATTCTCTCTTCCGTAAGATGCTAACTGTAAGACATGTATATGATACATACCTGCGGCGAAACCCCCAGCATCCTGAGAGACGGCGGAACGTTCAGGCTGTGCGGGATCTGCACGTGGCCGAAGTCCACGGCGAAGGCCTCGCACCATACCCCGAAGTGGCCGAGCTGGTGAACGGTCAGATCGCTCGGTAACGTCAGTACGATCGTCTTGCGATCGTAACGACGCAACGGCTGCTCCTTACCGTTCTCGTCCGGCACCCGGATACCCTGCGGCGAGGGGGTCGGTCCGGCGCCTACCCAGAACTTGGCATCTGCAAAACAATTCGTTACCCTGTCGATTTTCCGCGGGTTGTCTTGCGTAACGCGAACGAATCCACGACGTTCGGTTCGTGAGTTTTAAAACTGGTTCGCGAGAAGAGCTTATAAAGAAATAAATTATCTGGCATTATCGTGGCGAGAGGACTTAACAAACTTTACCGAAAGAAGAATTCGCTTAATAATTTTTAATGATAAAATTTTGCATAAAACATTAATGTTGCAAATGTTGCGTAATAATTTATTATCAATGTCAAGGTCTAAAACTGTATATTAATTAACGGAAAAATGAGATAGACTTACCAGGTGCTTCCCCGTCATAATTGAAACTGGGTATCAGAAGGGTCTGAGCGTCCACGATGACAACTGGCTCCGAACTGACGCCGTGTATGCCGCTCAATGCCTTCAGCTTTTGCGGTTTCGGATAATCGAAGCCTCGCTGTATCTTGACGTCGCCGAAGTTCACCTAGACAGAAATGATTTCTTCGGATTCGCCCATCGCAAGATATATATCGATGCTCTATTAATCCAAGGGCTTGGCGTAATCGTCATAATTTAACTCGTCTAAGAGAGATTAGACTAACAATAGAAGAGATTTGTTAAGGAAAGTTAAAATTTGTAAGATTCTTTCGACCGACAAAATCAAATGTGACGCGCCTAAGGAAGAGAGCGTTTGAAATTCCGAGAGTTTTAGTGATCCTATTAAGAATTCTGCATTCCAATCCCGGACGTGTAAAGCCCGCGGTGACTGCGTGGCGCGTTTCATCAAGCTATATAACGTATGCCGTATTCCATTCACTTGACACGCGGATTCAGGCGGCCGTTAAGTCCGCCGCGCGAGTGTGAAAGTTGTAGTTCGAGAAAATGATATACCGGTTTCCCCGAGTGCGAGGAGCAAGTACGCGCCGATATCGCGCGATCCAAGGTCACGAGCATACATCCGTTACTTACTGAGAATTCGTCGCACCAGACCGAAAACCATTTGATGTTGTTCAAGGTCTTGCCGTCCGGTAAGGTCAGCGTGATGTCCTTCTTGCGGTACCGTTTAAGGACGTTCGTGCTGTTGGAGCGAAAGGGAGAAATTAATCGTGCAAAATAATCAAACAAGAACGATCGCTCGGAAACCGATAAAGGCTTCGCTCGATGAATACAGATTGTTACAATTACATTTTACTAAATTATGTTTAATTAACAGAATTACTTGGATGGATATTATCGGCTCTACTTACGTTCCGCGTTCGTCTCGCACCCGGAATCCGTTGTTGCCCGGACTCTTGCTACTTCCAGCGTAAAAGAAGGCAGCTGAAAGAATGACGCTCTTATTTTTGGTATTAGTTTATCGCGAAAACTTGTTTAATAAAACCGGTAAAAGAAGATTTGTGTACATATTATAGCCAAGTTCCTGCCGCCAATGATGACGAACGGTTCAGTTTAAGCGAGAAGATAGCGAACACGTGACACGGTTTCAGATTGTGAAGCTCTAATAAGCATCTAGATATATCCCATTAATGGATAACGGGCATCTCTCGAGCAGTCAGTCAGCTTATTAACACGTCACGAACGCGCATGCCAGAGAGATTCGGGAAAGTTTTTCCGGCACAAAAAAGTTGATCGCGGTCAGCTTATCAGGCCGAGGGAAAGTTTTTCCGCAATTTTCTCGCATCCTTCCAGAGATGCGACACAAAACATCCACGACACTTTATTTTGCTTTACTTATTGGCCATAAAATTGAAGTTCACTTGTACTTTGATCTTTCAAATTTCAAAATTAGCAAAATAATGTCAAAATTAAGAACGCGTTATCCAAAATAACATATAAATTGCTCGATATTTAAATTCAAGCATTTTAAAATATTCGAGTGTTATTCCAATAATAAAAAAATATTACTTCGGCAGTCGAACAAAAACGGCAACGGTCGAGATAATTCGCTTCCGTATGATTGATTATGGGAAAGGGTTTGATCCGCGCTTCAACCGCGATGTACCAACCTGGACCTTCGCCGTCGTAGGTGAAATCCTTGATAAATAGCGTCCTCGCGTCAACGGCGTAAACTTCGCCGCTCACGCCGTGATGAAGTTCAGACAGCTTGCCGATCAGTTTCCCGTAATACGCTCCGCTGCATATTTCTGCCAAAAGGAAATTCATAATCATCAATTACCATTAAGTAACCGGTATAAGCGGCGTGGTAATTAAGCGTTAGTCGGAATAAGAAATCACACGGAAACGGAATGCGACTCCGCACGTACAACGCAGCTTCTATCTCTCGCGTCCAAGCTCGTTGAATGTATTTTACCGTTCGTTTTGCGTTCTGCATCCGGACAATTGTTCAAGTACGGTAAGTGATAAACTGCGGGGGATTAGCATAATTGTGCGCGGCGAGGTAAACAACGATTACGGTACAATGTTGCAACTGAATAATCGGTTGGCCACTTATCGAGTTACGTGACATTATGCGCATCCGATTATTAGAAAAGAAGAACCACTAGCGTCTAATCGCGCGTCTAGCGATGGATAACGGTAAAAGAAAAAAAGAAACGCGTATCTTATTTGCTCATCTCTGTTATATTTTTCGCCTATAAAAATTTCTCTGCATCGAACTCGTCCGAGAGCCCAATGAATAACGTTAGATATTTTTAGAAAACTCGTTATAGCAAGTCGCGAGGCAGCGAGGAGTGACAAAGCGCGGAAGTATGCTTTAATGCGGCGAATTACTGGTCAATAGCCACGCAAACTTCATCGGCCTTGACGTAACTGTCGGTTTGCGCGTCTAATTCGCGACCGTGGAAATGTATTCTTTTCTTTCTCGTATACGGTAAAGGGTATACGTTAATAATACGTATGCCATTTAGCCGCGTTATCATCCGGGAGAGAAAGAGAGAGAACCAGTGCCGCGCGCGTAATAATGCGAATTTATTGGGTTCGTTAGAATGATACATCCCATTTGTGCGGCCGGCGCGGCCGGGTCGCTGACAAAAATCCGCTTCCAAGTACGGTAGACCGGTAGACGATGGATAACGGTAATCGCGAGGATCGCGAGTAACTTCGACTTCACGAATAAATTGTCAAGAACGATTGATTGCGAGCCGCTCTCGGCGCAGATCGTTACCGCTCGCTCGTACGCAAAACTGGGTTTCCGCGAAACGCGTTCTCGACTCTCGCAGAGCGAATCGCTTTGCGGGTGCGTACGGCGCAAAGACGCAAAACCGTCGACAGTTCGTCCAGAACGGTCACGTTTGGCCGCCGAGATCGGTGTTTCTCGGACTTTTTCCCCCCGCGGAATCCTGGACCGATATCTTTCTTACTTTCGAACCCCGGGGAAGTCATCTTAGAAGCAAGTGGCACGGAACGTTATGTACATCTTCACGTTCATATTGAAATGAATTCAAATAACTCGCGCTTGTTTCATCCTCCGATTTTCTCTGCAGATCTACATCGAGGCTGAAGTGATACGCGAACATATGAATAGACACGCATAGAATATGAGAGAAAATGCAAGAACAATTAAATACCAAGTGGTACTTATTTTTAATTATAATTGATATTTGTATTTAGAAGATACAGGGGTACACACTGTTAAGTATTAAAGGATGAAACTTAAACTAACACCTTGAATTAAATAACATTTTGTTATTTTTAACTACCATGTGCGTGTCGAAATTTATTAGTTTAACACATAAACAGTATTATTTTAACTCCATTGACTTATTGTTAGTTAAATTGACATTGTTTTAGTGAAATTAATGATTAAAAATGACACAAATTGAGTATAATTTGACACGAATTTAACAAGTACCAAGTAGCACCTGTTTTTAATTATAATATAATTGACATTTGTATTTAGAAGACGCAGAGGTAAGCAGGAGTATCAATGGGACACGGAGAGAACACGGATACGGAGAAGTACTAATAACGACACGTAGAAGTACGAGTGCCGCGTGTTTGTACACGCGTATCGCACACGTGTGCTAGATAAGTGATGCCTCGAAGCGAAGTACCCCTCACGTTTTCCATTGACAGATCGTAGGATCGGGTACACTGGTTCACGTTTGCATTGGCTACCTCGTTAAGTCGAGACCCTTCGCTCGCACGGGGCACCGTTAGGATTCCGCGGTAGGAATCGGCCTGTCCATCCATCCAGAAACGTCAGGACGGCGAAGATTGGCGCGGTGCGCGCATTAATCAAGGTCGCGCGGTTGCATGCGTTTCCGCGAGGGATTCGACGAACGCAGGATTGCAGAATGTTATTAACGTGGTAACAGCGCGTTCGAGATGTTGGGATTGATAGGGGCCCGAGGCAGAAATGTTGTATCGGTTGCCTCGTTGTATCACGAGATGTCGAGATGAACCCCGCTCGAAAGCTTCGATCCGTAACAGCGAGGCTCAACTCGCTCCTTCAGAAACTCGAGTCGATCTTAACACTTTGGTAGATCTACCCGACTATTCGGATAGATCTATGCCATTCTTCTGTGACTCTTAATTAGTTTGAAAAAACAGTATACTAAAGAAATAACAAGAAAAACAGAATTTTTAAGGGAGATAGAGGGGTGAAAATTGTGCGGTGCTCAGAGAACAAGTTTCGCGCGGTTGACAAAGTGTTAAAGAATTTAAATTTGAAAGTGAAGAACGTTAAGATAAAGATAGTCTCTAATTAGCAGAAGCGATATACAAATAAATAACAGCGCCGATTAATCGATCAATTAAAGATTTGACTAATGTTGAGACAAAGAAAGAGAGAGAGAGAAAAAGAGAGATTTTATAGATTGTATTTATATAATATTTGGAAGTATAATGCTGCCGCTTCCGAACGCAAATCACAAGTCTGCATTCTCGCGAATTTCTCGATAATTATTTCATAAATAACCTTCGGCTATTTTCATAGCGCCAATATATCCAGAGAATTAAAAAAGAAATAAAATGCTACACTTTATTTATTTTTATAGCCCAGGTTTTGCGTGTCTACTAGAATACATTATCATAAGATTTATAATTCTATTAATGCTTTAGTGTTGAATTTTTGGAATCGAACCTTTAAGACTAATAAATTATTGTTATTATTTATCGCGCTTTGCGATCACCTCGTCTATTTTCAGGATATAGAAGAGAGAGAATCGACGTTTTTAAATAGACATGACTTCCACTTTTCGTGACAATAGAAGATTAAAATACGAACGTTTTAAAAACAGATATGATACTGCTCTCAAACGACGGTGTTATGACTCAAACGTAATCGCGTCTCGACGAGATTATTCGCGTTGCGAACATTTTGGCGACTATTCGCAGACACTATTACGACATTGCGGACTCGGAACTTGTGTTATATACGGATGGCCAATTACGGTTATCCGGCTCCCACTTTCACCTCCTGGAAGCCTGGAAATGTCAGGAGGTCCGCCGCGAGGCCCGCGGTGTTATCGCCCTCTCGTTTTCATCCGTCGCCGTCCTCGCGTTTAGATCCTCAAGTTTCGGCATTCGGTCTCAAGTTTTACGCGGACTCATTCAGTTCGTAAAAATCTTAAGCACCTCACATTATTTACACGTGGCGCGCATGAATTCCTACGTTTTCCTAGAATGCAGAAACTGATCGGAATTCTACAAGAATTCTATACATATCGATAGAATACAGGATTAATAAACTCCAACAGTGAATTCTAACGAGACAAACTCGTTTCTCAATCTCCTCATTTCTCAATTACTATTATTATCTTATTAAGATTTTCTTTCTTAAATCTTCGCTTTGTTGAGATCGTATGTCGATAGATAAAGGGTATCTTTTCTTATGTTTGGAAATAACTTTAAATACGTTTCTTCACAAAATCTTAATACAAAATTTGTTTATATTATATTATAATGTAGTATGATATTATGATTAGTATGATATTATATTATAATATAGTATATAATTTTGATATGTGCATTTTTGTAGTATAGTATAACAAAACACTTGAAGCTTCTGTTTAGAAAAATCTGACAGCGGGGATTATTGAAATTCACAAGCACGCCAAATTTTTGCTCTATTATAAATTTAGAGATTTCTACGATATTACGGCCGTGTTTGTTCCGAGAGAAGCTGAATTTCTCCGCACGACTAATCTCATTTTTTTTTTTTCTTCATTACGGAAGACAAAGCTGGCGAACTAATATTGGTTTTTAGATCAAACGATTGTTAATTGTAAGTTAGCACCATGTAATTTCTCCTTGCTTTCTAAAGCGTGCGCTAAAAATGATGCCCGCAAAAACACGGAGCGTGAAGTCGTCATAGGACGCGAAGCCGCGAGGTTGACGGTAAGAAGAGTGGACAAGGAAGCAGCCTGCGAAATGACGTGCGGATATCCTAATTGTTCTGAATAATGCAATAGAAGTGATCTTCTGTAGCAATTCCAAGTCAAAATCTTGTTGCAAAATCAATCCGTCAAAATATGTAGATTTTATTGAAGATCAACTTTTCGCGATTTCAGTACCTACATCATTCATACAGAATTTTATATTTACGTTTCGTAACTTCAGACGCGTTGCTGCAGAGATAATGTCCCGACGACAACCCGATACAATAAGCTGGGATCTTTAATCCCCTCACTTTTCATCAAGGACATTGCTTAATGAGAGTCCCAGGATCGAGCGTAATATTTCAGTCTCCTTGTAATTATTTCGAGTCGCGATTGCTCGTCGGAAAATTATATTTAGATTCGTGAGAAGCTCAAAAAACCCGATAAACCTTTAATAAAAATTTAAACAATTCGCGACGATCGCGATCTTTCGAACTTAAACGCATTCGCATCGCGTATCGCGATACTTGGGGACTTAACGCGAATCCGTGATTTCACTATTAACATCTTCATCGATCAAAGCGGAGCTCGATGAACTGCCGCGACCGTGCGGCTAATTGTAAGTCGGATCGTTGTTGAAACGCCGAAAGGAACACGGAACACTTTCTATATTTCCCGAAATCAATGAGGTCGATCGAGATTCAGCGGTAGATCGTGTGAGAACTTACGTGCCGCCGCGACGAGGAGGAGCGCGGTGACGAGACCGACAGCCGACGGCCGTCGCGTCGGGGACGATGCGAGTGATCGTGTCGTCATGGTGTCTTGGTGGTTACTGCCGAGAAAAGTATCTGTTGTCGATCCAGGTAACTTTGTTGGTCCCACTACGCGATCACCGGCTCGCCTTGCTTCACCGTTCCCCGTTCCTTTCTCTCTGTCTTTCTCTTATGGGAAAGACTTTTCAGCTTTTCGCGCCCAGGTAAAAGTCCCATCGCCGCGTCTCCATGATCCGCTGGTCTCTCGGCGGCACCGAGACGGGGCTTGACAATCATTTTGCCCACCTAGAGTACGAAAGAGACGTCATAAAAAAAAAAATAGATATAATATACTCGTATACCCGTGAGGATTACGAAAGGCAGACAATTAACGCAATCTCGCGGGGGAGGGATAGGACGGTGAGAATCCGCGCGAGAGAGGAGTGCACGCGTTATACACGCTCCGGATTTCCAGGCGTTGCAGTTGCGTCGAAATTGCACGCCGCGCCGCACCGTCTTTGTGCCGTCATTATGCGACAAATTTGACTGCATCACATGCAATTACAATGCTGTCATCACGATGAAGACTGTATACGCGTTACCCCATCGCGCGCGGCATCGCACACTCGCCGCGGGGACCGCTCGGCCTGAGCGTCAGCAAATATTTCCCGAGTGAGCGCATCGCGTTTCAGGACTTTCAGGCAGGCTTTTATCGCTCGGGCATATGTTGCAACGCTGATTACTTTTCGCCGGGTAGGATCCGCTGATAACCACGCCGCTCGTCGAAATCATCCGATCGGAATCCCGGGCCCGGTGTAATGATCGAAGGCGAGCGGGTCCTGTCGGCGTCGAGAGAGACCTTTTGACGGCCGTAACAAGTTCTGAATCGCGCATAATAACGCGGTCCTCGACGATGTAACGCGGTTACCGTCAAGCCGAGATGTTCGTTTTGCAATATCGCGCAATGAGGCGCGATTTCATCACTGAAAATGAAGACATTCCCGCAAAGATGATCTAACCCCCGCGTCTTTCTATTTTTCTTTTTTTTTTTAATGGAAAAGAACGGAATACGGAATACGTGTGTCGCAGAAATATCGGAATATATACGTATATCTCGCGGAAGATATACAAAAAAATATGACAATTATATATTTCTGTACCTCGGAGATAAAGAATCGTATATCACCAGTTATTATTTAATTTACTTTTTCCATCAGGAACTTAAATTGTACAATGATAAAGGGTTTATGTTCATTATTGCTAATTCCTAAGATATAATGTTTCGAAAAAAAGTCGTATTGAAAATTTTCATAGAAATAATAAACTTTAAACCCTGTTTTTCTAAATTTATAATAATGGAGATATATGACCCTAAAAAGAGATTTATATACATTTATGTATTTCTTTCATGTACACGTACATATATCGATATGTATATTTCTTCTGTCTCGTCTACAAGCTACTCCCCAATTTAGACACTATACAAATATATATGTTGGCGTCGATACGATAATTTTTATACATCGTGCGGTTGGATATGTAGCTCCTTTTAGTTTTGTAGATTGGATCGTGTTTTTACGCGAGCGTGTCTTCACTATCTTTTAGATCTTTTTCAGCGAGGCGAGGAGCGAATTTGCGGCGATTTCGCGGCGAGCAGGCCGCGCTTTCCGTTTTTTCATGGGTGGGCTGATATGCGGGCTGGTCGCGCTTGTGCAGAAATCAAGAAGAGATTCCGATTCAGCCTGAAAACCATATCCCGCTCATCTCTTCGCTCGTCGTCTCGCTTCTCGCCTCTCGCATCTCACCTCATTACGCCGCGACGCGATGGCAGAGGAGGGACGGAGGAGGGAAGAGAAAGACAGAAAGGCGGTATAATTTTTATTACGTGTCCTGTAAGACGAGGATTGTGTGCGTGCGCTAAACGGTTCTAAAACCGGAAGCGTCAGCGATCTGCGACCGGTATAGCGGAGCGTTTTAGCGCGAGGATTCTTTTCTTTCTTCTTCTTCCGTTTTTTTCTTTTTTTTTTTTTTTTTTTTTTTTCGTCGCGCTGAAAGTCGACTCGCGCGACAAGATCGAGCGACGAGTCTCCGGTGCGCCGAAGGAAGTCGGCGCCGTCGGCGGGCGCTTGAATCCGCGTTATTCGCGAATATACGACCTGCGTTACGAACGAGCGAAAGTCCTTTCTTCCTTCCTTCAGCATAGGCGCGCTCGGTTGGTTTCTCGTGGAATGACTGGCCGTACCTTGGTCCCGCACGCACTTTCGCACACCGGTAAATACACGGCGCACGCATGTGTAATGATACACAACACGCGCTATAATGATTCATGCAACGTATATACGCGATGTCACCCCAGAATTAACGAGAGTATTCCTGTAAATTAGCTCACCGACACGTCTCTCGTTAATTAAAATGCACTTAGCGCACGTCCGTCGCAAGTGGAAACGGGACCGAGCTCGATACGTATCCGCGAATCTCGGCCGATCCAATATCATCCAATATTTAGGTACTTATTCCGTCGAAATCGAGTCGATACTTGCAAAAATCATAGATGCGTTATTGCGAAAAATTTGCACAATCGTGTGAGATCAAATACATAAAGACCGAACACAGTATCAGGATGTAATTGAAATATACTCGAATCCCTCATGAATAATGAAAAAAAATGTAATATAATATCTAATTGGGTTTGAAACTTTATAGGATAAGTCACGCAATTTAACATTTATCTTTTATATGGTTGATGATGAAATATAGAAGAGAAAAATATAAAAAGTAGATAAAGTAGATAAAAATCGTAAGAATGTATAGTAGTAAAAATTTTTTAACTCAAAAGAAACAGCGTACAACACATAGAACTGTTAAAACGCATATGATCTGCTGTATTATCTTATAAAAGATTCGAACGATCCGTTCTACAAAGTTTCGATTGTATCACGAAATTGTTACCTACATCCCGCTGTACTCGTATGCCAGGTTCGATTGCAGCGCGGAAAGTTTCAATTACATTTAAATGCTGTTATGTTTCCAAGTGCTAATAAAAAAATTCGAACGTGCTGTAGATGTTATCGGTACTACCTAGAATGTACTTAATCCCATCCTTATTCATAAGAAGATGATGTCACTTTTTACTGTTATCCCCATCTCGTGAAACTTGCGCATGCACGCATTGTAATAAACAATACATTTCTTATTAATAGCCTATACTGCCTTTCTCTCAAGATGTATATATGCATACATTAATATTATAATTTTATATTTATTGCTATTATATTATTACTATTATTAGGTTCCATTTGACGCCAATAAAACCATCATTCTAGAAGCTAATATTTTACAAAAACTTCTCGAAAAAGATTCGCCGGTCAGAAGTGCAGCGTGTCCACAATTTTCAAGAGCGATCAAGCATATCAGAGAGACGAGAATTTGTTTGGATGACTATCTGCCGGCATAATGAGATGAGAATAGTGAAAGTTTGTCGTATAGGTAAATCGTGGATGCTGACGCTGAATCACGATTGCTGATCCATGAATAGTAGTCTGCCTTCATGGATCAAGTTCCCATATGTATTGTCTCTCTCGTTTGTTTTAGCCTCGTAGGGCGCGTAACGAAGCGATCCATAAGGCAATCGTTAATTCTCATGGACGTTCGACTAATATACAAGTTTAAAATGGAAATACTTGAAACGTACAGTTTTCCTTTGTGAACAAAGGACGCCTGCATCAACATATTCGCTTCGATACATTTCGCATTCGACACTACCCAGCTAACAGCAAGTTCTAAAAGATGTCTTATTAAAGACATCACAAAAAAAACAGACGACATAATTTTTCGGACGTCCTTTAGACGTCTTTTAAGCGTTTTTAAAACGTCTTTTAGAAGCTTCTGCTAGCTGGGTACATTTTTAAAGCAATTCCGTCGAGATTAAAAAGCAGCTCTCGCGCATTATTTATTTTTCAAGTCCCTTTTTTCGTAGAAATCGCAGAACCCGCGCGTGATGTACATATATATGCGCACACTTTAGAAAGTGGCTGATGCTGTAAAAAAATGATGATGACAGGAGACACATCGTCTTATTTGTCGAGCGTCTACGGGACATAAAAAATGTTATGTTGACGTCTCCGCACGACAAATAAGCGCCGCTATGGGCCAACAATTGATTAATATTAACAACGCGCGGCTAATATAGTTAGCGTTGCGAAACACGGGGGAATCGAGTGGGCGAGGAGATGGGTGCGAATGGAGAAGAGAAATTGCAATCGTGAGGCTGCAGTTATTAACACCAAAACACGAGTTTAGCTTTAACGACTGTTTAGAAAGAGTAATTGACCACTTTACTGGAGCAACAGTCAATTCTCGGACAATAAGAAACATGAGGTTTCATCTCGCTATCTTGATTATTAATTAATGCAAGTTATAATAACGTTTTTATAAATATATAAATTTATATATAAATATATTATCTATTCTCATAAATGGACGACGCTGCTATATGTATAGAGAAAAGTCCCCTATTATGAGATAGGTTCCTAATATGAGATAACAGGGTTTCTTTTAAACTATTAGGTCCTATCTGGGCCTATTAGTTTAAAAGAAACCCTGTTATCTCATATTAGGAACCTATCTCATAATAGGGGACTTTCCTCTACATATATAAATTTATATATAAGTATATTGTTCTCATAAATGGACGACGCTGTCACCGCGCCGGTTGGAGAAGTGATCGAAATAATTGCGGGTGCGCATAGAGAGCCGCGCTGATTTATGTATATATGTATGATTCAGAGGAGGATCCTCGGGATTCGTGGACCGTTAACTAAGTCGGAACGGGACACCGCGCCGCCGCGCCGCGACCGCGGCGCGACGTTGCAAAAAAACGTCGTGTCTTTACGCAACAAACGTCGCTTCTCTTGCTGCAATGTCGAGAAAGGATGTGGGAAACGCGGTTTCCGCGGAAAGTGCAACGAACAACTGGATTATCCCGGGCTCATTGAATTCCCGCGATGAATTGTATTAGAAACCCAGATAGCACAAAATATTCAAAATCGGGACATAAGACGGGGCATAATTAAAGACGTCTGAAAGAAGTCTTTAAGATGTCTTATGCCCCGATTTTGAACATGCGTGCTGCCCGGGAAACGATTGACCCCTCCCCCCTCTTCAACACCTCGTCAAATTTTATGGATTCGGTATTGCCCTGGTAACTTCTCGGCGGTTTATAATTACAGATTAATTATAAACGACCAATTTGCTTATTGTTATAAACGACCAATTCGAGGCGAAACGTATCGAGAATTTAATGCGCAAGATGTTCGAGACATCAATATCGCCCGGCGATGAAATGTTTTGGGAAACAGAATTTCGAGATAAGAGGAAATGGTTACGGTTATCAGATGCATCGAGAGCGATAGCGTCACATTGTACCTCCGCGTAATCGCACGTTTGTGCCGCAATAATTCTACGCGAACGTCCGCCCAGCTTCTTATAGAAGATTTATTCAGCGGTTGCTGATATTTCGTACTTTCACTCGAACACCTTGACCCGCGCACAATCGCATCACAATGCATAGATCTGCGTGTAGCAAACCGCGCGTATATGTTTATATAATTAATATAAATTTATATATACATATGTGTATCATATGTATGTACACATATAATATATATATTATACATACATATATATAAGTTTTGTGTTATGTATTTTTTATATATTTCAATTTTGTTATATATATATGGATTTTGCTTTTGCTATAATGCTCTATTAATATTACATTTAACATTAAATCTTTCTCACGCTCTCGTGTCATCTAATTTATTTGATTTTGCATTACACACAGAGACGAAACGCGTGCAATATATTACGACAAACAAAATGAGTAGCATTTATGGCAGTAATCAAAAGAATAAGACAATGTGAGTCCATCCCTGCATTAAAATTTGCCAAAGAATCATTGAAGGCTATAATAATCTTCGTGTGTAGAGAAATATTTTTTTTCTATTTTGTTTTGCAACTGAACGGCGCAAAACATATACAGGGTGAATTTTATTTCGTGAACCAGTCTTTTACCATCAAAGGCGAGATACCGACCGTACTTGTAACTAACTTATCGGCTGTGGTGTACGTTGGGCCGCGCGAACCGAAGTTCCTTTGAATTCAAGCGCCAAGAACTATAAATCGCATTACGGGCAATATGTAGTACGCTCGAAACTACATTTTTTCTTAATAAATTAAAGCGGGAAAATACATATTCTTATAAATAAAATAATTGCATGGCTCTATTTCTCTATAAGAATAAATATTTTACCGCATATTTTTTGCGTATGAAAATAATTGCTTAAAAATTTACCTGATTTGACGCTTTCAGACGCTTTTTGACGTTTTTTTCATTTAATGCAATATAATCTCATTTTAAAATTATTGATTGTTGCGTACATACGAGTATATGAGTGTTGATTTGATACTAATTCTTTTTCTGTACACATAAATCGCGGGTTAATCCCAAGTCTCTCAAATATGATTTTGTTACACTTCTTTTTAACAGATATATGCTCGCACTGGCATTCATCGGGAAAGCGGCTTCGCTGTTCTTCTTCTTCTTAGCATGGTGGACGTATGTTCCACCAAGCACTAGAGGCAGTCGACCAAAATTCTCGGCAGCAAACGACGGCTACTTTAATGCTAAGTGATACTTCACAAGATGTTGAAATAGTACCAACTACAATAGCGTAATCTTGGATTATTTTTTTTTTTTTTTAGGAAGTCATTCTTTTAGAACTGCTCTTTTATAGAAACAGTAGAAATAACTGCGGTTTATACACGGATAGACAAATGTTCCAACTTTTTATGCGGTAAAGTCCACAAAACTGAGAACTAGAATGACTTAAGTTATAACGAGAATATCGTCGCAAATACATAAACAGATATCAAGCTAGGATAAATTATGTATATGTCAAGTGTGAACAAGAGTTTTCACGAAAATCCTTTTTGCACGCTAGAAAGTTAAGCTTTTGATAGCCCTATAGCCGAACGTATCTCGGAAACTATAGGTATATTCGGAAGTCAATCAAGGGATGTTAAAACATGTCCGGACAGTTGTGCCAAAGAGCCTATAACACTCGATTTTCTTTCGAAACCTTTTATATAATGGACAAGTCTCGGTGCGATAAATCTATAAGCACGGACCAAAATATCCAGTTTGCGCAGCTCCAACTTCCGAGCTCTAACACAAATTTTTATAACCCTATTAGATTAGATTCGCTGACTGTCAATTAAAGATTAATCAATTGCATTTCCTATAATGATAAATATCGATAGTATTGTACTTTATATACCCAGAAATGCGACTTACATAAATTTCGAAGGTGGTTTTATCATGTATCAACCTTGGTGGTTGTCGTATGCTATATTACCGATTTGATATTACACTTTTTGCGCCGTTTTTTGCTGTAATTATTTTTATTAAACGGAAAACGCCCACTATGCCTAGAGCGCCTGGAGCACGTATTTATATATGTCATCAATAAAAAAACCTAATGAAATATGTTACACTTTGATCTTTATCTCTTCAAATATGAGATTTCTCACATCTTCTTCAACTATAGAATATATCTCTGAAAGCAAACCTTATAATTCTGTTTCAAAATTCAAAAATATTGTCAAAGTACTTATATTAAAACTGCATATTTTAGAAATATGGTAATTATTATTTAAAAAATCTGAGCTATTTTACAGATCAAATAAATGTTAACCATCAACAACAACAACTGATAAATCAGGAAATGAATTTGACACACGTCGCTCAATACTTTCATGCAGTTGTCGATGTTAACAATATGTGGTCTCTTATGTTAGAAATAAGCTGTTTTATTGGTATGATATTATTATCAGAGAGAAGCCTGAGTGGTCATGGGCGCGATTTAGCTGTTACTTTATTTTGAAATGCCTCTATTGTCCATAAAATATGTACATTAAATTACGTAGCCGATGTCTGAATCCCGTAA